>OZ017743.1:57990868-57993368 GCA_963969285.1 Odontomyia ornata | reverse complement strand
TTCGTTTTCCTCGTTCATTCCGTTTCCCTCTTGACAACTTCAGAAGTGGGATCACCCCAAAATGCCTACCGTTCAAATAGACTAGCTAACCGTAAAGTAGCTACGCGTCTTGTTGCAATCGCGAGATCGATCGATCGGGGAACAAAGTCCGAACTGGTTAATCGCGTGTGTGAAGAGTTGGGTTCCGAAGAAATAGAATTAGAAGAAATCCCAACCGAATCAGTGCCCCCAGTGTCGCGTAAGGAATTTAACGAACTAAAAAGTGATATCGCCGCCATCGCGGCATTATTAAAAGACCTTGCAGAGGTTCGCACACAATCGAACCAGCCGCCCGATACCGTGAACACATCTACCACCAAACAACCGACTACTGCCAACATGCATGCCGATAATAGCCGAACCGTCGATCCGCCGATCATACCACCGCCATATCCATCGAATATTATGATGGTGTCGAATACGAACCTGACATCGTCATCGACCGACTCAGCCGTCGGCACCGCCGCCGCATCAAATATCATTGTGTCACCAGGAGCCAAACCGGCATTCTCTCCTTCTCCTGCAAATAGAGTACCCACACCATCACGCATTGTCGGACGTACACTAACGATCCGTGAAGTGAGTGAAATGTTGCCGGAGTTCGATCCGTTGTCTGAATAGTCGCTCACATCGAATCAATTCACAACGCGTATCAACACGCTACAAAGCACTTTCGGCTGGGAGGATGATATGATACTTCTCGCTGTTCCCGCAAAACTAAAAAATACGGCTAGAGTGTGGTTTGATAGCCATCCACAACCACACACATTGTGGAGATCTCTGGCAATGGATCTGGAGAGAGATTTTCCAAATGACATCGACGAAACCACAATACATGCGAAATTAATTGCAAGCGGAAGAAACCCCGGAGAAACTTTCGAAAACTTCTTTATCATATGTGTGCAATCGCCCGTCGTGGAAATGTTAGTGAGAAGGCCACTATACGATACATACGTACGAATCTTCGACACACCGCTCTGCAGAATTAAATTGCATGCGTAGACTTCGCAAACACCGCAGAACTTCTCGCAGCCATACGAAGGTTTGTTTCTAATGCGCAATAGCAACCGCTAGAACGACGCGAGAGTGTTCCGAATAAGCGGAATGATCGCGAGAGCGTCACCGACACCAATGTAATGATGACGAATAAGCCGGGAAGCGCACACAAGCATGGTAATCGCGTGAATCATCGGAAGGAGATAGTGTGCAACAACTGTTGGGGAAGCGGACATCTTTCAATCAACTGCACACAGCCGCAACGTAGAGAACGATGCGCTACATGCTCTCGCACGACACACTCAACCAATCAGTGCCCCGAGAAACAAAAACAAGCGAACGTCCGTCGAATCTAAGACGACAAATCGTCCGTTTGCCACAAACAAATTCGCTTCGACGGAAAATATACGGATGCGTTTGTCGATCCAGGCAGTGATCGGTCACTCGTACGAATGAATACCACTAGTGATTTGTGCCTTATAATCAACGGAGACACAATAGTTTTGAAAGGCTTTGCAGGTGGGGAAACTGAGAGCAATCAACACATCGTTGCCGAAGTCACCGTAGACGAGTGCACACAAATAGCGAAACTCATCGTCGTCGATGATGACCTCATCCCATCTTCCGAGCTTCTCGGACGAGATGTACTATGCGCTGCAAATAATCAGCTGGTGATGAGATCCGGAATGTGTCTATTGGAAAAGATTAATCCTGATAAGATTCGTATCGGAACGGAAATAACCGACAACGAACGGAGGAGCCTGTACAGACTGATTGATGAATTCTCCGGATGTTTCACCACCGATGTATCGGAGTTGGGAAGGTGCAAAAATACGCAAATAAAAATCGAAGTTAATGTCGACACCAAGATCAACCAAAAACCGTACAAAATTCCGTTCGCTAAACGTGAGGTCGTCAGTCAAATTACAAGCGAACTTCTTCAACACGAAATCATTCGACCGAGCTGCTCTGAATATTCATCACCCATCGTTCTGGTGAAAAAGTCGAATGGAGAGGACCAGCTTTGCGTCGACTACAGAGCACTCAATGCGATCACCGTTAAACAGCCTTTCCCAATGCATTCTGTGGATGAACAACTGGCATTGATATCGGGCAATCAATTCTTCACTACATTGGATTTAATGGCAGGCTACTATCAAATACCTCTCGAGGAGTCTTCCAAGAAGTACACAGCATTTATCACGCACGAGGGCTTATATGAGTTTAATTCTATGCCATTCGGTCTCGTGAATGCGCCATCCGTATTTCAAAAGGCTATGTCGCAGCAATGCAAGCTGGTGATCCCGAGATAGCTAAAACCGTCGAGATACTTCAAGGTGTGCAGCTCTCATCGCAGTCAAAACAATTAAAAAGCTAATATAAGATTAAACAAGGACGTTTATATCGGATTGTGAACGGTCGAGCAATATTCGTTGTGCCAACTGCAATCCGATGGAGAATCATC
>OZ017743.1:57535868-57985868 GCA_963969285.1 Odontomyia ornata | reverse complement strand
CCATTAAATGCCCGTTTCAAACGCGTCGAAAACACAATCATACGGAGAAGAAACCTACTTTACGTTGCTCCGTATTTCCTCATCAATTCAGTCAAAGCACAAAAATCTAATTTCCATTCCGTATTTCAAGTTCCATTCCGCATTTCAAGTTCCAGAATATCTAATGCGGCTTTTGAGGAACTACCTAAAGGACCGAAGCCTGCTCTACGACACGACACAGGGCCAACGAAGGATGGAAATTTCATCGGGTATTGCCCAGGGATCTATCCTTGGTCCGGACCTGTGGAACGTGTCTTACGACGGGCTACTGAGACTTGAGATGCCAGATGAGTCGCGCTTGGTCGGCTATGCGGATGATGTTGCGGCTCTGGTCGCCGGACGCACCGTTGAACAAGCGCAACTTAGGCTAGGTATGCTAATGCGCCGAGTGAGGGACTGGATGACTGCTCGCGGGCTGAGTTTAGCACTGGAGAAAACCAAAGTGGTCATCTTGACAAAAAAGAGAATCCCTAGAGTAAGGATGATCAGTATTGGAGATATACAGATCGAGTCGAAGCCAGCGGTGAAGTACCTGGGGTTACTGATCGACTCGAAGATGAGTTTCTCTGAGCAAATCAGGGCAACGGCTGAGAAGGCTGCTTCGGGAATATCGGCCCTGAGTCGACTTATGGCCAACGTAGGGGGACCCAGCCCATCAAGAAGACGCCTCTTGATGAGTGCTGTAGGGTCAGTGCTACTGTACGGAGCAGAGGTATGGGGCGACGCTCTCAGCAAGGAGGTATACCGAAAACGATTGGCACAGGTACAGAGAAGAGGAGCACTGAGAATTGCATCTTCGTATCCAACAGTCTTCGACTCGGCGGTGAGAGTGATTGCAGGCGTGATACCTGTCGCCCTCCTTGCTAGAGAGCGCCGCGCTATTTACCTGCGCCGAAACGAGGATGCGAGGGAGATGGTTGTCCGCGAGGAGAGACAACGCTCGCTCAACGATTGGCAGCAGTGTTGGAGGAATTGCACGAAGGGAAGGTGGACTGCGCGCCTCATCCCGGATGTGAGACCGTGGCTAAATCGAAGGCATGGTGAGACTGACTTCTATCTGACCCAGCTTTTGAGCGGGCACGGGTGTTTTCAGTCTTACCTGCACAAGATCGGCAAGTCACGGTCTCCCGATTGTCGGTTTTGCTCAGGAGAGGAGGACAATGCCTGTCACACATTTTGTGCGTGTACCAAATGGGCCAGGCTGCGAAGGGAACTCTACAGGGAGACAGGAGAGCTCACCTCGGATAATATAGTTGCGGTGATGCTCGAATCGGTTGACAAATGGAACCAGGTGGCACATTATGCTCGGGCAGTCCTAAAATATAAAGGGACTCACAGCAGCCGGAGGCACTGGGGCTAGGGGATCGCTCTTCTGGCAATTCCTCTTCCCCTCTCCCCTCCCGCTAGGAAAGGGACGCCCCAGCTTGAAGGCGCCCCACGGCGTAACAAAATGAGACCTGGCCCGAAGTAATGTGTCAAACGGTTCCAGGCTAGGCTCTCAGATTGACAGGGGAGGTGTTTAGTGGGTAGTCCAAGGATATCCTCCATGGGAGTCCCACGCTGCCAGACTCGGCGGGCATAAATGCCTTCACCTCCCTACCACAAAAAAAAAAAAATCTGCATCCCCGAATTTTACCGACGCGGTACCAAAAAATACACTACGTTAACTTGAACCCGACGAAAGCTACACTAAAGAAAAAGGCAAACCAACAAAGGTACCGCGTACCGATCATGTCGCGAAACCGACCTCAGCGGATTTTTTCAAACCTTACCCTCTTCCCGGCATACTTACCCTGCACTCTCACTGCCTCTGGAAAAGAAGGACCACTGGAAAGGAAAGTCGTTGTTATTTTAGCAATTCATTTTATTTATTGAATCTTACCAAAGCTGATTTCATTTAAATTTAATTTATTACCTTTACTCTTGAAACCTTATCTTAAATATTCGTTTTGCAATTAGGCCTTAAGACTTTTCAGTTTTGTCTTTTTTTTTCATTCGAATAATTACAAAAAAACAGCTCATTTGGCTTGACATCTCCAAGGATTTAATGGCGACCCGATTATGGTTCCTTGTTATTATAATTATTTTTCATTCGGTTAACTTTAATTAGTAAATAACATCAGTATTAAAATGAGATATAATGTATATAATAAAAATATGACTAAAGATCAAATCCTTTGCTAATTACCACGAGATAAAAAAAAAAGGAAGCGGGGAAAGGAATATTTGAAACTTTCGGAAAATTTCAGCTTTAATTTTACTTCTGTCAAATATTTAAACGGATTTCCGTTACATTCAATTCCCTTACTTTCGTTCAGTTTGGTACAATGATTTATTTAGTTCGTTTGTCCTGAATTTTTTTTAATGTATTGGACCGTCATTTCCGTAAGACATGATAGCATAGGCCCTTTCCTAATTTAAGTAACGCAAAAAAATATAATTAAATAAAATAACATACAAAAGAGAATATCATTCTAGTGTTATTTCGGTTATTCAAATTATTGTTGCATTATCACTATTAGTACTATAATTTTGTTTTCTTTTGCTGCTTTTGTTTAAATGAAGTTTATTCTTTTCCAACTACCAAACCTAATTGTTGTTCTACTGAATGATTAACAATACATATATAATATATTATACTCCTGACATCAAAGTAACACATGTTTTAATTCCGAGACTAATTCTCTTCTATATAAGTGTTCGTAGCTGTTGCATACTTCAGTTAGTAGAGTTTTCTTATATTTTCATTTGTATTAATAAATGTCCTGCATTGAGTAAAATCCTCTATTTAAAACAATGTCCCAAAAAGCTTTTTCAAAAACCACGTCGAAAAAGAACTGTCTGTTTGCCAGTCTCGTATTCTAGCAATTTACGTGCTATGCTTTTCGATAGTTCTACAGTTCGTTTCCTTCACCACATCTTTACAATGATTTGTATTCTTAAATCACTTTTTTCATTTAAAAGAATCCATTAGCTTATTGTTTCAGATATTATGTAACTCATATTGTTATATATTTACATATATGGATTCTTTTAGAAAATAAATAATGAGATGATATTGGTATTTCGGTCTTCGTATCTTTCATTCTTCGATAAGAACTTATTTAATTTGTACGAGTATCAGACATGCTGTACATCCGCGGATTCTGATAAAGATCGGCCTGCTAACCAACTTTTCGTCGTCCACGAATACAATTGCTACTTACAATCAGACTTGAATTTTTCCTCAAGTGCATTACCCGGGTCTCTTGTTCTTACAACCGGTCCCCGGCCAACTTTTCAGCTGTTGCGTTTGCACTTCCGACTGTGGGTAGACACGATAGTGGTAGTAAGTGCTCTGTTGAGTGACTTCCCTGGATGTTGATGATAGACACTTTCATAATAACTTTGTTGGCTTCACTGAAATAGGCCCCCAGTCACCGCATATGTATTGCACGATGAGATGATCTAATTGGATAATGAGGGCTGCTGTTTAGTGCAGATACAAGATATGATGCAATTGGAATGCGAACTCGTTTACCAGGATAGCAGGTGATGGAAATTTCTGCAGTGGTCAGCCATTGAGCTTCTTGAGGGAACTTTCAATTGTGACGGTAGTGCGGAAGAGCTTTACAAATTGCAACCACAAGAATTGCGACGCGGTTTTGATTTCTTGGTCAGAGCACTGTGAGACGGAATCAAAGGGAAAATCATTGCACACTCACTAAATCTTGCACTTACCCTTCCACTTTTCATCCGATGGCACTTACTACTCTTACACTCTGCTACAATGTGGCTGTCATTTGACTTTGACATCCCACGACAAAACTGACGTAGGACGTGAAGCTGTCACAACAAACATGAGATGGAAAGCCACATGGCAGCAAGGTGTATTGGTAGTGGTCGCCAGCGGCGTTGAATGATTCATTACTTACTTAAAAAGGGTGGTTTATTTGTTTATAAAAGGACTTTGCTATTAAGAAAAAATATGTTTCCTTCACCTTATAATAGTTTATTTTTGTGGTAAACACGAATTTCAAGACTCACTTAACCTCTTCTTATGTATAAAAAAATACTAAGTGAGTCTCGAAAAACGTATCTGTGACAAAAATAAAATACTATAAAACAAAGGAAACACGATATTTTCATTCTTAATATTTAATATTATTATTTCAAGAATTCATACGCCATTAAGCTACCCGTAAAAAGACAAAAGAAAAAACAACAACAAATTTAGCCACGATTGAAGTCAAACACAGTCATCTCTGATTTCCGGACAAGAAATTCGCAGACATCTATGTTTCCATGTCCACTTTACGCGTGAAAAATTAAATTTTTTATATACAGATTCAATATGTTAATACAGTATCGTTTCTATGCATCAATCAACACTATTCTGATGAATTTCTCGATTTTTATGAAAATCTCTATTCAAAATGGCAATCGCCGTTGAAATTTTATATTGCCCCTATAATAACATCACTCTACACTCCAGCTTTGAAAAACATCTGTAAACTTTATCACAGGTGTTCATTTCAATCGGTAGTTGACGTTTGAATTTACCTACAGTTTTGAATAAAAGTCGAGGTGACAATTTTGAATTAAATCGAAGATAATAAGTTTTAGTGATTATTAAATTTATAATTTATAATGTTCTGGCACTCACCTAAAGAATGGAACATTCTTATAAACATTTCCACGTGATTTAACCGCGCACTTCATGTTTTGGTTTTTGCAGTTAATTTCACTTCGAAACATTTTCACGTTGGTAAAGTTTTTAATCTGAAGATAGCGTGTACGAAATTGGCACTTTAGTTCACGATTTTTATTTAAAGTTTATAAATTTTAATCACTTTTGACTGCCGAGTTTTCCCATGTGTACGTGTACGTTTGCTTATGTGCGAGAGAACGTTTGCTGTGTTGTACTCAATACTGACGTTAGATAGGAAGCCATATGGTAGCAGTTTGCATATGGATTAGTCGGCCTACTATGGACAAGCTTCCGTGAGCTGTCAGCCAACTGTTGCATTAGCAAATGCTTATATTGCGTAATACATACTATTTTCTGAATGAAAACGTACTAAAAGCATTCCGCACATGCTATAAACTCACTTTGCACTGTCCACTGTACTCCTAAACTCTTCAAGACAAGTAAATGAAGCACCTTCCACTGATAGCTCTGCGTTGAGAAGTAAACAAATTCTTATAAAGTCGCTTTGGGAGGCGATCAAAATTAAACGGGTACAAGAACTGAAATAATTTTCACTTCACTAGGAGCGCTATTGTGTTCTCCGCGGGCCATCTGGATTTCACTGTGGAAATCCGTCTCAGAACCGTTCAAAACTTCGAATTTTAGTTGGTACCTCCATAATTCGTCATATACCGCCATGTAAGTTGGTCAGCAAAGTCGGCCTACTAATGGTCATGTGTGAGGTAGTAAGTGCTGCTGCCATATGGCTTCCTATCTAACGTCAGTTTTGGTCGTACTCAAACTGTTCAACGAATGATAACGAAGGTACCATCGTGTGCACGTGAAACGAAGTTTTGTCGGTGTGGGCGGGTGTCAGTGGGAGAAGTAATTCTTCCGAAGAGGGGAAAGAAAAACCTGTCTGGAAACAAAGGGGAAGGAGTAGCAGAGGGAATCATATAGTTTCGAGGGTGTAAGTTATTTATAACTTATTTATGCGCTAAATTTGTTTCTCACACGGACGAGTACACAGAGTCTCGTTGCTCGTCCATTTGTTTATATGACTTTGTGAAAATCCTACTTCTCTTGTATTTTGACCCCCGAACTGCCAACGAAATATCAACCATATGATTGAAAATATATGATTTGTGTAAATTCAACATTGTTGGGAAACGTCTAATTAAGTTGAATTTGAAATTGTACCCAAAACTATTTTTAAGATAAACCGTGTTGAATTTAGTGCAAAAGCGTTGCAACTGTGATAATTAATCAAACTGAAAAGTTTGTAATGGATCGCGAGTGTTTTTGTGTCGGAAAACGAAAAATGTAGTGATGTGTGAGAGATTGTAAAAACAGCTATAGGAAGCATGTTAGGGACGTATCCTTCGTAGGATAAGTCATGTTGAATCTTTTACATCGCTCAAGTTAGAATACCCGCACGGAAAATTGATTTAGTTCAAGATGCGAAAGTTAGTGGGGGACGTCACGTCAAATTTATTTGAAATTCGAATCAACAGCTAATAACGCGCCAACTTCACGCTACATCATAAAGTGCTTCGATTCTCTCGATGCATTCGTATCCATTCTCTCTGGCATCTATGACTTAGACAGAGCATATATACTAATTAGCACTTGCAATCGAGGAGCTGTCGAAATGAGAAGAGAGGCAAATAAACGTGTAAAAGATGGATTAAAGTTTACCATTTCATTTGCTTGCAAATTCAAGTTTTTGTTTACCATACATATGCACTTTCAGTCCAACTCTCTCTACTTTATAAGTACAGTAAGAAATAAAATTTATTGAAATTGTAGCTGCTATTTAGTAGATATGCTCTGACTCAGACTAGCAGGCAACTGATAGTCAGCTGTATCGTTGTGCAAAGATGTTTCGCCTAACATTAACAAGCATAACTCAAAAGATTTTTTCTCAAAATTTCCATTATCTTTACCTATCCTTGGACTGTTTCGCGTTCATTTTGCCGTTCGTGCTGTATACTCTTCATAAACGTTGTAAACCTGTAAAGAATAATACAATCAATACGTGAAACTTTAGGGGTGACGTCATTTTCCTGCCATCGGCCCTACGCGTCATACGAAAATTGAACAAGATTGAATGACGGCGAAGTGTTGTACCGGAAGGAAAGTGAGAAGCAGCTGATTGTCAGATTAAAAAATTGTTAAATTTGTTGCACTGCGGGCCTTGTGTGGCTCCACAGAAGCCCGCGCGAGCGAAAAATTTTAACAATTTTTTTAAATATTTTCGTTTCCGTTACGGTCATGGTCACCCTAAAAATTAATCTCGATGCCAAGGTTCGGAGGATTTGAGCTGTTGTGCGGTGGACTATTCTTATATATATATATATATATATATATATATATATATATATATATATATATATATATATATTTGTGTCTTTATATAATAATATATACATACATCAATATATATATATATATATATATATATATATATATATATACATTCATATATATATGAATATATATACATACATCAATATATATATATATATATATATATATATATATATATATATATATATATATATATATATATATATATATATATATATATATATATACATTTATATAGATATACACACATATATATATGCTCGTATATATATATATATATATATATATATATATATATATATATATATATATATATATATATATGTATATATATATATAGATTTGAGCTGTTGTGCGGTGGACTATTCTTATATATATATATATATATATATATATATATATATATATATTTGTGTCTTTATATAATAATAATATATGCATTCATCAATATATATATATATATATATATATATATATATATATATATATATATATATATATATTTATATATATATATATATATATATATATATATATATATATATATATATATATATATATATATATATATATATATATATATATATATATACATTTATATATATATACACACATATATATATGCTCGTATATATATATATATATATATTTATATATATATATATATATATATATATATATATATATATATATATATATATATATATATACATTTATATATATATATAGATATATATAAATATATATATATATATATATATATATATATATATATATATATATATATAAATAGATATATTTATATATATATATATATATATATATATATATATATCTATCTATATATATATATATATATATATATATATATATATATATATATATATATATATATATATATATGTATATATATGTTTTTTTTTCGTAGCACTACAGCCCTTTCGGGCTTTCGCTTAGAGATAGTTAGAATATAACTGGGTAATCGATAGCGGAAATTGTAACGCACCCAATTTACATAGATCGCATCAATAAATCGCGGGGCCAGTGAAGTAGCTTCAACTCAAAGTTTTTCGAGCAAGGATGGAAATCTTCAAAACAATTTTACTACTCTCCGCGCACCACTTTCGGGTTTTCATTTTACGCTGCGGTATTCACTGTCGTTTTCCACGCGCACGTGTTTGACACGTTGGACTGTTGTATTCTACATTTCTGGCGGTTCAGGTGTTGGCAAGATTGTATTTGCTTCTTTGAGGAATTTATCAGGATATTCTCTGATAACGTTCAAATTCTTGTAGTGGCACAAATTTATTTTCTTCGTCATGGAAGGAAACGCATTTACCATCGCGTCCAATACAGCTCAAGCTGCTGTTGCTAATAATTGAATTTTAATAACTGTTGCTTGCTGAACGCCACTATCATTCATTATTGACGTTATTTTTGGTAGCATATTCGGCACTCTATTATTGTTGCTCGTTAAATTCAATGACGGTCTCTTTGCGGTTATTGAGAACTCCAAAGAAGAACTTGCATTTGGTGGTTTTGCACTAAGAAGGTTATTACTTCAGAATTTTTGTAATTGTAACATAACTACGTATAAAATGCTCCTTTCCGGAGGAGAGGCAGTGCAGCTATAACGCTATTAGTTTGCAAATACGATTCCGTTGGAAATTCCTTTGGTTGAAGATGTGGTGAATTCGACTTATGATCATTTATCTCCGATGTCAGCTACATTAATTTTGTGCATGTTGGTTCGGCGCCGTTCAACGAAAGGTTAATTATATCCTTTGAAAGGTGGGTTATTGCATTTTTGGCTTGTAATCGTCTTTCATCTACAAAACTAGTCAAATTTTGCAATTTGGAGGGTGAAGAGGGTATAATAGCGTTCGTTCCATTGTATCTGTTATTTTTTCAGAATACTTTTCTCTTGTACAGTCAGCATTTTATCTGAAGCAACTAGATAATATGCTACCTTGGGAGGATGTAAAGAACTTGCTATATAATTGATACTATTACCACCGCTAGATGTTAGAGGATTGGTTTTAAAGAGTGGATTAGTTGCACTTGGTGGCAGGGATGGTGATGATTCTTCAGGGTTTGGATGGTAAGATTGTTGCTGTTGCTGTCAACCAATAATAGGCTTAGGCGCAGTTGTTGGAAGATACTTAATTGGAGTCATTTACTACATTCGAGAACTTGACATTGCAAGATTATGCTTATTCAATATTGATCCCATCATATTTGTCCGCTGCATCTCTGGTTCAGTTAGTTGGTTATGTATTTGTAAGTCCACAGAGGTTAATCCTTATATATTCGCCGATTCAGCATTTCACTAATTTCTGCAGTCTTCGGTTGTCTTCTCAGAGGGGAAAGCTTTGAGGAACAAGATAAAACCGGAGTGGACATCCATGTGTACACGTTGTCGCAACTACCCCTGCGACCGCCTGCCTAACTACGTGTCTTTTTGCACCTACCCCTGCGACCGTGATTCTAAAGCTAGTTAAGGGGAACCCAATGGGTTGTCACAAGAAAGTAAACAAACGCTTATGCACTCGTAAATATGGTTTTATTGCAAATAACACTTCACAGAACAAGAAAATAGCATTGAATACAAATAAAGCATTATGGCCACTTAGGATAGAAAACACTGTCGTATCGATAACCCATCGTTTTCTATCAATAACGCACATTACACTTTTGATTGAGTTCCTCGCTCCGATTTACAATGTCACTCCTTAAAATGTTGTTATCCCTAAACCAGGTGTAATATTACTTTCACTACAGTCAATATGTACCTCCGAACGCGTTCTCGAACCGAAAAAACGACTAAATTCCGAATCGTATCTCACGCGCCAGGTAAATTTCGCGTCCATGTTTAGTCGTCAAATTGACAATCTGGCTCTCGAGAGGAGAAATTGTAGAAATTATTGGAAATGAAATGACAATCATGCTCAGAAGGTGGTCGCATCATTTTCTATGGAGCTTATATGAGCATAGCCTCTCCATTTGTTCCGTTCCTCAAAGGGGGAAAGCGTCTGATTTCCTGATGTTCGTTACAGTTGATCATTTGTCGACATCATATTCGAATAGCTATTTCCCATGTGGGCACTATTATGATATAATTAGTGTTGATTGTCCAGAATTTGTGTAAAAACGACGAAAATCGCTAATGAAAGAGACGAAATACATCGTAGAATACAGCTCGCAAAAAGTTTTTTAATCTGTTTCTGATCTTGAAGGCCAGCTGCATACACAGGAAAACAATGCTCTAGGTACACAAACCTGTGATAAAACCTACATTATGCTATTGGTGCAAAACATGGACCCTAACCTATACATCTGCAACCACATTGAATATTTTCGAGCGATGGTTCCTGAGGCGAATAATCGGAGTGAATTCAGACGATGACCGATGGTGAATTTAGATACAACTATGAGCTGTATGAAATTTCGGACAAGCCAAAGGTCTCAGTGGGCGCAATGAGCTGGCCACAACGGCTACTGAAAAAGGTATTCGTAGGGAGAACTCACGAGTGGGAACCAGTGGGGAAACCAAGGAAATGCTAGTCTGACACGGTTGACAAGGATAGTTCATCGTTGCTTAGTTTTCCGAATTGGAGGACGCCGACTATAGATCAAGACGGCCAGAGCAGGGCTGCAGTGCTTCAAAGAAGAAGAAGAGAAAAATTGAGAAATATTTCTCCATCCGCTAGCTGAATGTGTGCGGCCAAGTTTATTCTATCTCAAGGCACTTAGCCCGGGATAAGTGAATAAAACTACGTTCAACGGCGTACTCAAGGCGTCAGCTCAAGTATTACCGTCCCAAGGCTGCTGAGCCCGGGGCCTGCAGGTGAACGAATAATTGATTGATTTATCAATCTGACTGCATACTCAAGGCACCTGCCTGATTTCTAGCGTCCCAAGGCTTCGCACCCGGGGCCGGCAGTTGGATTTTTAATTAATTGATTCATAAATATAACAGCATAATCAAGACGTCAGCGGACGTATCAGCATTCTTAGGCAATCGCTTGGGGTCTGCAATTATAGTCCTAATTGATTCGTTACTTCAAATTCCCCTTTTCCTTTGAACAGCAAACATAATTAAATAAAGCAGATATAAATCGCAACTCCGCTGCTCCATTAATATGCTAAATTCAATATGTTCAGGCATAAGACTTATTAACTAGCTCTCTAATAAATCAATCAGTTTGAAAAAATTCATTCTTAAAATATTGTAAAACAGCAAGGCTTAGTTTCATTTACATGATCACCACTTCACCTTATTTTGATTAAAATTCTGAATTGATGCATTAATTTATCATGACTAAAATCTAGTCACAATTCAGCCAAAGGGGCTAGAGGGCAAATCTACCAGAGCAGCAACCCGTCTGTATGTAACAATCCAGCAGAGGATGTTGGCACAAATATCGAACGACAGAACAAATAATAGATTCAAATAATGTAAATGCATAACATAATTACGAGGTTCATTTCATAAATATGACACAGGTTGCTACCACTGCGAGATAGCTAGTGCTGCAACAATGAGCAACTCGCCAGTTGTAGTTCAAAGCTTGAGGAAGAAGTGTGTTATTTTCTTTCATTTGTAGTGCATTGCATTTTTGAGTTACGCGACTTTTAAATGGAGCCTGCACGTGTCTCGGGTATTGTGACTATTGAAGACCAACGGGCATACATTAAGATTGAAGCTTTACGTCGAAAAAACCTGACAGAAATCCACAATGCTTTAAGTGAGGTTTGTAGTGAGTCAACAGTGGATCGTAGTACAGTTTCTCGTTGGTCCAAACGTTTTTGTGGTGGAACCAACTTCAGTTGCTCAACGCTAGACCACTCATTCTCCATGAAAAAGCTCGTCCACATATTGGACACGTCGTTATTGAAAAGCTACGTGAATACGGTTGGGAGGTGTTGCCTCATCCTCCCTACAGCGCGAAAATGAGTTCACCAGACTTTCAGCCTATTCCCAAAGTTGAAACAACCTATGCGCGGACGTCGTTTTCCATCTCAGGAAGAGCTTTTTACCACCGTTACCCGAGCCATTTGCCAGATGAACAAAGGTGGTATCCTCAATGGTATAGTAAGGCTTCCGACTCATTGTGATTCAGTCATTGAGAAGCAGGGAGACTTTATTGAAGGAATGTAGAGAGATATTTCTGTAAAAATAAAAAATAAAAGTAAAAAAAAATGTTGTGTATTATTTATGAAATGTCCCTCGTATATTAACAAAATGAAAATTAATTCATTAAACAAACGCATCTCTTTGTTGGCTTGGTTGACACTTATGTAGTAGCAGATAAGTCTTATGCTGTGAGTCTTCTACCTCTCCAGGAGCCTTGATGTGTATATTGGATACACATTACAGGTATACCAAGCTCCTAGGTTTGTGCCAGTATACATAGGGTTCACTGCTAGTTTAACAAAATTGGCACAGCAAAATTAAATGCTCGTCAATATCCCAGTCTATTTGAAACCCTAGGAAGCATAAGAACCAAAAACCCAATGTAACCAAGATTAGTTTGTCAACCGAAAATACACAAATCGGACAATGAATTTTGGGAAACTATAACAGCAAATAATAGTGAGACGGCTGATGCATTATAGTGAGACAGCTGATGCAAAAAATAAAAAATATGGAAAAATACAATCACTAAAATTGATGGAAAAGCTGCAACTAGAAGAAGATGCGATCTTAGCGTCCTTTGATGATAAGTACGTATTTCCTAGTATATCGAGTAAGGAAGTCCTAGCCCTATTCGAGGAATGGCTACAACACAAAAAAGAGGAGAGAAGAATTATATATATTCAGGCATAAGACCCTATTAACTAGCTCTGTAATAAACAATTAGTTTAGAAACGTTCATTCTTAAAATATTCTAAAATAGCGAGAATTGGTTTCATTTGCATTTATCACCACTTCACCTTATTTGGATTAAAATTCTGTGTTCATTCATTAATTTATCGTGACCGAAATCTTCTCACCATTCAGCCAAAGGAGCTAGAGGGCAAGCCTACAGGAGCAACAACCCTTCTGTCAAGAACAATCAAGCAAGGGATACATTCGTGAATATCGAATGACAGAACAGACAGTATATTCAAATAATATAAATGTACAACAGAATTATTAAAACGAAATAAAAATTTATTCATAAGACAAACACATTTCTTTGTTGGTCTGGTTGACACTTGTGTAGTAGCAGGTAAGTGTGATGTAGTGTGTCCTCTATCTCTTCCGAAGTCTTGATGTGTATCTAGGACACAAATGATATCAAGCTCCCAGTTCGTGCCAGTATGCATAGGGTATACTGGTATTGTAACAAAATTGGCGCAGCTGGTAGAATATCGGTTTTGCAGCAACATTAAATGTTCGTTAATATCCCAGCCGATATCCGACACCACTTAACTACTGTACAACACCACTGCTAATTACTCTGTGAATCAAACTAGATCAGTATACTCATGAAAATCGGATTGATCATCTAAATAATAAAAAATATTATAAATATCCAATAATTTATGCCGAGAAATTCAATTCATATTTCAAAATCGGATCTTGTTCATCTTAAAATCATTCAAATACATTTCTAAATGATTCAAACATAATTTAACGTACAACTTATCAACGATATCAAGTTTTAATCGACCAACATGTAAAACAATAAACAGTACAAGCAAACATTAAACACAAGCAGGCAAACTCAAAACATAAATAGTAAACAAACAAACGTGTGGCCATCATCATGGCAATATAGCACCATTTATTATTTAAACAACTGAAACACTAATAATAACAAGTCACATCACATAAATATTCGGGTCTGTTCTGTTTATCGAATAGAATGAGCGTTCAAATAATTTTGTGAGTGCATTTAATGAAATTAAGTGATTAATGCAATTTCTAGTTGTTACACACTTATGATTCACAAATTAATTACATCTAAAAATATGCATAAATTAATGAGAAGATACCTGGAAAATAAATTTAAATGCAATTAAATTAAAGTACAAATAAAATAAATAAACTGCGCAAAACGAACATAAAAACTCATTTATATAAGAAAGAAAATCTTCCGAAAATGTAGGAAACTAAAAAAATTTCAAGTTTCAATGAAATAATCAAAGTGTATGAACTATGAACCAACAACCTTTTAGTTGCTATAACCCCATACAATGTTGGCCAGCTCAATGCAAACATATTTACCAACTAACCAATTATCTCTATCAAGTCCCGCTCTACACCACTCTCAAATGACCAAATATAAATCCACCACCAAATGAACAATTTCATATTATTGTTAGGAAGAAATGGAAACTAGTGGCGGTAAACCCCGGCACAATTCACTCCAAAAACTCACTGTTAGTAGTCACAATTATGGTCCCTTCAAAGTAAAACTGTCATCAGACCCTCAGCATTTAGTTTAAATGTAACAAAAAAAATTAATGGTCTCTGAGCTGTTAACCCTAAACTATCAGCAGACACTCTATTCTTATGTGTAAGCTACATGATCACTGGAATCAAAACCAGCAGATTAAATAATAGCCTCTGAGCCGTTGGCCCAAGCTGTCAGCAGACACGCTATTTTTAGTTACAAATTACTAAGGAAACCAACAATAGCCTCTAAGCCTTGCGCCCTAGTTGTCAACGGACACGCTATTTTCGGTTATAAGTTACAACAGAAAAACATAATAGTGGCCCCAATTCAATTGTCAGTAGACACGCTAAATTTAGTATTAGGCCGTATGCATATAAGCATAATAGATACAACTTTACTAGAAAGCTGCAACCTTTCAGCTGTCGATCGAAAATGGTTTGTAGTGCATTTGAAGCAAGCGAGTATGTTTTCCCTCTCAATAAATATATTCTTACTACTAACTACTAAATAGTTGAATTATTAAACCTCTGTTGGAAGAAAACCAGCTAAGGTAGACATCCAGCAGAAGGACTGAGGACTCAATGGGAAGACACAATTGAAACGGCCAGCAGATCCTTGTTGCGAGTTAAAAACTAGCGGAAAAGGTTGCGTAACCGTGATAATTCGAGGAAATTAGTCCAGGATGCCAAGGCGCAGCTTGAGCTGTCACGCCGTAGATAATGATGAATTAAATACCTGTGGATAATGCAAGAAAATTTAAGCCCACTCATTTCCCACCCTTTCATTTTACACATAGCCTCGAAATCGAGTTCAACAATTTCAACAAACGGCTAAAGAAGTGACTTCGTAGGGCACTGCACTAATTTCCAGGATGGTTAAGGACGCCAACCCAAACAGGCACCCGCTAGGGAGAAATAAGACAGGACATATAGAGTCTTGAGTGAAGGCCGAAACAATATGTTCCTAAGCTCAACATAAAGTGATAGTGTTGCTTCGACCATCTTTTACAATGCTTTTTCTCGCAAGATATTTTTCTGTTAAACAGTTTGCTGAAATCATTCAAAGTTTATACAGGGTGCGGCAGCATAACTTCCTTTTTTGAAAAAAGGAAGTTATGCTGCCGCACCCTGTATACATTAGATGGGTTAAGCGGATAATTAGCGAATGGGTTCTTGGTTAGTAAATAAACTCTGCTGCCGAGTCTTATTATTTTTTATTACATCGTACTACATCTTTTAAAATACAGGGTGCGGCAGCATAACTTCCTTTTTTGAAAAAAGGAAGTTATGCTGCCGCACCCTGTATTAGAACTTTCAAGCCAATATCTTTCCTTCTAATTTTATTTTAAGGAAATGATCAATAACATTCCAACATTACTAAATTTAATAAAAAATTCAAAAAAAAAAATTTAGCATATTCGACTTATGAATGATCGTCCACTATTTACATGTATTTAAAAAGACAGAGTTCTAATAAATTTCCCTTTATAGAATCTCAAATAAATAAAAATGTGTGCAATGGACGATTCCAACCAATCAAATTACAATTGAACGCATACACCCTAAATGCTACATTGTCCCACAGTAAGCCCTATTCACTATTAACAACTTTGAGCATATATTTTGCCCGTGCTGCTTTCTGCAGCGTCGTTTATCGAATGAGCTGAGAAAACATATGCACAGGTGAAAGTAAATTATTCGATACTTCTAACTGAGCTCCACTCAGATGTCATGTCCCAGAGAGGATCTCAACTAAGCCAGAAAGCATATATCATCAGATAAAACGGTTGCCGATTTTAAGTTGAGGGTAAGACCGTCAAATCGCAAGATTCCTCTTCAACTGCTGCGCCTTATTCGCAATGGTGGGGCGGTAATTAAAACAACAAGCAATGCCAACGCGCCTGAGCTATACCAATAAACCATGGATACCGTGCAGGATGAGTACAACATTACCGAGATAAAGATGCGTCAACCCAGACTGGTTATAAATGGGCTGGATAATCAATTCACAAATGATAAGCTACCAAATGAAATACGGGTGCTAAACCCTGATGTTGGGAATAGAGAAAAAATGGAACTCATTCATGCCAGACAACCAAAAAATGGGAACTGGTTATTCATTATTGAGGTAAATGAAAGCATGTATAAAAGATTAGCTAACAAATACCTCAACATAGATTCTGGGTCATATTTTGTGAAGGTAGACTTTAACATTACGAGATATTTTAAGTACCGAAAATATAGCCATGAGACGTCGAAATGTGAAGGAGAACAAACCTGAGTGAAATATGGAGGAAAGCATGAGCTGAAGGAATGCAAAAGTACACATGAGAACTTTTCGAATCGTATAGGTAATAATAAAAATGCTAATAACTCACATGGGGCAGACTCGTGGGAGTGTCCAGAGTATCAAAGAAGGATTGCAATTGCTAGGAGGAGTACTGACTGCAATTTTGATGCAGATTGTTAATCACAAATCTCAATAAAGTGACAAATTAAGTATCTTTTATGCCAATATAAGAAGCCTACGTCACAAGCTGAGTGATATTCAAATTTATCTGCAGCAAAATCCTGCAACGGATCTGGTTATACTAAACGAAGTATGGATCCATCCTGAAAAAGCAAAGTATTACTATATTCCGGGATGTAGACCCGTTTTCTCCTGTAGACTCAGAAGGGAAGGAGGTACAGAAATTTATATAAAAGATACAATTAATTTCGTGAAAAAGAGAGTAACATCTGACCTATGTAATATAATAATAATTAGAATGACCTGCGCAAGCAAAAAACAAAAAATCTGTACTTACTGTAATCCCAATCATCTCAATGCGCGAGACTTCTGCACAGTAATAGAAGCAATATACTCTACTGAAAAAAATCTAATCACTGTTGCTGACACAAACGTAGACGTAATTGCAGAATCTCCAGGGTCGAGGATGTACAAGGATACCCTTGAAACAAACGGAGTGGTCATTCTCAATAAGGGCAAAATTACTCGTCCGGTAACTGAACTATTTGGGAAATTTTATAAATGAGCATATTCGAAATGGAAAATTTCCGAACGAAGAGAAACTGGCGAAAGTAATTCCAATATTCGAAGGAGGACAGTCTTTAGTGAAATCTTCGAAAAACTTCTAAATAATCGTTTATGAAGTTTGTTTATTTATTAAATTTTACCACTTACAATATTTAAAAATCTTAATTTAGGTGTTCTGAATTCAATTCATTTCAGCCTTAATATATACAGTTTAAAATAATCGTTTAAAATCCTTCTTAATGCACAATTCTATCATAAATCCGAAGGAGCTTGGCTTTCAAATGAACAAGAGTACTTTCGATGCATTACTTTCTGTCTCACGTTACATCAATGAAAGTCTTGATATAGGAGATTATGTTCCTGCAATTTTTTTTGGAACCTGAAGAAGGCTCTTGGTATGGTTGATAATGATCTGTTACTTCAAAAGCTTGAAGCATATGGTATTCAAGGTAAACTAGAATAACTTTTTAAAAGTTATTTGGAGGAAAGATTCCAAAGAACATCAGTTAATAGTGTCTTGAGCAATCTAGAACCAATGAATTCGGGGGTTTTTCAAGGGTCCATACTTAATCCAGAATTGTTTTTGCTATGTACTAATAATACAGGGTGCGGCAGCATAACTTCCTTTTTTCAAAAAAGGAAGTTATGCTGCCGCACCCTGTATTTTAAAAGATGTAGTACGATTTAATAAAAAATAATAAGACTCGGCAGCAGAGTTTATTTACTAACCAAGAACCCATTCGCTAATTATCCGCTTAACCCATCTAATGTATACAGGGTGCGGCAGCATAACTTCCTTTTTTCAAAAAAGGAAGTTATGCTGCCGCACCCTGTATGAATATATGTAAACTGAAATGTCACCACACATTATATGCCGATGATACTGTACTTCTTTATTTAGGAGAATTGGCATTGAGAATAACGCCAATGAGGATCTAGATAAATATCAATCATGGCTTATCAAAAAAGCTAGCATTGAATCCTTGTAGTAATCGAGCAGTCACACTAGCAAACTGCCCGAAAACATTCCTATCTCCTATTCGAAATTTCAATAGCAGATTTAGAAAATCATCACTTATTTCCATTCATAATCGTAATTTGCTAAATAGTTTTCTTTCTTGTTATTATTCTTAAATGTAACTTTATACCAATTTTGCTCTATAGTAAATTTAAACGTTTTCCTTTAATTTTGTTTTACATGAAATTTAATTTTATTTCTATTTAAAATGTTCTTCATTTTTCGTTACTTCAGTTAAATTTTGTTAAAAAAAAAAATATTTAAATCTGCCATATGAAATTTCGAGTGTGAGAATGCTGATATACTACAGCATTCCACGGATTGCATTGCTAAATGCAATCTACAGTGACTGAGCAAGGGGATCGTCTTCATCCACCGCAACAGCGTGAAGCTAGGGTAGACGATGGACAAGCAAGGAGAAAAAAACCTGCTGGGGTGCGAGAAAACCACCGTTGTGGGATGCAGACTCAGCTGGGAAGGGAATAAGATGGGAGTCAGCTTCCAATCGCCACACGGGACGGACCGCGAATTTCAGAACGTTGAGCGGAGAGTTGAATGATAAGCGCGATACGGGAAGGGTGGAAGAACGGCGGTAGTGAGGACTAGAACATCGTAGCATGAGAGCTTAATTTAGATCCGAAAACTCAAAAATCGGAAGTCTCATTGGATGCATGCAAATGTACATAAGAACTTTTTCCAGAAAACAGTCTATTTTCCGCGGATCGCGAAAGTAAATATCCCCGATTTTAAAAGCGAAGACAAATGTGTGAATTCGTCATTTCGTTTCACAAACACATTTGCTTTCTCTTGTATTTGTGTCGGTGCTTTCCCTGCCTGTGGGCCTGATTTTATTGCAATGTTTCCATCGATTGTTTGACTTCACAGTGATGTTCGGTGAAGCCTTAGGACGTTGGTGTAGTGGTAGGCTGAACGAGAAAAGGGGAAAGGTGGACATTTGTTGAAAGCCAATCGTGGGAACATCAGTACTATGTGAAGTGAAGAATTTTTGTAAAATCAATGTGAACGAAGAATGTGGGAAAACCTTTATGAAACGTATATGGCTAAAAGATCATCAAATGTGGCATACTAATCCGGAAGTTTTCAAAAGTCATATCTGTGGTAAATGTTTTGGATTGAGGGTAAAATTACATGCTCACGAGCAACGCCATGCAAACCCGAATTCAAAATTATGGGATTTTCGTGATAAAATTTAAAAAGGAGCACAAAGCCTGGCATGAGAATCGACGTCGCTAAAAGATCATAAAAGATCCCATCTGAAAACTGATGCCTCTGGGTGTGAAAACTGTAATAAATTAAATTGTGAAAAATATATTTTTAATTGCAAGCATATTTTTGCGAAGTTTGTACCTAGTAGTTTTTACAAAAATCGAAATTAGAAGAGCATTGATTAATTCATGTGAAGGGATTTGTTATATGCGATAAATGTGATAAAATATTTGCTGAAAATTCATCCATAAAAGACTAAAAATATCATCATGGTCCACCGTTCAAGTGCAACGAATGCGGCAAAAGTTATTTTTCCGTAGCACTATAGCCCCTTTCGGGCCTTCGCTGAGAGATAGTTAGAGTAGCTCATTGTCATGATCGAATGTATCGGCACTCCATAAGGTGATATGATCATTATCACGCTTTGGCCGTGTGTTCGTCCACCCAGCTGCGATACGTTCTGATTTTAAACCAGAGCGTATCATAACTGAATAGGCTTATAGTCCGTACGAAGAATCTGTTGAACTAAATCTCGTTGACGCCAACAAAACTCGAACCAGAGACCTGCGGCTTACGGGCTTAGTGCTCTAACCACTAAGCCACGCGGACTACAAAACTTATAAACATAGTTATTTACTAAAAAATCATTCGAAAATACACTCGAAAATAGAGGACTATAAATGCGAAGGTCAAAAGCAAAGCCTTACACGGAATCACTTGCTGATGTAGTGAACCAAATCAGCTTGCCCCAACATAATTTATGTTTAAGAATACAGTGCAAGAGTGTATTTCAAATTTTTCTCAATGTGTGCAACGTTCGTGAGGTCCGTAACTACAAAATTTGTTTTAGTCAGCATTGAAATTTCACCACATCATTAGCAGGCACCCGGCGACGATGTAGGTGAGTACACCGTTTGCCGTTATTCTATTAATATTTATAATAAAATTATTTCAAATTATATCCTTTTCCCTTGAATTATATTAAACGATTACAATGTGTTATCAAATACCGGAATTTCAGCATCATGTTAAATGGAGTAAACTATATATATTTCTGACGTTTTGTCGACCAAACTTATTGAATTTTTGCCGATCATTGCACAAGTTGTGATTTATCCTGCGAAATGAAATATCAATCAGAATAGAATTAAAAGGGAAAATATAAACGAAAAGGAAAGTAAAAAGCGATTGGATGCGGATTAATTGTTTAGATTGAACGAAGTTTTTGATTGAGATTGGAAAATAGTTTTGTTGTAGAGAATGATAGAAAATCAAATAATAATGTTCAGCTAGTAAAATTTGAACTTCGAGCTTTCCATTTCCTGCGACCAGACCGGGTATAGGACCCGCAACGATGGAAGGCTTTCCGGATGATATGTGCTGGCCATCGGGCGCGCTCCACCGTTTTGCTGTGTCCAGGGGCTCTTACTGGGTATAGTGGCCTTCCGCTCGCATGCCCTTTTATGATATAGGGTTATGTGATTTCATTGCATAACTCTATAGCGTAAATTGGTTATGTTTGTGCTTCTTATTTGTGGGAAAGAGTCATACAAAGTGCTTTTGTATGAATTTTTCACTCAAATGGGAAACACATGGCCACGTCTACGTTTGGATCTTGACCCGGTTGGGAGGGTGCAAGGGGGCACCACATCTATCCGGATGCCCCACTCTTATTTGTGGGTCATAAGGATCGTCGTTCATGATGAGGTTTTCTTAAGTCCATCCGTCTTTGCTCGTCCAACTTGTTCTCTGAACAAGCAATTTTCAACCCTAAGTAGGTTACATCGGCCTCGACACCAGTCGATCGGCATTTTAGACCCTTTTTATTCGTGAATGCGAAATATTTTTTGGGGTGGGTCCTTGTGCTAAGGGGAAAGAACTCGCCCCACGACACCGCAACGCTAGCCTGCAAGCTCCTTCATGCGTCCCCAGACAAGACCAATCTCGGCGGATTCTAACATCCTCTCCTGCCGAGGCAGCCGACCAGCGCTGCAGTCCTGAACGGGTATTTTTCTACCTTCTTTCACTACAAAATGGCGCCCAACGTGTGGGGCCCGAAAAGCCCGGCTGTATCAACAGTCGTGAGCATGAGACAGACCATCGTCTCTAGGTGACCCTACATGTTGTCCAGATTATTGGCGGGTAGGTAACTACTTAGGGATATTGCACAAATCGTGCCCCAGCAACTTAATATCTTCCGGACGTGTTTTGTCCTCAGACATCAATATCGTTTGGACCTGCTTTGACCCATACTTTGGTGGTTTACCACCATTGTATGACTAGTAAGGCCAAACGATATTAGAGTCCTTATGTGTATTCAGAAGTTATTCTCCCAACACCATATTTGCGGTGGATTCTGATCTGCACCCCAAACCAAGCGTAGCCTTAGTGTCTTTCATTACATGGATCTTGATTTCATGTGATTGGCTGCTTAGCTAGTCCGTGACTATCCATGACAAGACACGCGCTGCTTGTGGGTCAGAATTAGCCCTGGGCTGACAAGTTGTAACTTGTGAAAACTTGTGGACAAAGGAGTACTTCCGAACCCCGACCCTTATAGTGCCGCAAGAGACTGGTCCCTGTGACGCAACGGGAGGAGTGTACCATTGGTGTCCTTACCTTGGAAAGGAACCGATGGAACGGACGACTGAATTTTCATGATAACGTAATTAAATTTTTCTTTAGCACACAATATTTTTTTGAGGTTTCAGAATAGCTCGCCACGATCGGCTGCTTTGCCAATTTTAAATATTCAATTTATAAATTTTTCGTGGATTTATTTAAACATTTTTGTAATTTTAGGGTTTTTCTATATATACATATAGTGATAATTTTAGCGTTTAATATTTATATTTCCAGAACATGTCCACTAATCGCACGCCAGATAAGCATCGTTTGCATTCAGATGCAGGGCCGACAGCGTTGTGCGTTATTTCCCAGCAGGCAAGGAATTATCATACGTTCTACAAACTCTACCATGTGGCCACCAATTTCACGAGGCATGTGTTGCCCAGCACCTACTGGTCAGCCGGACTTGCCCTTTGTGCCGTCAACCAGCAACGTCAGAAGGGCCACCATCCAGCCACCTTGAAATGCCAGCTGCTCAAGGAGTGGCGCCCAAACAGAATGCCCACCGGAATCGAGGATCGCCGACACGTGACGAGCTCGACATAATGGCTGGAGTCGAAGCAATACCGCCTGCTGAAGGGCAGAGACAAACTGTGGCTGTGGAGGCGACAGTCATGCAGGACCTGATGGCTTTGATGCAAGGTTTGACCAACCGGATAGTCGCTCTCGAGAGCAAGCGGGAAAACCCAACCCCAGCCCGTCCAAGAACGCGTCCGATGTGGGATTCAGACATAAATCCTTGGGATTTCCCATTAGACCCACGACGTGAGCCCGAGAAAAACCAGTCCGGTGCAGCAATGAATCCTATGGCTCCGGTGTACCGGCCCAGGCTGAGCCAAGTGCCACCACCAACTCTGGCTCCAGTGGCTCCTCCGGATCAACGCAGTCTTTCACATACTCCGTAACGGCTGAAGCCGATGAAGATTCCTAGTATCATTCAGGGCTGGAATCTACATTTCAGTGGGGAACCCAACACCATCAATGTGGAAGTTTTCATTGGTCGGTTGGAGTCCCTAATTGAGCAAATGTTGGCAGGCGATCACACGGCGCTGGCAGGATACTTGCCAATGCTGCATAGGGAGGGGGCAGCCCTGGAGACATACTGGCGGATACATTTGGTTGCACCATCTATACGCTGGTCATGGCTGAAGGGGGTACTCCGCATGGAGTACCCTACGGTCAACATGGATGTGAGGGTTCTGGAATTAGTCCATGCCAAATGGCAACGTCCAAACGAGCCCTTTCATCAATACCGGGCCGACATCCTTTGGCTGAACGACCAGCTGGCCAAGCCGATGACATCCACACAACTGCTTCGGGTGTTGAAACGCAACCTAAGGCGGGAACTTCGTCGCCATGTCACAACCTCAGACCTGCAGAATATGGAATCGCTGCTGAAGGCCATGAGTCTACTGGAAGGGATCCTACCTGCTACCGAGGCCGGGTCCAAGGTGTGGAATCGTGGAAGTGGCACCAGAATATAACACCACAGATTTGGAGGAAAACATGGAGTTGGATCAGCTTGGTGTAGCCGCAGTGGGGAACCTCACGACCTGCTGGAACTGTAAGCAAACCCGATATCGGTTTATTGCATGTCGAGCAGAGCGTATGGTTTTCTGTTACAGATGCGGTAAGCCGGACACCTATTTTCCGGATTGCCCAGATTGTGCCACTCCAAAAACTGGCCGAGTAAGGACACAACCTCCTCAGTGGTACTCCAAAGCCCCACAGTAGGTTCCCAGCCTGCTGC
This sequence comes from Odontomyia ornata, assembly GCA_963969285.1. Lineage (NCBI taxonomy): Eukaryota > Metazoa > Arthropoda > Insecta > Diptera > Stratiomyidae > Odontomyia > Odontomyia ornata. The sequence goes on along the minus strand of OZ017743.1, from coordinate 57,961,743 downwards.
CAACCCCAACAACATTGACAATAACCCACCAGCCATGACAACCATGACTGCGGATGTTCCCTCCCTTCCGGAAGCCTCACCAACAACAGTGTTGAAGCGAACACCGCAGTCACTGCCTGAAGAACCTCGGCAGCCTCAAATTTGCGAACTAAGGTCATACCATGTTCGACTGCCGGTATATCGGGTGGCTCGAGAGCAAATATTTGCTTCCGAAGAAGTGATCTCTCGCCCGCGCAAAACAAAATGGTCAACTCGTCATTGGCGCCCGCAAGAGAGTGCGCACCTGCCGTCAAACATTAAACTTTTGTAACATTTCGGAGGTTTCTGAGAATGATACCAGACCTTACGCCCCAATCGAAGTGTTGGGCGAAACCGCGATTGCACTGATTGACATGGGTGCCAGAATCAGCTGCCTTGCCTCGAGCCTTGGCTTGAAGGTATTCTATCAATATCCTACCTTGATTCAGCCCTGGTGCTCTGAAATCAGTACCGCGGATGGCACCAAGCATTCTATCCAGGGTAGATTAACCACGTCCGTGAAGTTCCAAGGTCAGACTAAGGATATTACCTTCTTTATTATCCCTTCTCTGACTCAGAACGTATATCTTGGTGTCGATTTCGTTCTCCTATTTAGTTTGGCCCCAGATTTATTCACTGATGCACCACCAAATACTGTTCCCGATGGGCATCAATTAACACCTAACCAGCGACAACGTCTGGAAGCATCCATCACTGCTTTTCCATCTTGCGCCACGCAAGACCTCGGCCGCACCACACTGGCCTCACATTTCATCGATGGTGGCGATAGTAAGCCAATTAAGCAGAGACACTTGCCATCTCACCGGCCATGGAAAAGTTAGTGTACGCAGAGTTGGACAGGATGCTCGAGTTTGGATTCATGGAGGAGTCCTAAAGTGCCTGGTTCTCTCCGGTAACCTTGGTGATGGAGCCAGGTGAAGTCCATCTTTGTCTAGATATCCGGAAGCTTACCTTCTTCCACTCATCGATGGAATATTAGGGAGACTGCCGAAAGCAAATTACACTACCAGCCTCGACCTAAAGGATGCATTCTGGCAAATTTCACTTGATGAGGGGTCGAGGGATAAGACCGCCTTCACAGTGCTTGGACAAACATTATACCAGTTGGTCATAATGCCTTTTGGCACCAAGCTTCCGCCAAGGCCCCATGGATCCTTGTTAACATTGTCCACTACGTCTTGCCAGCAGCGAGCCTTGCTACGCAGAGTTGGACAAGATGCTCGAGTTTGGAGTCATGGAGGAGTCCCAAAGTGCCTGGTCCTCTCCGGTAACCTTGGTGGTGGAGCCAGGTAAAGTCCGTCTTTGTCCAGATATCCGGAAGCTTACCTTCTTCCACTCATCGATGGAATATTAGGGAGACTGCCGAAAGCAAATTACATTACCAGTCTCGACCTGAAGGATGCATTCTGGCAAATTTCACTTGATGAGGGGTCGAGGGATAAGACTGCCTTCACAGTGCCTGGACAAACATGGATCCTTGTTCACATTGTCCACTTCGTCTTGCCAGCAGCGAGCCTTGCTACTGTTGATCAGTTTGCTACTGTTGATCAGTTTGCGAAGGTATTTCCTGGCCGACTTATAAGCTGCCGCCCAGTTGCATGCCTCGTCACCGTTCCGCGCCCGTTGAGCCTCACGTCGAAGCTTGTGACACTCCCTTCGCTTTTCAGCGATTTCAGTTGAACACCGGTACACTGGGGGCTTGCCATGCCGGGGTCTCCGACGAGGCATAGAAGCGCAGCAAGCAGTCGTTATGATGCTCATAAAGGAGTTCACCACGTCTTGAGCTGTCAGTTCTTCCGTGCCCTCCGAAGCTCCCTGCGGCGGCTCACCTACTGTGAGCACCTTGACGAGCCTCTCGAGGTCCATCCTTCCGATGTTCCATCCAGTTGTAGAAGACCGAGAGCACGGACGTCGGGAGATAGCATCACTGATCTCAAGCAGAATGCATTGATGATCACTGGCTGAGTAGTCCTCTAATACTTTCCAGTTGTGTCTCCTCCATACTAAGGACTCCGAGGCGAATGTCACGTCCGGTATGGTTCCCTCACAGCCAATACGGCAGAAAGTCGGCGTGTTTCCGGAGTTTAGTACGACGAGGGCCGTCCTGGCCGCCATTTTCAGAATTCGTTTTCCCGCGGATCCGTCTGAGGCATGCCCCATTCGATTGCTTTAGCGTTGAAGTCGCCCCCAACGAGCACTTTGCCCTCTGCGTTTAAGACAGTGCCCTCCAAAGCCTGAAGCTTGGCTTGGAAAGATGATATCGATTCGTTAGGTGTTAGGTACCCACTAAGGAAGTCCCTGAGCACCGAACCCACATGAAACCAACCCCCCGTCCACAACGTCACAATGCCTTTTGGCCTGTGCAACGCTTCGCAAAGGATGACCCGGCTGATGGACAAAGTAATTCTACCTCATCTGAAACACCAAGTGTTCGTGTACTTGGATGATCTTCTACTCATCACGGAAACGTTCAACCAACACCTCCTTCTCCTGCAAGAAGTAGCCCTGCACATCAGTAACGCGGGACTCACCATCAACGTCAAAAAAAGTAACTTTGTCGTGAACGAAGTCCGATACCTAGAACATGTCATTGGACATGGCACCATCAAAACAGATCCGGACAAAACTCAGGTGATTGATGAGTCCCTCTTACCAAAACGGTTAAGCAGTTACGACGTTTCCTTGGTGTGTGTGGTTGGTACTGAAGATTTGTTCGGAATTATGCAACAGTTTCAGTGCCCCTGTAGGACATGGTGCGGAAAGGGAAGTTCATTTGGACCGAGCTCAGTCGAAAGGCATTTGAAGAGCTAAAACAAGCCTTAACATCAGCTCCGGTCTTGCACAGCCCCGACTTTAAGAACTAAAGTGCCCAACCAGCCTCTTTGACCTCCTATGGTCAACTCAACGTCCCAGAGCGCGTTTTTCTACTCGGTCCATAGCCTCGTTTTCCTATGGGAAACATCAGAGGTATCGTTGTGCTTGACCAGGTCCCGAAATTTCCACTGGTGGAACCTATTCGCAAGTTCACGATTCCATCTATCGTGAAATTTTTAGAGAGTCAGGTATTCCACGTGTTTGGGGTACCAGAAAGTGTGTACTCGGACAACGGAGTACAGTTCAGATCTCGGCAGTTTAAGGGCCTACTCGTACAGTACGGCATCAAACACCAACTGACACGCATATACTCTCCTCAATCTAACGCATCTGAACGTTTGAATCGCACACTGTTAGCCGCGATCCGTTCTTATGTTCACCCAACTCAAAACGATTGGGACCACAGATTGTCCGCCATCAACTGCGCTCTGCGGTCATCTTATCATTCCGTGACCGGTGTCTCACCTTAGTTTGCCGCCTTCGGACAGCAAATGATTTGCCATGGTAAATCCTCTTGGCTATTACGGCAATTGAAGTGTTTGGGAGATCCCGTCGTTGTGCTGGAGCCCCACGAGCGCTTAAAAAACCTCCGCCAACAAACCAGACGGAAGATAAAGGCAGCAGGACGTGCAAATGAGGCGCAGTACAAACTCAGGTTATGACCTTCCAATTTTAAAGGAGGAGATGAGGTTTTTCAGCATAATTTTCGCCAAAGTGACGCCATTGGGCACTACCATGCCAAGCTGGACCGGCGTTTCCTGAAAAGCCGCCCACAAAAGGGTGGTAGGACCCATTCGTTACCTGTTAACTGACCTATCGGGTAAAGAAGTCGGGGTTTACCACACAAAGGACCTGCGCCGATAGTTATATATATAATTTATTAAAAAATCAAAGAAATATTTAAAAAAAAAATACAATTCAGGGCTGCTACCCGAATCTTTATTCGTCAACGTCTAATAACAGACTAGATCTAACATTAAGTGCGTTAAGGTAAAATGAATATTCGCGATTCCGTTGGATAGTCAGACATGTGGTCTGCATTTTATTTTTAATGTTATCTGATATAAGTCATCCGGGCTGAAATGCAATTTTCCTCGATTGCTAGAAAAACGGTCCATCGTAGAATTTAGATGCTCGCTCATGTAAATGAATTTGATTAGGAATTACTTGGCGGTAATGGTTGCCCTGGCTGTAATTGTTGCACTGGCTGTAATGCTTGCACTGGCTGTAATGCTTGCACTGGCACGGTAGGCATTGGTGAATTGCTTTCTGATCGGTTTATTTCAGGACCTTGTAACTGATGATTGATTAAGATCTTGTCGCTCTTATATCGTTTGAATCTGAGAAGTATAATTATTAGTGAAATGATTATGGCTATTGTTATTTGTCCCTGTTGTCATTTTGTTTTCTGCTTCGAAGTGTTTAATATGGTGAGTATTGTTGAGGTCCATTTCTTGCATCATTTCGAGCGACAGGATTTTACGGTAACGTTTTTCTTGAGAGGTTGGTTGAAGGACCGGTGGAAGTGCTTGGTATTTAGAGATTTCGGTGGCCGAAAAAATTAGTTCACCAATGTTAATGGTGGCGTTATTGAAGTTTATCAAAAATGTTCCATCGAGATCATGGGGAACGTCATTGACCTGGATTGTTCCGTTGAATCTGTTTAGTAGTAACATCCCTGAAGTTATTTGTTTGCTTTCCATTGATGAGGTTGCATTTCGAATCACGGCTCTAAAGGATATTAGGTATGCAGGATGAGCTACTTAAATCTAACAAATCTTTCTGATCGCAAATAGTTACATTTCCAAAATTCAAACAATTACTTTTGATGGCATAAATTGTTTCATGATTTCTAATTATTTGCTCGTATGGAATTTCTACAATGGTATTTTTTCGGTTTACATGTTTTACAATCAGGTATTCGTATGTATCTAAATTGGTGACTGGGATGTTTACAATGTATAGTAGTGTCATGTTATTCATTAATATTTTTACATTTGAAAATTCTAATGCTTCCTCTGGAGTTTAGTATGGGAGTCTTTCTTTGTCAAATATATTGGTGACTATCTGAAATTCTATATCTGAAAGTAAAAGGGAGTTCACAATGTTGTTCTTTGCCATCTGTACAGCGTATTTTATGCTAAACAATTCCTCTTTTATTAGTTTTATTTTATATTGGATACTTAGAATATATTCATTTTTAAAATTATAATTATTTTGTGCCAAAGATGTGATTTTGTTATTCACTAATGTTACATTTTTGATTCGATCCATAATCGGTTTATTGATTACTACTTGCCTATTATTGTTTTCCAAAATGTTGTTTATTTTTCCTTAATTGTCAGAAAATCCTCATGATCTGAGTTTTCCGCTACCCATTTCCATGCCGATCCGGTAAAGTTAAGGAATCTTTTTGATAATTTTGGTTTCAGCGTATCTAGGAGTCCTTGAATTTGTAGCAACTCTTAGGAAAGGTAGGGGTGTAAGGAACTGTTATAAGGAATGTCGTGCTCAAGGATTATTGCAAGATCCGATGTCGCCTGAACATATTGTTGAATGTTAATGTCATGTATGATTTTGAACGTCCCGGTCTTTATTTTGGCTTATCCTAAGTTGAATGTAATGATCTGTGAGTTGGTATATTCCAGGATTTGTACCCCGCATGACCCCATGGGAATAATGCTGTAATAAAGGGACAATTAGCTTTTAATGTTGCTCTCGTGGACAGTTTTGCCTGACATGGTTATAACAGTAGTATTTTTATCTTCCTTGACAACTGTCTGCCGATATTTCGGGGTTAGGTTAGAACCTACTCTCTTATGTATTTGAACCTAGATGACCTCTCCAATTCGGTAATTTTTCAAAGGTTTACGACTTTTGTTGTGAATTTTAAGGTCTACTTGTTGTTTACATTTTAATTTTTCAATATTATTTTGGCTGGATTTTTCGAGCTCTTCTGGGCTTAATCTAGGACATCGTCCATGGTGATGTTCGACAGGGTTTTTCCCTGTGGTGGAATGCACAGTGAAGTTATGCTCCTTTACTGCTCTTCGAAGGGGCAGGGGGGAATTTCTTTTTTGAGACAACGCATTATCTCCACGAGTGTGGAATGGAGCCTCTCTATTTGCCCATTTACTTCGCTTTTGTAGGGTGGTGTCGTGTAGACTTTAATCCTTAATTCGTCCTCCATCATGGATCTTAGGGATAAAGACTTTAGGGCTCCTTCGTTGTCCAGGACTACGTGCTCTGAAATACAAAAAAAGAACAGTTTATTCCGTAGTGGCCTTTTAGGGTCGTAAGCCTACACCGCAGTTTAACTGCCCAAAACGTGCTTGAGCAGTTTGCGAGGGACATGAAAGCCGACTTCTTGCTGCTGAGTGAGCAACACCATAATGAAAGTCCTGCATTATGGTATTCTGATGAAACTGGCTGGTACTGCCGCCATCTGGGTTCGGAGCAGTGACTATTAAGCGGAGAGTTGTGGACGGGGGGATGGTTTCGTGTAGGTTTGGTGCTCAGGGACCACCTTCTTTAGTGTGTACTAATGCCTAACGAATCGATATCATCTTTCCAAGACAAGCTTTAAGCTTTGGAGGGCACTGTCTCGAACGCAGAGGGCAAAGTGCTCGTTGGGGGCGACTTCAACGCCAAAGCAATCGAATGGGGCATGCCTCAGACGGATCCACGGGGAAAACGAATCCTGAAAATGGCGGCCAGCACGGCCCTCGTCGTACTAAACTCCGGAAATACACTCACTTTATGCCGTATTGGCTGTGAGGGAACCATACCGGGCGTGACATTCGCCTCGGAGTCCTTAGTATGGAGGATACACAACTGGAAAGTATTAGAGGACTACTCAGCCAGTGATCATCAATGCATTCTGCTTGAGATCAGTGATGCTGTCTCCCGACGTCCGTGCTCTCGGTCTTCTACAACTGGATGGAACATCGGAAGGATGGACGTCGAGGTGCTCACAGCAGGTGAGCCGCTGCAGGGAGCTTCGGAGGGGACGGAAGAACTGGCAGCTCAAGACGTGGTGAACTCCTTTATGAGCATCATAACGACTGCTTGCTGCGCTTCTATGCCTCGTCGAAGACCCCGGCACGGCAAACCCCCAGTGTACTGGTGGTCAACTGAAATCGCTGAAAAGCGAAGGGAGTGTCACAAGCTTCGACGTGAGGCTCAACAGGCGCGGAACGGTAACGAGGCATGCAACTGAGTGGCAGCATATAAGTCGGTCAGGAAATGCCTTCGCAAACTGATCAACAGTAGCAAGGCTCGCTGCTGGCAAGACCTAGTGGACAATGTGAACAAGGATCCGTGGGGCTTTGGCTACAAGCTGGTCATGCGGAAGCTTGGTGGCCTACGGAAGCCTTGTATACATGACGCAGAAAAGTTGGACGCAATAGTGCGGGGCTCTTCCCTGCCCACCCCGTCCGTGTTGACGCTGTCCATGGTGAAACAACAGTCGAGTGCCCACTCTTCACACAGCTAGAACTGGAGGAGGCAGTCCTCTCATTGAAAGCAAGGAAGGTTCCAGGTCCAGATGGTGTTCCAGCTGAGGTGTTGCGGCTCGTCTATCACCATTGTCCTGATTGCTGCTCAGCACATTCAACGCTTGCCTACGGGACGGGGTTTTCCCGGTACGATGGAAGGTGGCGAGGCTCGTGCTGATCAGCAAGGGGAAGGGAAATCCCGAATCGCCGTCTGCATACCGCCCGTTATGCATGCTAGACACGGCTGGGAAAGTGCTAGAGAAACTCATCAAGGGAAGACTCACTGACGCGATTCGTGCTGCTGGGGACCTATCTCCTCGGCAGTACGGCTTTAGAGCAGGACGTTCTACCATTGATGCGATTGCAGACGTGGTGAGCGCGGTTCAAAAGGCAGAGACATATAGTCACACCAAGCAACGGATCGTCCTGTTGGTGACACTCGACGTTAGGAATGCCTTCAACTCCGCTTGATGGGTTGATGTTCTGGATACGCTGGAAAACTCTTCTCAAGTTCCAAAATATCTAATGTGGCTTTTGAGGAACTACCTGAAGGACCGAAGCCTGCTCTACGACACGACACAGGGCCAGCGAAGGATGGAAATTACATCGGGTGTTGCCCAGGGATCTATACTTGGTCCAGACCTGTGGAACGTGTCTTACGACGGGCTACTGAGACTTGAGATGCCAGATGAGTCGCGCTTGGTCGGCTATGCGGATGATGTTGTGGCTCTGGTCGCTGGACGTACCGTTGAACAAGCGCAACTTAGGCTAGGTATGCTAATATGCCGAGTGAGGGACTGGATGACTGCTCGCGGGCTGAGTTTAGCACTGGAGAAAACCAAAGTGGTCATCTTGACAAAAAAGAGAATCCCTAGAGTAAGGATGATCAGTATTGGAGACACACAAATCGAATCGAAGCCAGCGGTGAAGTACCTGGGGCTACTGATCGACTCGAAGAAGAGTTTCTCTGAGCAAATCAGGACAATGGCTGAGAAGGCTTCTTCAGGAATATCGGTTCTGAGTCGACTTGTGGCCAACGTAGGGGGACCCAGCCCTTCAAGAAGACGCCTCTTGATGAGTGCTGTAGGGTCACTGCTACTGTATGGAGCAAAGGTATGGGGCGACGCTCTCAGCAAGGAGGTATACCGAAAACGTTTGGCACAGGTACAGAGAAGAGGAGCACTGAGAATTACATCTTCGTATCCAACAGTCTCCGACTCGGCGGTGAGAGTGATTGCAGGCGTGATACCTGTCACCCTCCTTGCTAGAGAGCACCGCACTATTTACCTGCGCCAAAACGAGGATGCAAGGGAGATAGTTGTCCGCGAGGAGAGACAGCGCTCGCTCAACGATTGGCAGCAGTCTTGGGTGAATTGCACGCAGGGAAGGTGGACTGCGTGCCTCATCCCGGATGTGAGACCGTGGCTAAATCGAAGGCATGGTGAGACTGATTTCTATGTGACCCAGCTTTTGAGCGGGCATGGGTGTTTTCAGTCTTACCTGCACAAGATTGGTATGTCACGGTCCCCCGATTGTCGGTTTTGCCCAGGAGAGGAGGACAATACCTGTCACATATTTTTTGCGCGTGCGAAATGGGCCAGGCTGCGAAGGGAACTCTACAGGAAGACGGAAGAGCTCACCCCAGATAATATAGTTGCGGGGATGCTCGAATCGGTTGACAAATAGAACCAGGTGGCACATTATGCTCGGGCAGTCCTAAAAGATAAAAGAGGCTCACAGCAGCCGGGGCACTGGGGCTACTCCTCTAGAGTAAATTTAAAAGTTTTCCTTTAATTATATTTTTCATGAAATTTAATTTTTATAACTGTTTAAACTTTTCTTCATTTTTTGTTTCTTCAGTTAAATTTTGTTTAAAAAAAATATATATTTAAATCTGCCAAATGAAGTTTCGAGTATGGGAACACTGATATACTACAGTATTCCACGGATTGCATTGCTAACTGTAATCTACAGTGGCTGAGCAAGGGGTTGTCTTCATTCACCGCAACAGCGTGACGCTCCGGTAGACGACGGACAAGCAAGGAGAAAAACCTACTTGGGCACGAGAAAACCTCTGTTGTGGGAAGCAGACTCAGCTGGGAAGAGAATAAGATGGGAGTCAGCTTCCAATCACCACACGGGACAGATCGCGAATTCCAGAAGGTTGAGCGGAGAGTTGAATGATAAGCACGATACGGGAAGGGTGGAAGAACGAAGGTGGTTAGGATTAGAGCGTCGTAGCATGAGAGCTTAATTTAGATCCACAAACTCAAAAATCTGAAGTCTCATTGGATGTGTTATTCTATATAGAAATGTCGACAATCGTTTAAGCATTCGCACTCCGCTAAGTGTTATACGGTCAAGCACGTATGCCCATTGTCATCAAAACATGTACTTGTCGACCAACGGCGAGCGAAAAGACTTCATAATTCGCTTTACATAAGCCATAACATTAGCGACGACGACGACTATGTACATGAGAAGCTTCGGGGTGTGCTTCCAGCGGAGTGACACTGTGGAAATAACAGGAAAGCCTAACAAAAGCTTTTCCTCACCTGATTTCTCCAATTCCGCCAATTCGCTGCAAAAGTTTTACCATGCGAGCAAGTGAGACGGAGCGGGGAGGAAGAAGCTTTCGTGGAACGAGAGCGACTACTCAGTGAATTTAGGGCGAATTGAGGCCACAGAATCGTTTAAAAGCAATTGATCGAGCGAGAAGCAGGGAGTAGTTACTACAACAGAAAAGCGGTGTTCGAGCCAGTCGGTGTGTAAAAAGTAATCCGGTCGTACTCTTGAAAGTTTCGTTCCGGTGCAACTGCGGAATATCTTCGCTAATTAGTTAGATGATGAGGTGTAGGCTTGAGCCGCGAACCTCATTCGGCTTGAGGGCGTTTTACGCTGTGTAGCCACCATCAACTAACTCTACTTTCTTCCAGGCATCCTCCGTCCGTGAAGACACCGCCAGACGCACGGGTGAAACGTGCCGAGCAAGGCGTATAGAGTGGAGCCGTGCCCAGGAGAATAGGAGCACCCCAGCAAGACCAACGCTCGCCAGCGTGTGTATCCCGACCTATCGGGTGGCAGCCGGAGTAACCGCAGCAAGCAGCCCAGGTGCAGGCCATCGTTTGCCCAAGAAGAGTCTGGAGGAGGCACTCCGGGAAAACACCAGGGCAGGCCCACGGCCCATCACCCGTGAGGAGTACTTGGCCAGATTGAAGGCGCCGCTGGACACCTCCGTCCTTGAAGTCAACTACAAGCGAAGGCGCGGCAGTTGACGGGAGCAGTTACGGCAGCAGCTCCACGAATACAGGCGGCTCGCACGCATCTCGACCACCATAGCAGAGCGGACCCAGTGGCAGCAGAAGGTGACGGAGCTGCGGCGCCACATCAAAAAGGGGGTGAAGGATCGTCTACGCGCAACTAAGCGCGTCCAAGCAATTGTGAAAAACAAGACCATTACAAATAAATATTAATTAACTTTGAACTGAGTGTTTCCTTTTGGCAAATGAATAGAGTTTGAGGCAGTTAAGGTAAGCTGTAGGTGGCGAGGCTGATTAGTGCTCAAAGTACCAGAACAGGACATCCCTTAAAAGGCTGGGAGGATCCTGTGAGGTATAAAATATACAATATAACATTGGCGCAGCCGGTTTTAGTTTCCGAACAGCTCTAGAACGGCAACTCGCTGTGGAGTAATCAATATAGTACTTACTAAATTGATGAATTGTTTGGAGCTGGAATCCTTTCCTTACACTCTCAATTTAAGCACACTCATCCACGCATCCTGATAGCTTGAGCTTCACACTATTGAAATTGTAGCCAAAACCACTCAGTTCCTGCTATAGAAACTTAGGGTCATTTCAAAAGAAAGGGTTGCATTGTTATATGTGCGAGATTAATGACCAGTTATTAACGTAAAAAAACGGTCAATATTTGTTACTGGGATTGCGCGAATGAATAGTAAGAACGAATTAACAGGAAGAATTCACCAGTCAACTCCAGAGCAAAACGACGGGCTTGTATTACGAAGCGGTAGAACACTCTCAAGATCAAGAAGTAAGTCTGAATCTTTTTGTTTCAGCTCGAACGTACAGGTGATGCGAGAACCCGAACCCACTGAATTAGACCCAGTTCTTGAACTAACTAATGCCATTGATCATCTGCATACGCACCGTTTAGAACAGATTAATCAGTTCCGTGAACGAACAAGACAATTTAAAGAAGAGATTGAACATTTCAGAGGGGTCTCGCTAAACTCGACCAGTTTTTTCGATTTATCGCAATCAATGAAAACCCCATAATTACGTCTCACGATTGGCTTTTATCATTTGGGGTGAGCACATCTTCAAACGCTTCCATTAATCTAACCGACTCTTTGAATCCTGTTTGTATGGTTGATAAACAGCCGGAAGTTAAAATCCACCCAGTCAGTATGGCTGACTATGCAAAAGTAGCTAAGTTGATGGGACAAATGATCCCTGTGTTTTCAGGAGCTCCAAGCTCATCAATGGTTTTGGAACTGCAGACCTTTATTGGATGTAGCAAACAAGTTTGGAAGTGCTTAAATAGTCAGGAGCAAGTAGATTTTATGCAGATTTTCCCGACCCGTCTTCGAGGAGAGGCATATCAGCTAATATCCTCTAGTTTTCCATCAACCTTAGAGGCAGCTGAGGAACTTTTGAATCGGGTGTTTTTGCCAAGGGAAACTTATCAGGAATTGGTAACCGGGCTTATATCTGCCAAACAGAGTCCCACGGAGACAGTGCTTGCCTACACATCACGCCTGAGGCAAATCCTTAAGCGATGTCAGGAGGCTGCAATTATTAAATATGGTCCAGAGGGAGGCAAAGTTGCGAATACGCAGCTGGAGGATTTCGCCAAGAATGTCTTCAAGAGTGGGGTTAACAACCCTCATCTTTGCCAGTACCTTTTGTCCCAGGAAGCTACTATCTTTGAAGATCTAGTTACCAAAGGTTTGAATATGGAAAAACTACAGCAGGGGACTTGCCTCTTTCAGGGCAATCCAACACTTGGATGCCCAACCAACATGCTTTTACTCCTCAGCAAGTTAGCTTCGCACCGAGTCCGACTATATACCTTACCAGTCACAGGTGGTGATGGCACCGGATCCGAACTCTGGATCAAAACCACCTAAATTTACAAAGAGTCCGAAGATCACTTGTAATTTCTGTCATAAGCGTGGCCATACTTATACAGATTGCTATAGCCGCAAAAATACTCCTTTCTGCCCAACGTGTAAAGAAAGTGGCCATGACCAGAAAGATTGCAAGGCGAAGCCGGCTGCATTACCAGTCATTAATGAAGGCCCAAGGGTCTATAGTATCCAGGTCAAATGTGATTTTTGTGGTCCGAGAGGTCATAGTGTAGACGCATGTTTTCAGAAGAAAAGATGGGAGGCCAGGCAACAGGGAAACGAGGTGCAGTCGAGTCAAAAATCCCCGACTCGACCTCGGTAAAAACGGTGCATCAAAAGAGCCAAGTCCGCGGTGGCAGGGTCGAGCAGAGGATAACCCAGAAAGTCACTGAAGGGCTAAACATGACAAATAATATTCGAGGAAAATCAAGCCTTGTTACGGCTTCTCTGCCATTAGATATTGGGAAACAGGGAGAAACTAAATTTACTATTGACACAGGGGCAGAGGTTAGCATAATTAGTAGGTCAGCAATACAGGATACTTGCCCGATAGATTCTAGTCATAAGCTTACTTTAGTGAGTCCGTTTGGGGAAGGAGAAACCCTTGGTACTACGCAGGGCAATTTCGAGCTCCCTATGAGACTTCCCTGCACTTTACAAGTTGTCGATAAAATTCACGGGATGTTCAATGATGGTCTACTGGGAAATGACTTCCTGGCAGAGAATTGTAATGTGGAAGGTCTCACCCAAGCGCTAGTATTTCCTCGCACGGAAGGAAAGGGCAATGAATTCAGGGTCCCACTGGTGTCCCAGGGAGATGCAGTGGGATCGCCAATCGATCGAGCGAGAAGCAGGGAGTAGTTACAACAATAGAAAAGCGGTGTTCGAGCCAGTCGGTGGGTAAAAAGTAATCCGTTCGTACTCTTAAAAGTTTCGTTCCGGTGCAACTGCGGAATATCTTCGCTAATTAGTTAGATGATGAGGTGTAGGCTTGAGCCGCGAACCTTATTCGGCTTGAGGGCGTTTTTCACTGTGTAGCCACCATCAACTAACTCTACTTTCTTCCAGGCATCCTCCGTCCGTCAAGACACCGCCAGACGCACGGGTGAAGCGTGCCGAGCAAGGCGTATAGAGTGGAGCCGTGCCCAGGAGAATAGGAGCACCCCAGTAAGACCAACGCTCGCCAGCGTGTGTATCCCGACCTATCGGGTGGCAGCCGGAGTAACCGCAGCAAGCAGCCCAGGTGCAGGCCATCGTTTGCCCAAGAAGAGTCTGGAGGAGGCACTCCGGGAAAACACCAGGGCAGGCCCACGGCCCATCACCCGTGAGGAGTACTTGGCCAGATTGAAGGCGCCGCTGGACAACTCCGTCCGTGAAGTCAACTACGAGCGAAGGTGCGGCAGTCGACGGGAGCAGTTACGGCAGCAGCTCCACGAATACAGGCGGCTCGCACGCATCTCGACCACCATAGCAGAGCGGACCCAGTGGCAGCAGAAGGTGACGGAGCTGCGGTGCCACATCAAAAAGGAGGTGAAGGATCGTCTACGCGCAACTAGGCGCGTCCAAGCAATTGTGAAAAACAAGACCATTACAAATAAATATTAATTAACTTTGAACTGAGTGTTTCCTTTTGGCAAATGAATAGAGTTTGAGGTAGTTAAGGTAAGCTGTAGGTGGCGAGGCTGAGTAGTGCTCAAAGTACCAGAACAGGACATCCCTTAAAAGGCTGGGAGGATCCTGTGAGCAACGGTGTAGCTGAAGCCCTTTCAGCACCCCCCGAAATTCTACCCGAAATTCTAAAAAAATACCTTCTTAAAATACCTTAGTTTTGCTGCTTTGCTGGTTAGTTTATCGAACTATTGAGAGAGGTTATTTTGCGCACGACAAACACGCATACGGACAATTAGAGCTCTTCTATGGCTGAGTGTACGGACGCGTCGCTACACGAAATGTTCAGCGGCTCTACTCACAGTCACAGTGACATATCAGTCAGTCGTCATATTACATTTGTTGCGCTTGCATTACAGTTCTTTAGTCTAGACCAACAACAACTCACGTTGTGTGGTGTCAGTGTGTATTACACTGTGCTGTGCGTGTAACAGTGCTGTTAGTTTGTTGTTGCTGAGTCTCTATAGTGCGGTTATATCTTAAATAATATGAAACGTCGTCACGTGAAAATAATTGCTAGTTATTTTTTTAAACAAACAAAAACAAAAGTATCAATTGAAAATGAAGCTTCGACTTCTGTCTCAACAAATACACAAGGAAATGAAAGCTCTGACAGTGACAGTGATAGTTGTGTGCAAGTTCAAACCGAGAATGAGACTACCAAAAACACTAGTTCACAGCCACATGTGCAAGAATATGGCGAGGTTTCTGAAAACAACATTGGTAAGATTTCAGAATTAGTTTTTTCTTCATTTCCTGTTAAAAATATGGATGAATTGAGGCGTAAAGCATTGCTTGATGCATTCATACCAAATGAACATTTTAGTTTTCCAACTACTATGGCAGGCGGTCAAAAACGAAAGTTTCAACATAACTGGCTCGTAAAATACCCGTGGCTGTCTTATTCAAAATTGTTAAATGGAGCTTTTTGTAAGTATTGTGTAGCATTTTGTTCCGAAAGTGTAGGAAAAGGGAGTCACGAAAGCATAGGCTCATTAGTTAGCTCACCATATACAAAATGGCAAAATGCGTTGGAAAAATTTAAAGCTAACTTTGATGCTCACTATCACAAAAAATGCGCTGCTTCTGCTGAAAACTTTTTGAATGTTATAAGAATGAAAACTGACAGTATCGCTTCTCAAGTTGACACGCAGAGAAAGAAACAGGTTGCAGAAAATAGAGAAGCCCTGAAAGCTATAATTGAAACGGTCATTTTTTGTGGGGAAAATGAGCTTCCTTTACGAGGCAAGGAACACGATCCTGAAACTACGGTCCAGTTTCCTTGGAAAATCCACATCACAAGGATGGGAAATTTAGAGGTCTATTGAGATTTAGAGCAAATAGTGGAGACGAGAAATTGAAAAGTCATCTACTTAACTCTCCAAAAAACGCAACCTACGTGAGTCCTTCCATACAAAATGAAATATTAGACATTTCCTCAAAAATTATTCAAAACAAAATTGTACAGAAAGCAAACACATCTGGTGCCTTTACAATTATAGCAGACGAAACTTTAGATGTATCGGGTACAGAGCAGCTGTCTTTATCTGTACGTTTTGTTGATGAACAAAACACACTTCATGAAGATTTCCTTACTTTTGCACCTATAATTGACATGACTGCCGAAGGCGTTACAACCGTTATCTTAGACAAATGTACAAAACTAGGTCTTGAAATGGAAAAGTTGGTTGGTCAAGGGTATGATGGCGTTAGCACTATGAGTGGACAGTTCAACGGCGTACAAGCTAAGATCAAACAACTGTACCCAAAAGCAATCTACGTTCATTGTGTGTCACACCGGTTGAATCTTGTATTGTCATCAGCTTTAAGTGAAAAAAACGTGAGAAACTGTCTTGGCACTATGACAGAAATTTGCAGCCTATTCAGATATAACGCGTATGCAGGGGACTTACTCAAATCTAATATCAAAAAGTTGCTCCTTGTTTGTCAAACGAGGTTCATTGAAAGACATGACGCAGTTAATGTGTTTGTTGAGCTTTATGAGGCCATTGTCCCCAGTTTGATCGAGTTATCAGAGTGTGACCGTTCCATATCATCTCGTGCAAGTGGAGTTCTTGTTGCTATAGAGAAAAATTACTTTGTGGTATCTCTCTTGACGTGCGAAAAATTGTTCACTTTTACTTTGCCTCTTTCAAAGTATGTACAGAGTCCAGATGTTGATTTAAGCTCAGTATACAGACATGCTTCTTCTGTTATTGAGAAACAGCAGGCATTAAGAGATGACATTGATGCTGAGTTTCACAAGTTGTTTGAGTCAGCTTCTGAGATGCATGAACTCTATTTTGACGCTGCATTGAATGTGCCTAGATTAGTGGGTAGACAAACTAATAGAGAAAACTACCCTTACGGTAGTGTTGAGGAATATTACACAAGAACTATTTTCGTCCCATCGTTAGATGACTTAATAGCCCACCTCAAAAGCAGATTCAGCAACGGCCAGGATGATATGTTAACTGCACTGGAAGTTATGCTTCCTCAGCATGCATCCAGAAAAAATGTTGATGAAGTCGACAAACTTTCCCATTATTTCGAAGAAAATGCTGTAGTTGTAAAAGCAGAGTGCCTAATATGGTGCAAGAAGTGGGAAAAAGAAGAGATGGCGACGAAGAAGAAATATCCAAGTATTTCTGAATGTCTGGATAACTGTGACAAGACATTTTTCCCGCACATTCACTATTTGCTTAAAATCTTGGCAACACTTCCAGGTAAGTTTAGTTACTAAAAGAATTCTGAAATTTACCCGAAAAAACATTAACTAAACAGTTTAATATTTATCCAAAAAATATTAGCTAAATTTACAGAATTTAAACATAGTTTTAACTACTACTCTTTTTTCATTTTTCTTTCAGTTATTATGCTTTTTTACTTTGACTTACCTTTACCTTATGCTCGTTTTTAATTATAAATTTTTCTAAGAACCAAACTCTCATTAGTTAAAACATTAATTTTAAGAAGCCTAGCCTAAAGTCATAATTAATTGTTCGTTTTGACAAAATGGTTTTGTTTTTCAGTATCAACATGCACAGCCGAACGGTCATTTTCGACAATGAAACGAGTAAAAAACTATTTGAGAAATCGAATGAACAATGACAGATTAACTGATCTAGCACTCTTGTCCGTTCACTATGGCAATATCAATGTTTCGCCAGAAGACGTGTTGGATATAATGGCGAATGTACCGAGGAGGGCTGCTCTCTTGTAGTTTTTCGTGCTATAAACACTATCTACATTTTACAAGTATCAATGGAACTAATTATAGTCTTCAACTATTAATTATTAACTAATCATAGAACATGTAATTAATTATATCATAATACGTTTTCTGTTCTAACAAATTAAGCGATAATAAAATTGACATTTGTTGTAATTTTGTCTCTTGTTCGCTTTTTTATCCCATGAAACTATTACATCCTTATAACCTTCCTGCCTATTTCAGCACCCCCCAAAATAAAATCCTAGCTACGCCCTTGCCTGTGAGGTATAAAATATACAATATAAGTATAAAATATACAATATAACATTGGCGCAGCCGGTTTTAGTTTCCGAACAGCTCTAGAACGGCAACTCGCTGTGGAGTAATCAATATAGTACTTACTAAATTGATGAATTGTTTGGAGCTGGAATCCTTTCCTTACACTCTCAATTTAAGCACACTCATCCACGCATCCTGATAGCTTGAGCTTCATACTCTTGAAATTGTAGCCAAAACCACTCAGTTCCTGCTATAGAAACTTAGGGTCATTTCAAAAGAAAGGGTTGCATTGTTATATGTGCGAGATTAATGACCAGTTATTAACGTAAAAAAACGGTCAATATTTGTTACTGGGATTGCGCGAATGAATAGTAAGAACGAATTAACAGGAGGAATTCACCAGTCAACTCCAGAGCAAAACGACGGGCTTGTATTACGAAGCGGTAGAACACTCTCAAGATCAAGAAGTAAGTCTGAATCTTTTTGTTTCAGCTCGAACGTACAGGTGATGCGAGAACCCGAACCCACTGAATTAGACCCAGTTCTTGAACTAACTAATGCCATTGATCATCTGCATACGCACCGTTTAGAACAGATTAATCAGTTCCGTGAACGAACAAGACAATTTAAAGAAGAGATTGAACATTTCAGAGGGGTCTCGCTAAACTCGACCAGTTTTTTCGATTTATCGCAATCAATGAAAACCCCATAATTACGTCTCACGATTGGCTTTTATCATTTGGGGTGAGCACATCTTCAAACGCTTCCGTTAATCTAACCGACTCTTTGAACCCTGTTTGTATGGTTGATAAACAGCCGGAAGTTAAAATCCACCCAGTCAGTATGGCTGACTATGCAAAAGTAGCTAAGTTGATGGGACAAATGATCCCTGTGTTTTCAGGAGCTCCAAGCTCATCAATGGTTTTGGAACTGCAGACCTTTATCGGATGTAGCAAACAAGTTTGGAAGTGCTTAAATAGTCAGGAGCAAGTAGATTTTATGCAGATTTTCCCGACCCGTCTTCGAGGAGAGGCATATCAGCTAATATCCTCTAGTTTTCCATCAACCTTAGAGGCAGCTGAGGAACTTTTGAATCGGGTGTTTTTGCCAAGGGAAACTTATCAGGAATTGGTAACCGGGCTTATATCTGCCAAACAGAGTCCCACGGAGACAGTGCTTGCCTACACATCACGCCTGAGGCAAATCCTTAAGCGATGTCAGGAGGCTGCAATTATTAAATATGGTCCAGAGGGAGGCAAAGTTGCGAATACGCAGCTGGAGGATTTCGCCAAGAATGTCTTCAAGAGTGGGGTTAACAACCCTCATCTTTGCCAGTACCTTTTGTCCCAGGAAGCTACTATCTTTGAAGATCTAGTTACCAAAGGTTTGAATATGGAAAAACTACAGCAGGGGGCTTGCCTCTTTCAGGGCAATCCAACACTTGGATGCCCAACCAACATGCTTTTACTCCTCAGCAAGTTAGCTTCGCACCGAGTCCGACTATATACCTTACCAGTCACAGGTGGTGATGGCACCGGATCCGAACTCTGGATCAAAACCACCTAAATTTACAAAGAGTCCGAAGATCACTTGTAATTTCTGTCATAAGCGTGGCCATACTTATACAGATTGCTATAGCCGCAAAAATACTCCTTTCTGCCCAACGTGTAAAGAAAGTGGCCATGACCAGAAAGATTGCAAGGCGAAGCCGGCTGCATTACCAGTCATTAATGAAGGCCCAAGGGTCTATAGTATCCAGGTCAAATGTGATTTTTGTGGTCGGAGAGGTCATAGTGTAGACGCATGTTTTCAGAAGAAAAGATGGGAGGCCAGGCAACAGGGAAACGAGGTGCAGTCGAGTCAAAAATCCCCGACTCGACCTCGGTAAAAACGGTGCATCAAAAGAGCCAAGTCCGCGGTGGCAGGGTCGAGCAGAGGGTAACCCAGAAAGTCACTGAAGGGCTAAACATGACAAATAATATTCGAGGAAAATCAAGCCTTGTTACGGCTTCTCTGCCATTAGATATTGGGAAACAGGGAGAAACTAAATTTACTATTGACACAGGGGCAGAGGTTAGCATAATTAGTAGGTCAGCAATACAGGATACTTGCCCGATAGATTCTAGTCATAAGCTTACTTTAGTGAGTCCGTTTGGGGAAGGAGAAACCCTTGGTACTACGCAGGGCAATTTCGAGCTCCCTATGAGACTTCCCTGCACTTTACAAGTTGTCGATAAAATTCACGGGATGTTCAATGATGGTCTACTGGGAAATGACTTCCTGGCAGAGAATTGTAATGTGGAAGGTCTCACCCAAGCGCTAGTATTTCCTCGCACGGAAGGAAAGGGCAATGAATTCAGGGTCCCACTGGTGTCCCAGGGAGATGCAGTGGGATCGCCAATCGATCGAGCGAGAAGCAGGGAGTAGTTACAACAATAGAAAAGCGGTGTTCGAGCCAGTCGGTGGGTAAAAAGTAATCCGTTCGTACTCTTAAAAGTTTCGTTCCGGTGCAACTGCGGAATATCTTCGCTAATTAGTTAGATGATGAGGTGTAGGCTTGAGCCGCGAACCTTATTCGGCTTGAGGGCGTTTTTCACTGTGTAGCCACCATCAACTAACTCTACTTTCTTCCAGGCATCCTCCGTCCGTCAAGACACCGCCAGACGCACGGGTGAAGCGTGCCGAGCAAGGCGTATAGAGTGGAGCCGTGCCCAGGAGAATAGGAGCACCCCAGTAAGACCAACGCTCGCCAGCGTGTGTATCCCGACCTATCGGGTGGCAGCCGGAGTAACCGCAGCAAGCAGCCCAGGTGCAGGCCATCGTTTGCCCAAGAAGAGTCTGGAGGAGGCACTCCGGGAAAACACCAGGGCAGGCCCACGGCCCATCACCCGTGAGGAGTACTTGGCCAGATTGAAGGCGCCGCTGGACAACTCCGTCCGTGAAGTCAACTACGAGCGAAGGTGCGGCAGTCGACGGGAGCAGTTACGGCAGCAGCTCCACGAATACAGGCGGCTCGCACGCATCTCGACCACCATAGCAGAGCGGACCCAGTGGCAGCAGAAGGTGACGGAGCTGCGGTGCCACATCAAAAAGGAGGTGAAGGATCGTCTACGCGCAACTAGGCGCGTCCAAGCAATTGTGAAAAACAAGACCATTACAAATAAATATTAATTAACTTTGAACTGAGTGTTTCCTTTTGGCAAATGAATAGAGTTTGAGGTAGTTAAGGTAAGCTGTAGGTGGCGAGGCTGAGTAGTGCTCAAAGTACCAGAACAGGACATCCCTTAAAAGGCTGGGAGGATCCTGTGAGCAACGGTGTAGCTGAAGCCCTTTCAGCACCCCCCGAAATTCTACCCGAAATTCTAAAAAAATACCTTCTTAAAATACCTTAGTTTTGCTGCTTTGCTGGTTAGTTTATCGAACTATTGAGAGAGGTTATTTTGCGCACGACAAACACGCATACGGACAATTAGAGCTCTTCTATGGCTGAGTGTACGGACGCGTCGCTACACGAAATGTTCAGCGGCTCTACTCACAGTCACAGTGACATATCAGTCAATCGTCATATTACATTTGTTGCGCTTGCATTACAGTTCTTTAGTCTAGACCAACAACAACTCACGTTGTGTGGTGTCAGTGTGTATTACACTGTGCTGTGCGTGTAACAGTGCTGTTAGTTTGTTGTTGCTGAGTCTCTATAGTGCGGTTATATCTTAAATAATATGAAACGTCGTCACGTGAAAATAATTGCTAGTTATTTTTTTAAACAAACAAAAACAAAAGTATCAATTGAAAATGAAGCTTCGACTTCTGTCTCAACAAATACACAAGGAAATGAAAGCTCTGACAGTGACAGTGATAGTTGTGTGCAAGTTCAAACCGAGAATGAGACTACCAAAAACACTAGTTCACAGCCACATGTGCAAGAATATGGCGAGGTTTCTGAAAACAACATTGGTAAGATTTCAGAATTAGTTTTTTCTTCATTTCCTGTTAAAAATATGGATGAATTGAGGCGTAAAGCATTGCTTGATGCATTCATACCAAATGAACATTTTAGTTTTCCAACTACTATGGCAGGCGGTCAAAAACGAAAGTTTCAACATAACTGGCTCGTAAAATACCCGTGGCTGTCTTATTCAAAATTGTTAAATGGAGCTTTTTGTAAGTATTGTGTAGCATTTTGTTCCGAAAGTGTAGGAAAAGGGAGTCACGAAAGCATAGGCTCATTAGTTAGCTCACCATATACAAAATGGCAAAATGCGTTGGAAAAATTTAAAGCTAACTTTGATGCTCACTATCACAAAAAATGCGCTGCTTCTGCTGAAAACTTTTTGAATGTTATAAGAATGAAAACTGACAGTATCGCTTCTCAAGTTGACACGCAGAGAAAGAAACAGGTTGCAGAAAATAGAGAAGCCCTGAAAGCTATAATTGAAACGGTCATTTTTTGTGGGGAAAATGAGCTTCCTTTACGAGGCAAGGAACACGATCCTGAAACTACGGTCCAGTTTCCTTGGAAAATCCACATCACAAGGATGGGAAATTTAGAGGTCTATTGAGATTTAGAGCAAATAGTGGAGACGAGAAATTGAAAAGTCATCTACTTAACTCTCCAAAAAACGCAACCTACGTGAGTCCTTCCATACAAAATGAAATATTAGACATTTCCTCAAAAATTATTCAAAACAAAATTGTACAGAAAGCAAACACATCTGGTGCCTTTACAATTATAGCAGACGAAACTTTAGATGTATCGGGTACAGAGCAGCTGTCTTTATCTGTACGTTTTGTTGATGAACAAAACACACTTCATGAAGATTTCCTTACTTTTGCACCTATAATTGACATGACTGCCGAAGGCGTTACAACCGTTATCTTAGACAAATGTACAAAACTAGGTCTTGAAATGGAAAAGTTGGTTGGTCAAGGGTATGATGGCGTTAGCACTATGAGTGGACAGTTCAACGGCGTACAAGCTAAGATCAAACAACTGTACCCAAAAGCAATCTACGTTCATTGTGTGTCACACCGGTTGAATCTTGTATTGTCATCAGCTTTAAGTGAAAAAAACGTGAGAAACTGTCTTGGCACTATGACAGAAATTTGCAGCCTATTCAGATATAACGCGTATGCAGGGGACTTACTCAAATCTAATATCAAAAAGTTGCTCCTTGTTTGTCAAACGAGGTTCATTGAAAGACATGACGCAGTTAATGTGTTTGTTGAGCTTTATGAGGCCATTGTCCCCAGTTTGATCGAGTTATCAGAGTGTGACCGTTCCATATCATCTCGTGCAAGTGGAGTTCTTGTTGCTATAGAGAAAAATTACTTTGTGGTATCTCTCTTGACGTGCGAAAAATTGTTCACTTTTACTTTGCCTCTTTCAAAGTATGTACAGAGTCCAGATGTTGATTTAAGCTCAGTATACAGACATGCTTCTTCTGTTATTGAGAAACAGCAGGCATTAAGAGATGACATTGATGCTGAGTTTCACAAGTTGTTTGAGTCAGCTTCTGAGATGCATGAACTCTATTTTGACGCTGCATTGAATGTGCCTAGATTAGTGGGTAGACAAACTAATAGAGAAAACTACCCTTACGGTAGTGTTGAGGAATATTACACAAGAACTATTTTCGTCCCATCGTTAGATGACTTAATAGCCCACCTCAAAAGCAGATTCAGCAACGGCCAGGATGATATGTTAACTGCACTGGAAGTTATGCTTCCTCAGCATGCATCCAGAAAAAATGTTGATGAAGTCGACAAACTTTCCCATTATTTCGAAGAAAATGCTGTGGTTGTAAAAGCAGAGTGCCTAATATGGTGCAAGAAGTGGGAAAAAGAAGAGATGGCGACGAAGAAGAAATATCCAAGTATTTCTGAATGTCTGGATAACTGTGACAAGACATTTTTCCCGCACATTCACTATTTGCTTAAAATCTTGGCAACACTTCCAGGTAAGTTTAGTTACTAAAAGAATTCTGAAATTTACCCGAAAAAACATTAACTAAACAGTTTAATATTTATCCAAAAAATATTAGCTAAATTTACAGAATTTAAACATAGTTTTAACTACTACTCTTTTTTCATTTTTCTTTCAGTTATTATGCTTTTTTACTTTGACTTACCTTTACCTTATGCTCGTTTTTAATTATAAATTTTTCTAAGAACCAAACTCTCATTAGTTAAAACATTAATTTTAAGAAGCCTAGCCTAAAGTCATAATTAATTGTTCGTTTTGACAAAATGGTTTTGTTTTTCAGTATCAACATGCACAGCCGAACGGTCATTTTCGACAATGAAACGAGTAAAAAACTATTTGAGAAATCGAATGAACAATGACAGATTAACTGATCTAGCACTCTTGTCCGTTCACTATGGCAATATCAATGTTTCGCCAGAAGACGTGTTGGATATAATGGCGAATGTACCGAGGAGGGCTGCTCTCTTGTAGTTTTTCGTGCTATAAACACTATCTACATTTTACAAGTATCAATGGAACTAATTATAGTCTTCAACTATTAATTATTAACTAATCATAGAACATGTAATTAATTATATCATAATACGTTTTCTGTTCTAACAAATTAAGCGATAATAAAATTGACATTTGTTGTAATTTTGTCTCTTGTTCGCTTTTTTATCCCATGAAACTATTACATCCTTATAACCTTCCTGCCTATTTCAGCACCCCCCAAAATAAAATCCTAGCTACGCCCTTGCCTGTGAGGTATAAAATATACAATATAAGTATAAAATATACAATATAACATTGGCGCAGCCGGTTTTAGTTTCCGAACAGCTCTAGAACGGCAACTCGCTGTGGAGTAATCAATATAGTACTTACTAAATTGATGAATTGTTTGGAGCTGGAATCCTTTCCTTACACTCTCAATTTAAGCACACTCATCCACGCATCCTGATAGCTTGAGCTTCATACTCTTGAAATTGTAGCCAAAACCACTCAGTTCCTGCTATAGAAACTTAGGGTCATTTCAAAAGAAAGGGTTGCATTGTTATATGTGCGAGATTAATGACCAGTTATTAACGTAAAAAAACGGTCAATATTTGTTACTGGGATTGCGCGAATGAATAGTAAGAACGAATTAACAGGAGGAATTCACCAGTCAACTCCAGAGCAAAACGACGGGCTTGTATTACGAAGCGGTAGAACACTCTCAAGATCAAGAAGTAAGTCTGAATCTTTTTGTTTCAGCTCGAACGTACAGGTGATGCGAGAACCCGAACCCACTGAATTAGACCCAGTTCTTGAACTAACTAATGCCATTGATCATCTGCATACGCACCGTTTAGAACAGATTAATCAGTTCCGTGAACGAACAAGACAATTTAAAGAAGAGATTGAACATTTCAGAGGGGTCTCGCTAAACTCGACCAGTTTTTTCGATTTATCGCAATCAATGAAAACCCCATAATTACGTCTCACGATTGGCTTTTATCATTTGGGGTGAGCACATCTTCAAACGCTTCCGTTAATCTAACCGACTCTTTGAACCCTGTTTGTATGGTTGATAAACAGCCGGAAGTTAAAATCCACCCAGTCAGTATGGCTGACTATGCAAAAGTAGCTAAGTTGATGGGACAAATGATCCCTGTGTTTTCAGGAGCTCCAAGCTCATCAATGGTTTTGGAACTGCAGACCTTTATTGGATGTAGCAAACAAGTTTGGAAGTGCTTAAATAGTCAGGAGCAAGTAGATTTTATGCAGATTTTCCCGACCCGTCTTCGAGGAGAGGCATATCAGCTAATATCCTCTAGTTTTCCATCAACCTTAGAGGCAGCTGAGGAACTTTTGAATCGGGTGTTTTTGCCAAGGGAAACTTATCAGGAATTGGTAACCGGGCTTATATCTGCCAAACAGAGTCCCACGGAGACAGTGCTTGCCTACACATCACGCCTGAGGCAAATCCTTAAGCGATGTCAGGAGGCTGCAATTATTAAATATGGTCCAGAGGGAGGCAAAGTTGCGAATACGCAGCTGGAGGATTTCGCCAAGAATGTCTTCAAGAGTGGGGTTAACAACCCTCATCTTTGCCAGTACCTTTTGTCCCAGGAAGCTACTATCTTTGAAGATCTAGTTACCAAAGGTTTGAATATGGAAAAACTACAGCAGGGGGCTTGCCTCTTTCAGGGCAATCCAACACTTGGATGCCCAACCAACATGCTTTTACTCCTCAGCAAGTTAGCTTCGCACCGAGTCCGACTATATACCTTACCAGTCACAGGTGGTGATGGCACCGGATCCGAACTCTGGATCAAAACCACCTAAATTTACAAAGAGTCCGAAGATCACTTGTAATTTCTGTCATAAGCGTGGCCATACTTATACAGATTGCTATAGCCGCAAAAATACTCCTTTCTGCCCAACGTGTAAAGAAAGTGGCCATGACCAGAAAGATTGCAAGGCGAAGCCGGCTGCATTACCAGTCATTAATGAAGGCCCAAGGGTCTATAGTATCCAGGTCAAATGTGATTTTTGTGGTCGGAGAGGTCATAGTGTAGACGCATGTTTTCAGAAGAAAAGATGGGAGGCCAGGCAACAGGGAAACGAGGTGCAGTCGAGTCAAAAATCCCCGACTCGACCTCGGTAAAAACGGTGCATCAAAAGAGCCAAGTCCGCGGTGGCAGGGTCGAGCAGAGGGTAACCCAGAAAGTCACTGAAGGGCTAAACATGACAAATAATATTCGAGGAAAATCAAGCCTTGTTACGGCTTCTCTGCCATTAGATATTGGGAAACAGGGAGAAACTAAATTTACTATTGACACAGGGGCAGAGGTTAGCATAATTAGTAGGTCAGCAATACAGGATACTTGCCCGATAGATTCTAGTCATAAGCTTACTTTAGTGAGTCCGTTTGGGGAAGGAGAAACCCTTGGTACTACGCAGGGCAATTTCGAGCTCCCTATGAGACTTCCCTGCACTTTACAAGTTGTCGATAAAATTCACGGGATGTTCAATGATGGTCTACTGGGAAATGACTTCCTGGCAGAGAATTGTAATGTGGAAGGTCTCACCCAAGCGCTAGTATTTCCTCGCACGGAAGGAAATGGCAATGAATTCAGGGTCCCACTGGTGTCCCAGGGAGATGCAGTGGGATCGCCAATCGATCGAGCGAGAAGCAGGGAGTAGTTACAACAATAGAAAAGCGGTGTTCGAGCCAGTCGGTGGGTAAAAAGTAATCCGTTCGTACTCTTAAAAGTTTCGTTCCGGTGCAACTGCGGAATATCTTCGCTAATTAGTTAGATGATGAGGTGTAGGCTTGAGCCACGAACCTTATTCGGCTTGAGGGCGTTTTTCACTGTGTAGCCACCATCAACTAACTCTACTTTCTTCCAGGCATCCTCCGTCCGTCAAGACACCGCCAGACGCACGGGTGAAGCGTGCCGAGCAAGGCGTATAGAGTGGAGCCGTGCCCAGGAGAATAGGAGCACCCCAGCAAGACCAACGCTCGCCAGCGTGTGTATCCCGACCTATCGGGTGGCAGCCGGAGTAACCGAAGCAAGCAGCCCTGGTGCAGGCCATCGTTTGCCCAAGAAGAGTCTGGAGGAGGCACTCCGGGAAAACACCAGGGCAGGCCCACGGCCCATCACCCGTGAGGAGTACTTGGCCAGATTGAAGGCGCCGCTGGACATCTCCGTCCTTGAAGTCAACTACAAGCGAAGGCGCGGCAGTCGACGGGAGCAGTTACGGCAGCAGCTCCACGAATACAGGCGGCTCGCACGCATCTCGACCACCATAGCAGAGCGGACCCAGTGGCAGCAGAAGGTGACGGAGCTGCGGCGCCACATCAAAAAGGGGGTGAAGCATCGTCTACGCGCAACTAAGCGCGTCCAAGCAATTGTGAAAAACAAGACCATTACAAATAAATATTAATTAACTTTGAACTGAGTGTTTCCTTTTGGCAAATGAATAGAGTTTGAGGCAGTTAAGGTAAGCTGTAGGTGGCGAGGCTGAGTAGTGCTCAAAGTACCAGAACAGGACATCCCTTAAAAGGCTGGGAGGATCCTGTGAGGTATAAAATATACAATATAACATTGGCGCAGCCGGTTTTAGTTTCCGAACAGCTCTAGAACGGCAACTCGCTGTGGAGTAATCAATATAGTACTTACTAAATTGATGAATTGTTTGGAGCTGGAATCCTTTCCTTACACTCTCAATTTAAGCACACTCATCCACGCATCCTGATAGCTTGAGGCTCATACTCTTGAAATTGTAGCCAAAACCACTCAGTTCCTGCTATAGAAACTTAGGGTCATTTCAAAAGAAAGGGTTGCATTGTTATATGTGCGAGATTAATGACCAGTTATTAACGTAAAAAAAAAACGGTCAATATTTGTTACTGGGATTGCGCGAATGAATAGTAAGAACGAATTAACAGGAGGAATTCACCAGTCAACTCCAGAGCAAAACGACGGGCTTGTATTACGAAGCGGTAGAACACTCTCAAGATCAAGAAGTAAGTCTGAATCTTTTTGTTTCAGCTCGAACCTACAGGTGAAGCGAGAACCCGAACCCACTGAATTAGACCCAGTTCTTGAACTAACTAATGCCATTGATCATCTGCATACGCACCGTTTAGAACAGATTAATCAGTTCCGTGAACGAACAAGACAATTTAAAGAAGAGATTGAGCATTTCGGAGGGGTCTCGTTAAACTCGACCAGTTTTTTTCGATTTATCGCAATCATTGAAAACCCTAATTACGTCTCACGATTGGCTTTTATCATTTGGGGTGAGCACATCTTCAAACGCTTCCATTAATCTAACCGACTCTTTGAATCCTGTTTGTATGGTTGATAAACAGCCGGAAGTTAAAATCCACCCAGTCAGTATGGCTGACTATGCAAAAGTAGCTAAGTTGATGGGACAAATGATCCCTGTGTTTTCAGGAGCTCCAAGTTCATCAATGGTTTTGGAACTGCAGACCTTTATTGGATGTAGCAAACAAGTTTGGAAGTGCCTAAATAGTCAGGAGCAAGTAGATTTTATGCAGATTTTCCCGACCCGTCTTCGAGGAGAGGCATATCAGCTAATATCCTCTAGTTTTCCATCAACCTTAGAGGCAGCTGAGGAACTTTTGAATTGGGTGTTTTTGCCAACGAAATGACCATACATTATGAAGCAGAAAGTACTCACCCGTTTGATATGATTCAACCGCAGTATTTCCCTGAAATAGACCCGAGAATTTTAGAGCTGGACGTCGCTGTTCTGGGGGGTAACCACAGCATACCGCAAACAAAGTTAGTAACGAGCAAAAACGGAGGCATTCATTTTGCCTCTTTTCGCACCTCGAGCGGATCAAATTTAATGAGACGGCCAGAAGGCGTGTGCACCTATCCACGGCCTCGGCAAGCCTGGCGAAAGTTTATATAGGATATGTTTGAATGCTTTGTGGCGTGGGGTAGAAAAATGAACCAAACCATATGAAAAAATCGTGCAAGGTTTCGCAAACTAATAAGCGATGGTTTGCTGGGCAACTTATACTAAAGCCTTAGCAATGAAACAACAACAATGACTCACAAGCTACATCGATGAAAAGCTACTCTCTTGGCTAAATTCATCACAAAGCGAATAATTCCCGAACGAAAACAATCGTATCCATCCTGCAGTCTCCATGTATATACAATTTAACTGGGTTACTCCCAAAACAAACAATTATGAAAATCTCAGAGGAGTAGCGAATAAGATAATGAGAACTAAGAAAACAAAATACTATGACGACCGATTGAGAAGTATCGATGTAAGTCTAGCGAGCAACAACACAAGATAAGCATATTAAGTAGGGGAAAACCTAAAACGAGGTAATCAGCCCAAAATCACGCTCTATTGTGATGTCATCGGCAATATCATGGCTGATGAAGCTAGAACTAAGGGAAATGGGCATGATATTTCAAGAACCTCTTTGATCTTTCACACAGCTCCAGAGCATCGGAGAGTTTCCTTTGGCCCCACCAACTCTGGATGAAGTTTGTTCCATCATCAAAGCCAAAAAGAATAATTATGCTTCAGGCATCGATGAGATTCCAGTGGAGCTCATTAAATACGGTAGCAGCGGTGTTCAGAAATCAATTTAAAAAGTGATCCAGCACATTTGGTAACAAGAACATGTACCGAAAGAGTGGAGCCAATCAATTATATTTCCTATCCATAAAAAAGGAGACAAGCTACAGTGTGAGAACTACAGAGGCATTTTCAAAGATCTTTGAAAACAATATTAGCCCATATGCCTGCAGTATTATGGGGGAGTACAAAGGTGGCTTTAGAACAGGTAGATCGACAATAGACCAATAGTTTACAGTCAAGCAGGTACTTGAAAAATGCCGAAGTTCAACGTAGACGTAGACAAAATTTTCATTGCCTTTAAGTAAGCATACGATAGTATTGATCGTAACGTACTGTCCCAAATAATGCTTTGCCTCGGTATAACAGCCAAATACGTCTGTCTTACATAAATGACAATGACATCGATGACCTCGCAAGTCTGCATCAATAACCAACTCACCGACACCTTCGACACAATTATCGGACTAAAGCAAAGAGATGGGCTGGCCTTCAGAATGCTACCTGTCGATACACGAGGTACTTTACTAAAAAAGTTGAGATCAGCAGTAGCCTATGCGGACGACATCAACATTTCACGGTAATTAACAACTGCCAAAGAACTCCTCCTGAAATTCGACAGCAAACCAAGACTAGTGGGGCTAAAAATGAATGGAAATAAAAAACAGCTAATGACGGAATCGAGAAACAATAATAATAATCCATCATATAACCATCCAAATCTAAACCTTGGCGTTGGGATTTAGTGTAAGGATTTCTCATTCCATGACTGTAATTGAACCCGAGGTGATATGGTCAATATCACGCTCAACTATGTGATTATTTCCTAATTTGTCTATTAGTACCCATTAAAGCTTGGAGTTTGAACATGGAAGATGCTACGTAAGCGGAGTGCGCCTCAACCCACACTCGTCATAGACTACGCAATTGAGGAAAAATACCTCAAATACACATAATTCTACACTTGGTCAATACAGTATCAAAAATGTGAGCAAATTTGTGTATTTAGACGCCAAAATGACAAAAACCGCGAATGAAAGAGACATAATACGCCAAAGAATACAGCTTGCAAATAAAGATTTTTATTCAGTTTTGACAATCTTGAAGATCAGCTGCATACAAAGGAAAACAAAGCTCCAAGTATACAAATCTGTGATAACACCTATGTTATGATATGAGTGTGAAACATGAACCTTATCGCAAGCATCCGCAAACATATTGAACATCATCCTATACAACCATGAACTGTATGAAATTTCTGACAAATCGAGGGTTTCAATGATTTTAAGACTGTGGAAACTGCAATAGGCTGGTCACATGAATCATATTAACGAACAACGGATACCGAAATAGATATTCATTGGGAGGACTGAAGGGCGCAGACCCGTGTGGAAACGGAGGAAATGCCGATCTGGCATGGTGGACAAAGACAGTTCATCGCTGCTCGAATTTTCAAAATGGAGGACACCGTCTCTGCACTGAGATAGCTAGAGGTGCTATCTGAAGGAAGCGAAGACCCGAGAGGGGCTGCGTTTCAACCAAGAAAAAGTAGAGGAAAATCGAAACGTGTTTCTCCATTCACTAGCTAAACACGTGTGCCCGAACTTATACAATCCGAAGGCACTTAGGCCAGAATATGCGAGTAAGAAAATGTTCCCCTGCATACTCAATGTGCCAGCCCGAGTATTAGCGCCCCAAAGCAGCTACGCCCGGAGATAGTAGTTGATCGGATAATTGATTGATTTATCAATCCGATAGAATACTCAAGGCAACAGCCCGATTATTAGTGTCCCAAAGCTTTGCGTCCGGAGTCAGCAGTTAGACTATTAGCTAATTGATTCATAAATATAACTACGTACTCAAAACGTCAGCTCAAGTGTTCGCGCTCTGAGGCAATTACGCCCGAAGCCTGCGGCTATCATCTTTATTGATTAGTTTCTTCAAATTATCATTTTCCTTTGAATACTAAACATAATTAATTCGCTACTTCATTAATATTCTAAATTCATACATATTCAGGCATGAGACCTCATGAACTAGCTCTGTAATAAACGATTAGTTTAGAAAAATTCATTCTTAAAATAATGTAAAACAGCGAGGCTTAGTTTATTTACACGATCACCACTACATCTTATTTTGATTAAAACTCTGTATTGATCCATTAATTAATCGTGACCGAAACCTTCTCACCATTTAGCTGAAGGGTCTAGAGGCCAAACCTACAGGAGCAGCGTATGAAACAATCCAGCAATGGATGCTTTTATGAATATCGAATGATAGAACAAATAATAGATTTAAATAATGTAAATGTAAAACAGAATTATTAAAACGAAATAAAAATTAATTCATTAAACAAACGCATCTCTTTGTTGGTCTGATTGACACTTATGTAGTAGCAGGTAAGTGTTATGTAGTGAGTCTTCTACCTCTCCAGAAGGCTAGATGTGTATCTAGGATACAGAAGATGTCAAGCTCCCAGTTCGTGTCAGTTTACATAGGGTATACTGGCATTGTAACAAAATTGGCGTAGTCGGTAGGATAATTAGATTGATCTTCTAAATAATTAAAAGAATATTATAACATCCAATAATTTATGCAGAGGAATTCAATTCATATTTCAAAATCGGATCTTGTTCATCTTAAAATCATTCAAATACACTTTTAAATGATTCAAACACAATTTAACGTACAACTTATCAAAGGTATAAAGTTCCAATCGACCAACTTGCAAAACAATAAACAGTACAAGCAAATATTAAACACAAGCAGGCAACCTTAAAACATAAATGACGAACATACAAACGTGTGCCCATCATTATGGCAACATAACACCATTATCATTCAAACAACTGAAACAATAATAATAACAAGGCACACCACATAAATATTCAGGTCTGATCTATTGAGCTGAATGAGCGTTCAAATAATTTCATGATAGCATTTAATGAAATTAAACGATTAGTACACACTTATGATTCACAAATTAATTACATCTAAAAATATCGATAAATTAATGAGAAGATACTAGGAGGATAACTTTAAGTGCAGTTAAATTAAAGGTCAAATAAAATAAACGAACATAAAAACTCATTTACATAAGAAAAAAAAATGTTTCAACACAAATGCGATGTAAGAAAGTAAAAATATTTCAAGTTTCAAAGAAATAGTCTGAGTATATGAACCATGAAACAACAAACTTTTAGTTACTATAAGTTACTTTAACTCTGTACAATGTTTGCCAGCTCGATGCAAACAAGTTGACTAATTAACCAATTATTTCTTGCAAGTCCCGCTCTATTTCACTCTCAAATGACCAAATATAACGCGAGCACTAAATGTACAATTTCGTATTGTTAGCAGTAAAAAACGGAACCTAGTGGCTCTCAAGTCAGTAAATGCAGGCATAATCTCATAACTAATAGAAAATAGTAATGGGGTGAGTGGTCTCCAAAAACTCACTGTTAATAGTCACGCTTATAGTCCCTTCAAAGTAAAACTGTCGGCAGCCACCCAGCCTTTACTCTAAGCAAAACAAAAAAAATAAATAGATAGTCTCTGAGCAGCTAACCCGAAACTATCAGCAGAGACTCTATTCTTATGTCTGAGTTACTCGATCATTGGAATGAAAACCAGTAGATTAGACAATAGTCTCTGAGTCGTCAGCCCAAGGTGTCGGTGGACACGCTATTTTTAGTTACAAATCACTAAGGAAACCAACAGCAACCTAAGTAGGGAAACGAACGTAGATATTTGTCTCTATGCTAAGAATAACACGTGCCCCATTTTTTTTATTTCGTGTGCAATCCCAGTGCCCAGTGCCAAGGTTCAGGTTTCCGCAAAGTAAATACCTTTGGTAAGCCTTGCTAAACCATTTCAAATCTTTTCTGAAAAATTCGAAATTTCCCGTGTTTAATTTTGTCCCAGGAAAGTAAACACCGTATAATTTTATATTAAGTTCTTCAATGATAACGCCAATCTTTTCAATAACCAATGTTGGACTTTTTGGCTGTACAGAATGTCTAATTTTTCTATCAACAGCTATGGCCAACCCTCCGCCAGCTTTAATAACGCAATCATATCTGTATATATGAAAAAAGGGATGCTGAACCATCATTTGGCTTTAACAAAGTCTCCGTTATGACAACAGAACAACATAGTTGTCATAACGGAGAGTTTGTCAAAGCCAAATGATAGTTCAGCATCCCTTTTTTCATATGTACTGATATGATCGCAAAAATCGTAAAAAATATCTGAACCTTAATCATGGACTAGTTTAAATTGTCTTCATTATTTTAGTTGGTAAGCATAGTAATGCTCTAAAGGAAAATAATAAAAGTATAAAAATTAGAAAGTATTTCTCCATTCATTAGCTCAAGGCGTGTGCCTGAGCTTATTTATCCCAAGGCGCTTAGCCCGAGGATAAGCGAAAAGAGTACGTTCAACTGCATACTCAAGGCATCAGCCTGAGTATAAATGCTCCAAGGCATTTACGCCCAGGGCCGGCAGTTGAACGAATAATTGATTGATTTATCAATCTGACTCCATACTCAAGGTTTCTGCCCAAGTATTAGCGTTCCAAAGCTTTGCACCCGGTGCCAGTAGTTGAATTATTAATTAATTGATTCATAAATATAACTGCGTACTCAAGGCGTCAGCGCAAATATTCACGTTTTAGGGCAATCACGCCTGAGGCCTGAAGTTCTAGTCTTGATTGATTGGTTTCTTCAAATTCCAAACATAACTAAATAAAGTACATATAAGTCGCAACTTTGCTGCTCCATTAATGTTCTAAATTAATATATGTTCAGGCATAAGACCTTATGAACTAGCTCTGTCATAAACAATTAGGTTAGGAAAATTCATTCTTAAAACATTGTAAATAGCGAGGCTTAGTTTATTTACACGATCACCACTTCTCCTTATTTGGATTAATTTAGCGAGACCGAAATCTACTTGCAATTCAGCCAAAGGGGCTAGAGGGTGAAGCTACAAGAGTAGCAGCATTCATTTTGCCTCTTTTCGCACCTCGAGCGGATCAAATTTAATGAGACGGCCAGAAGGCATGTGCACCTATCCACGGCCTCGGCAAGCCTGGCGAAAGTTTATATAGGATATGTTTGAATGCTTTGTGGCGTGGGGTAGAAAAATGAACCAAACCATATGAAAAAATCGTGCAAGGTTTCGCAAACTAATAAGCGATGGTTTGCTGGGCAACTTATACTAAAGCCTTAGCAATGAAACAACAACAATGACTCACAAGCTACATCGATGAAAAGCTACTCTCTTGGCTAAATTCATCACAAAGCGAATAATTCCCGAACGAAAACAATCGTATCCATCCTGCAGTCTCCATGTATATACAATTTAACTGGGTTACTCCCAAAACAAACAATTATGAAAATCTCAGAGGAGTAGCGAATAAGATAATGAGAACTAAGAAAACAAAATACTATGACGACCGATTGAGAAGTATCGATGTAAGTCTAGCGAGCAACAACACAAGATAAGCATATTAAGTAGGGGAAAACCTAAAACGAGGTAATCAGCCCAAAATCACGCTCTATTGTGATGTCATCGGCAATATCATGGCTGATGAAGCCAGAACTAAGGGAAATGGGCATGATATTTCAAGAACATCTTTGATCTTTCACACAGCTCCAGAGCATCGGAGAGTTTCCATTGGCCCCACCAACTCTGGATGAAGTTTGTTCCATCATCAAAGCCAAAAAGAATAATTATGCTTCAGGCATCGATGAGATTCCAGTGGAGCTCATTAAATACGGTAGCAGCGGTGTTCAGAAATCAATTTAAAAAGTGATCCAGCACATTTGGTAACAAGAACATGTACCGAAAGAGTGGAGCCAATCAATTATATTTCCTATCCATAAAAAAGGAGACAAGCTACAGTGTGAGAACTACAGAGGCATTTTCAAAGATCTTTGAAAACAATATTAGCCCATATGCCTGCAGTATTATGGGGGAGTACAAAGGTGGCTTTAGAACAGGTAGATCGACAATAGACCAATAGTTTACAGTCAAGCAGGTACTTGAAAAATGCCGAAGTTCAACGTAGACGTAGACAAAATTTTCATTGCCTTTAAGTAAGCATACGATAGTATTGATCGTAACGTACTGTCCCAAATAATGCTTTGCCTCGGTATAACAGCCAAATACGTCTGTCTTACATAAATGACAATGACATCGATGACCTCGCAAGTCTGCATCAATAACCAACTCACCGACACCTTCGACACAATTATCGGACTAAAGCAAAGAGATGGGCTGGCCTTCAGAATGCTACCTGTCGATACACGAGGTACTTTACTAAAAAAGTTGAGATCAGCAGTAGCCTATGCGGACGACATCAACATTTCACGGTAATTAACAACTGCCAAAGAACTCCTCCTGAAATTCGACAGCAAACCAAGACTAGTGGGGCTAAAAATGAATGGAAATAAAAAACAGCTAATGACGGAATCGAGAAACAATAATAATAATCCATCATATAACCATCCAAATCTAAACCTTGGCGTTGGGATTTAGTGTAAGGATTTCTCATTCCATGACTGTAATTGAACCCGAGGTGATATGGTCAATATCACGCTCAACTATGTGATTATTTCCTAATTTGTCTATTAGTACCCATTAAAGCTTGGAGTTTGAACATGGAAGATGCTACGTAAGCGGAGTGCGCCTCAACCCACACTCGTCATAGACTACGCAATTGAGGAAAAATACCTCAAATACACATAATTCTACACTTGGTCAATACAGTATCAAAAATGTGAGCAAATTTGTGTATTTAGACGCCAAAATGACAAAAACCGCGAATGAAAGAGACATAATACGCCAAAGAATACAGCTTGCAAATAAAGATTTTTATTCAGTTTTGACAATCTTGAAGATCAGCTGCATACAAAGGAAAACAAAGCTCCAAGTATATAAATCTGTGATAACACCTATGTTATGATATGAGTGTGAAACATGAACCTTATCGCAAGCATCCGCAAGCATCCGCAAACATATTGAACATCATCCTATACAACCATGAACTGTATGAAATTTCTGACAAATCGAGGGTTTCAATGATTTTAAGACTGTGGAAACTGCAATAGGCTGGTCACATGAATCATATTAACGAACAACGGATACCGAAATAGATATTCATTGGGAGGACTGAAGGGCGCAGACCCGTGCGGAAACAGAGGAAATGCCGATCTGGCATGGTGGACAAAGACAGTTCATCGCTGCTCGAATTTTCAAAATGGAGGACACCGTCTCTGCACTGAGATAGCTAGAGGTGCTATCTGAAGGAAGCGGAGACCCAAGAGGGGCTGCGTTTCAACCAAGAAAAAGTAGAGGAAAATCGAAACGTGTTTCTCCATTCACTAGCTAAACACGTGTGCCCGAACTTATACAATCCCAAGGCACTTAGGCCAGAATATGCGAGTAAGAAAATGTTCCCCTGCATACTCAATGTGGCAGCCCGAGTATTAGCGCCCCAAAGCAGCTACGCCCGGAGATAGTAGTTGATCGGATAATTGATTGATTTATCAATCCGATAGAATACTCAAGGCAACAGCCCGATTATTACTGTCCCAAAGCTTTGCGTCCGGAGTCAGCAGTTAGACTATTAGCTAATTGATTCATAAATATAACTACGTACTCAAAACGTCAGCTCAAGTGTTCGCGCTCTGAGGCAATTACGCCCGAAGCCTGCGGCTATCATCTTTATTGATTAGTTTCTTCAAATTATCATTTTCCTTTGAATACTAAACATAATTAATTCGCTACTTCATTAATATTCTAAATTCATACATATTCAGGCATGAGACCTCATGAACTAGCTCTGTAATAAACGATTAGTTTAGAAAAATTCATTCTTAAAATAATGTAAAACAGCGAGGCTTAGTTTATTTACACGATCACCACTACATCTTATTTTGATTAAAACTCTGTATTGATCCATTAATTAATCGTGACCGAAACCTTCTCACCATTTAGCTGAAGGGTCTAGAGGCCAAACCTACAGGAGCAGCGTATGAAACAATCCAGCAATGGATGCTTTTATGAATATCGAATGATAGAACAAATAATAGATTTAAATAATGTAAATGTAAAACAGAATTATTAAAACGAAATAAAAATTAATTCATTAAACAAACGCATCTCTTTGTTGGTCTGATTGACACTTATGTAGTAGCAGGTAAGTGTTATGTAGTGAGTCTTCTACCTCTCCGGAAGGCTAGATGTGTATCTAGGATACAGAAGATGTCAAGCTCCCAGTTCGTGTCAGTTTACATAGGGTATACTGGCATTGTAACAAAATTGGCGTAGTCGGTAGGATAATTAGATTGATCTTCTAAATAATTAAAAGAATATTATAACATCCAATAATTTATGCAGAGGAATTCAATTCATATTTCAAAATCGGATCTTGTTCATCTTAAAATCATTCAAATACACTTTTAAATGATTCAAACACAATTTAACGTACAACTTATCAAAGGTATAAAGTTCCAATCGACCAACTTGCAAAACAATAAACAGTACAAGCAAATATTAAACACAAGCAGGCAACCTTAAAACATAAATGACGAACAAACAAAGGTGTGCCCATCATTATGGCAACATAACACCATTATCATTTAAAACAACTGAAACAATAATAATAACAAGGCACACCACATAAATATTCAGGTCTGATCTATTGAGCTGAATGAGCGTTCAAATAATTTCATGATAGCATTTAATGAAATTAAACGATTAGTACACACTTATGATTCACAAATTAATTACATCTAAAAATATCGATAAATTAATGAGAAGATACTAGGAGGATAACTTTAAGTGCAGTTAAATTAAAGGTCAAATAAAATAAACGAACATAAAAACTCATTTACATAAGAAAAAAAAAATGTTTCAACACAAATGCGATGTAAGAAAATAAAATAATTTCAAGTTTCAAAGAAATAGTCTGAGTATATGAACCATGAAACAACAAACTTTTAGTTACTATAAGTTACTTTAACTCTGTACAATGTTTGCCAGCTCGATGCAAACAAGTTGACTAATTAACCAATTATTTCTTACAAGTCCCGCTCTATTTCACTCTCAAATGACCAAATATAACGCGAGCACTAAATGTACAATTTCGTATTGTTAGCAGTAAAAAACGGAACCTAGTGGCTCTCAAGTCAGTAAATGCAGGCATAATCTCATAACTAATAGAAAATAGTAATGGGGTGAGTGGTCTCCAAAAACTCACTGTTAATAGTCACGCTTATAGTCCCTTCAAAGTAAAACTGTCGGCAGCCACCCAGCCTTTACTCTAAGCAAAACAAAAAAAATAAATAGATAGTCTCTGAGCAGCTAACCCGAAACTATCAGCAGAGACTCTATTCTTATGTCTGAGTTACTCGATCATTGGAATGAAAACCAGTAGATTAGACAATAGTCTCTGAGTCGTCAGCCCAAGGTGTCGGTGGACACGCTATTTTTAGTTACAAATCACTAAGGAAACCAACAGCAACCTAAGTAGGGAAACGAACGTAGATATTTTTCTCTATGCTAAGAATAACACGTGCCCCATTTTTTTTATTTCGTGTGCAATCCCAGTGCCCAGTGCCAAGGTTCAGGTTTCCGCAAAGTAAATACCTTTGGTAAGCCTTGCTAAACCATTTCAAATCTTTTCTGAAAAATTCGAAATTTCCCGTGTTTAATTTTGTCCCAGGAAAGTAAACACCGTATAATTTTATATTAAGTTCTTCAATGATAACGCCAATCTTTTCAATAACCAATGTTGGACTTTTTGGCTGTACAGAATGTCTAATTTTTCTATCAACAGCTATGGCCAACCCTCCGCCAGCTTTAATAACGCAATCATATCTGTATATATGAAAAAAGGGATGCTGAACCATCATTTGGCTTTAACAAAGTCTCCGTTATGACAACAGAACAACATAGTTGTCATAACGGAGAGTTTGTCAAAGCCAAATGATAGTTCAGCATCCCTTTTTTCATATGTACTGATATGATCGCAAAAATCGTAAAAAATATCTGAACCTTAATCATG
Organism: Odontomyia ornata; assembly: GCA_963969285.1. Taxonomy (NCBI): domain Eukaryota; kingdom Metazoa; phylum Arthropoda; class Insecta; order Diptera; family Stratiomyidae; genus Odontomyia; species Odontomyia ornata. The sequence goes on along the minus strand of OZ017743.1, from coordinate 57,921,861 downwards.
GACTAGTTTAAATTGTCTTCATTATTTTAGTTGGTAAGCATAGTAATGCTCTAAAGGAAAATAATACAAGTATAAAAATTAGAAAGTATTTCTCCATTCATTAGCTCAAGGCGTGTGCCTGAGCTTATTTATCCCAAGGCGCTTAGCCCGAGGATAAGCGAAAAGAGTACGTTCAACTGCATACTCAAGGCATCAGCCTGAGTATAAATGCTCCAAGGCATTTACGCCCAGGGCCGGCAGTTGAACGAATAATTGATTGATTTATCAATCTGACTCCATACTCAAGGTTTCTGCCCAAGTATTAGCGTTCCAAAGCTTTGCACCCGGTGCCAGTAGTTGAATTATTAATTAATTGATTCATAAATATAACTGCGTACTCAAGGCGTCAGCGCAAATATTCACGTTTTAGGGCAATCACGCCTGAGGCCTGAAGTTCTAGTCTTGATTGATTGGTTTCTTCAAATTCCAAACATAACTAAATAAAGTACATATAAGTCGCAACTTTGCTGCTCCATTAATGTTCTAAATTAATATATGTTCAGGCATAAGACCTTATGAACTAGCTCTGTCATAAACAATTAGGTTAGGAAAATTCATTCTTAAAACATTGTAAATAGCGAGGCTTAGTTTATTTACACGATCACCACTTCTCCTTATTTGGATTAATTTAGCGAGACCGAAATCTACTTGCAATTCAGCCAAAGGGGCTAGAGGGTGAAGCTACAAGAGTAGCAGCATTCATTTTGCCTCTTTTCGCACCTCGAGCGGATCAAATTTAATGAGACGGCCAGAAGGCATGTGCACCTATCCACGGCCTCGGCAAGCCTGGCGAAAGTTTATATAGGATATGTTTGAATGCTTTGTGGCGTGGGGTAGAAAAATGAACCAAACCATATGAAAAAATCGTGCAAGGTTTCGCAAACTAATAAGCGATGGTTTGCTGGGCAACTTATACTAAAGCCTTAGCAATGAAACAACAACAATGACTCACAAGCTACATCGATGAAAAGCTACTCTCTTGGCTAAATTCATCACAAAGTGAATAATTCCCGAACGAAAACAATCGTATCCATCCTGCAGTCTCCATGTATATACAATTTAACTGGGTTACTCCCAAAACAAACAATTATGAAAATCTCAGAGGAGTAGCGAATAAGATAATGAGAACTAAGAAAACAAAATACTATGACGACCGATTGAGAAGTATCGATGTAAGTCTAGCGAGCAACAACACAAGATAAGCATATTAAGTAGGGGAAAACCTAAAACGAGGTAATCAGCCCAAAATCACGCTCTATTGTGATGTCATCGGCAATATCATGGCTGATGAAGCCAGAACTAAGGGAAATGGGCATGATATTTCAAGAACCTCTTTGATCTTTCACACAGCTCCAGAGCATCGGAGAGTTTCCATTGGCCCCACCAACTCTGGATGAAGTTTGTTCCATCATCAAAGCCAAAAAGAATAATTATGCTTCAGGCATCGATGAGATTCCAGTGGAGCTCATTAAATACGGTAGCAGCGGTGTTCAGAAATCAATTTAAAAAGTGATCCAGCACATTTGGTAACAAGAACATGTACCGAAAGAGTGGAGCCAATCAATTATATTTCCTATCCATAAAAAAGGAGACAAGCTACAGTGTGAGAACTACAGAGGCATTTTCAAAGATCTTTGAAAACAATATTAGCCCATATGCCTGCAGTATTATGGGGGAGTACAAAGGTGGCTTTAGAACAGGTAGATCGACAATAGACCAATAGTTTACAGTCAAGCAGGTACTTGAAAAATGCCGAAGTTCAACGTAGACGTAGACAAAATTTTCATTGCCTTTAAGTAAGCATACGATAGTATTGATCGTAACGTACTGTCCCAAATAATGCTTTGCCTCGGTATAACAGCCAAATACGTCTGTCTTACATAAATGACAATGACATCGATGACCTCGCAAGTCTGCATCAATAACCAACTCACCGACACCTTCGACACAATTATCGGACTAAAGCAAAGAGATGGGCTGGCCTTCAGAATGCTACCTGTCGATACACGAGGTACTTTACTAAAAAAGTTGAGATCAGCAGTAGCCTATGCGGACGACATCAACATTTCACGGTAATTAACAACTGCCAAAGAACTCCTCCTGAAATTCGACAGCAAACCAAGACTAGTGGGGCTAAAAATGAATGGAAATAAAAAACAGCTAATGACGGAATCGAGAAACAATAATAATAATCCATCATATAACCATCCAAATCTAAACCTTGGCGTTGGGATTTAGTGTAAGGATTTCTCATTCCATGACTGTAATTGAACCCGAGGTGATATGGTCAATATCACGCTCAACTATGTGATTATTTCCTAATTTGTCTATTAGTACCCATTAAAGCTTGGAGTTTGAACATGGAAGATACTACGTAAGCGGAGTGCGCCTCAACCCACACTCGTCATAGACTACGCAATTGAGGAAAAATACCTCAAATACACATAATTCTACACTTGGTCAATACAGTATCAAAAATGTGAGCAAATTTGTGTATTTAGACGCCAAAATGACAAAAACCGCGAATGAAAGAGACATAATACGCCAAAGAATACAGCTTGCAAATAAAGATTTTTATTCAGTTTTGACAATCTTGAAGATCAGCTGCATACAAAGGAAAACAAAGCTCCAAGTATACAAATCTGTGATAACACCTATGTTATGATATGAGTGTGAAACATGAACCTTATCGCAAGCATCCGCAAACATATTGAACATCATCCTATACAACCATGAACTGTATGAAATTTCTGACAAATCGAGGGTTTCAATGATTTTAAGACTGTGGAAACTGCAATAGGCTGGTCACATGAATCATATTAACGAACAACGGATACCGAAATAGATATTCATTGGGAGGACTGAAGGGCGCAGACCCGTGCGGAAACAGAGGAAATGCCGATCTGGCATGGTGGACAAAGACAGTTCATCGCTGCTCGAATTTTCAAAATGGAGGACACCGTCTCTGCACTGAGATAGCTAGAGGTGCTATCTGAAGGAAGCGAAGACCCGAGAGGGGCTGCGTTTCAACCAAGAAAAAGTAGAGGAAAATCGAAACGTGTTTCTCCATTCACTAGCTAAACACGTGTGCCCGAACTTATACAATCCGAAGGCACTTAGGCCAGAATATGCGAGTAAGAAAATGTTCCCCTGCATACTCAATGTGCCAGCCCGAGTATTAGCGCCCCAAAGCAGCTACGCCCGGAGATAGTAGTTGATCGGATAATTGATTGATTTATCAATCCGATAGAATACTCAAGGCAACAGCCCGATTATTAGTGTCCCAAAGCTTTGCGTCCGGAGTCAGCAGTTAGACTATTAGCTAATTGATTCATAAATATAACTACGTACTCAAAACGTCAGCTCAAGTGTTCGCGCTCTGAGGCAATTACGCCCGAAGCCTGCGGCTATCATCTTTATTGATTAGTTTCTTCAAATTATCATTTTCCTTTGAATACTAAACATAATTAATTCGCTACTTCATTAATATTCTAAATTCATACATATTCAGGCATGAGACCTCATGAACTAGCTCTGTAATAAACGATTAGTTTAGAAAAATTCATTCTTAAAATAATGTAAAACAGCGAGGCTTAGTTTATTTACACGATCACCACTACATCTTATTTTGATTAAAACTCTGTATTGATCCATTAATTAATCGTGACCGAAACCTTCTCACCATTTAGCTGAAGGGTCTAGAGGCCAAACCTACAGGAGCAGCGTATGAAACAATCCAGCAATGGATGCTTTTATGAATATCGAATGATAGAACAAATAATAGATTTAAATAATGTAAATGTAAAACAGAATTATTAAAACGAAATAAAAATTAATTCATTAAACAAACGCATCTCTTTGTTGGTCTGATTGACACTTATGTAGTAGCAGGTAAGTGTTATGTAGTGAGTCTTCTACCTCTCCAGAAGGCTAGATGTGTATCTAGGATACAGAAGATGTCAAGCTCCCAGTTCGTGTCAGTTTACATAGGGTATACTGGCATTGTAACAAAATTGGCGTAGTCGGTAGGATAATTAGATTGATCTTCTAAATAATTAAAAGAATATTATAACATCCAATAATTTATGCAGAGGAATTCAATTCATATTTCAAAATCGGATCTTGTTCATCTTAAAATCATTCAAATACACTTTTAAATGATTCAAACACAATTTAACGTACAACTTATCAAAGGTATAAAGTTCCAATCGACCAACTTGCAAAACAATAAACAGTACAAGCAAATATTAAACACAAGCAGGCAACCTTAAAACATAAATGACGAACATACAAACGTGTGCCCATCATTATGGCAACATAACACCATTATCATTCAAACAACTGAAACAATAATAATAACAAGGCACAACACATAAATATTCAGGTCTGATCTATTGAGCTGAATGAGCGTTCAAATAATTTCATGATAGCATTTAATGAAATTAAACGATTAGTACACACTTATGATTCACAAATTAATTACATCTAAAAATATCAATAAATTAATGAGAAGATACTAGGAGGATAACTTTAAGTGCAGTTAAATTAAAGGTCAAATAAAATAAACGAACATAAAAACTCATTTACATAAGAAAAAAAAATGTTTCAACACAAATGCGATGTAAGAAAGTAAAATAATTTCAAGTTTCAAAGAAATAGTCTGAGTATATGAACCATGAAACAACAAACTTTTAGTTACTATAAGTTACTTTAACTCTGTACAATGTTTGCCAGCTCGATGCAAACAAGTTGACTAATTAACCAATTATTTCTTGCAAGTCCCGCTCTATTTCACTCTCAAATGACCAAATATAACGCGAGCACTAAATGTACAATTTCGTATTGTTAGCAGTAAAAAACGGAACCTAGTGGCTCTCAAGTCAGTAAATGCAGGCATAATCTCATAACTAATAGAAAATAGTAATGGGGTGAGTGGTCTCCAAAAACTCACTGTTAATAGTCACGCTTATAGTCCCTTCAAAGTAAAACTGTCGGCAGCCACCCAGCCTTTACTCTAAGCAAAACAAAAACAAGTTGGGTAGACAGACCTATGCTCATGTCAGAAGGGTTTTGTACTCAACTTACAAAATGCCGTAACCAGCAACGAATAAAATTAAGAAACACGTCATGTTCGAGGATCATACTATTATTAACTAAGTTGAAAGAATTTTTTAATTCTGAGGTATTTGTTAAAATTATACCCATAAATATTTCGCTTGATAATTTTTTTAGATTTTTTTAGCTCACGGGTGTCCATTCGGGAGGGAGAAAACACATTTTTCATGTATTCCCCCCCCCCTCTCTGTGCCCCCACTGAAGCAAAAACTGTCAGTTTAAGAACTGTTTTGAAAAGCTCTCATAGAGAACTTTCATTTGATACTCATATCGGCTACCTTTCATGAAATTTTTTTCTGGGGCCACTCCTTTGTACGGTAAGCATCGATTCATGCCCTATTTTTTCGAATCCTAGAATGGCTACAAAGCCCTTTTGCTAGGAGCTCTCTCCTGCCTCTTCGACTTGTTTCAATTGTATGTAGTCATCCTCATGATATCTATCATTCCTGAAATTTTCATGCAAATCTAAGTCGGTAAAAAGCGCATATGGCTCCATAGCCATATGTTTCCATAGTAATACAGGGCACATTGTTCCATAGTAATACGGGAAAATTCAAATCGGTATAACTTCGTTAAATACTATTCGATCTTTATGAAACTTTCAGAAAAGATCAATCTTATAAATAGTCATCTTTTTGCTAAATTTTATTGAATTTAAGGGTACCATTTAGATTTTATTCGAGAAAACATAAAATCGATAAATCATACTATTACTAACAAAGTTGAGTGAATTTCGACTTCTCATGTATTTGTTGTTGTTGTACTCATTAAGGCCTACATTCATGATTTTTTTCAGATTTTTCGGATGGAAGGTGTCCAATCGCGAGGGGGGGGTACGCGAAAAGTTCGTACATTTCCCCTTCCCCTTCCCCCCTCGGTACTCATAAGGCAATTTTTAGACCTGTTTTGAAAAGATCTCATTGAGACCTTTCCAATGACACCCTACTCGACTACCAATGGTGAAAATTTTTTTTTGAGGGGTCACCTCCCTATATGGGGAGACCCCCCTTAAACCCCTTTGAAAAAATTTTTCACCCTTGAACTTTCAAGAGGTCACCACTTCTGACCTTTCCACAAAGTTTCATGGCTGTAGCCTCTATAGTTTCGGAGAAAAAGTGCTGTGACATACAGACGGACGGACGGACGGACGGACGGACAGACGGACAGACGGACACAGGTCGTGATTGCAATAGGGTTTTGTATTTTAGTACAAAACCCTAAAAATAAATAGATAGTCTCTGAGCAGCTAACCCGAAACTATCAGCAGAGACTCTATTCTTATGTCTGAGTTACTCGATCATTGGAATGAAAACCAGTAGATTAGACAATAGTCTCTGAGTCGTCAGCCCAAGGTGTCGGTGGACACGCTATTTTTAGTTACAAATCACTAAGGAAACCAACAGCAACCTAAGTAGGGAAACGAACGTAGATATTTGTCTCTATGCTAAGAATAACACGTGCCCCATTTTTTTTATTTCGTGTGCAATCCCAGTGCCCAGTGCCAAGGTTCAGGTTTCCGCAAAGTAAATACCTTTGGTAAGCCTTGCTAAACCATTTCAAATCTTTTCTGAAAAATTCGAAATTTCCCGTGTTTAATTTTGTCCCAGGAAAGTAAACACCGTATAATTTTATATTAAGTTCTTCAATGATAACGCCAATCTTTTCAATAACCAATGTTGGACTTTTTGGCTGTACAGAATGTCTAATTTTTCTATCAACAGCTATGGCCAACCCTCCGCCAGCTTTAATAACGCAATCATATCTGTATATATGAAAAAAGGGATGCTGAACCATCATTTGGCTTTAACAAAGTCTCCGTTATGACAACAGAACAACATAGTTGTCATAACGGAGAGTTTGTCAAAGCCAAATGATAGTTCAGCATCCCTTTTTTCATATGTACTGATATGATCGCAAAAATCGTAAAAAATATCTGAACCTTAATCATGGACTAGTTTAAATTGTCTTCATTATTTTAGTTGGTAAGCATAGTAATGCTCTAAAGGAAAATAATACAAGTATAAAAATTAGAAAGTATTTCTCCATTCATTAGCTCAAGGCGTGTGCCTGAGCTTATTTATCCCAAGGCGCTTAGCCCGAGGATAAGCGAAAAGAGTACGTTCAACTGCATACTCAAGGCATCAGCCTGAGTATAAATGCTCCAAGGCATTTACGCCCAGGGCCGGCAGTTGAACGAATAATTGATTGATTTATCAATCTGACTCCATACTCAAGGTTTCTGCCCAAGTATTAGCGTTCCAAAGCTTTGCACCCGGTGCCAGTAGTTGAATTATTAATTAATTGATTCATAAATATAACTGCGTACTCAAGGCGTCAGCGCAAATATTCACGTTTTAGGGCAATCACGCCTGAGGCCTGAAGTTCTAGTCTTGATTGATTGGTTTCTTCAAATTCCAAACATAACTAAATAAAGTACATATAAGTCGCAACTTTGCTGCTCCATTAATGTTCTAAATTAATATATGTTCAGGCATAAGACCTTATGAACTAGCTCTGTCATAAACAATTAGGTTAGGAAAATTCATTCTTAAAACATTGTAAATAGCGAGGCTTAGTTTATTTACACGATCACCACTTCTCCTTATTTGGATTAATTTAGCGAGACCGAAATCTACTTGCAATTCAGCCAAAGGGGCTAGAGGGTGAAGCTACAAGAGTAGCAGCTCTCCTGTAAAGAATAATCTAGCAGAGGATGCTTGCACGAATATCTAATGACAGAAAAAATAATAGATTCAAATAATGTAAATGTATAACATAATCATAAAAACGAAATTTAAATTAATTCATTAAACAAATGCATCTCTTTGTTGGTCTCGTTGAGACTTATACAGAAGCAGATAAATGTTATGCAGCGAGTCCTGTATCTCTCCGGAAGCCTTGATGTGTATATAGGATACACGTGATACGAAGCTCCCAGTTTCTGCCAGTATGCATAGGGTATACTGGTATTGTAACAACATTATCTTGGAGCATTCTGTAAGGAAAGCAGTGAGGTTCCTCCTGGGATGACAAGTATTAAGCCCTTAACGAATCTCCACTACACTTTGGACAATGAACTGGAATTGATGGGCTAGCGGACATGATAATTTAGACTGAATTGCTTTACATGGTAGCACCGAGGCGGAAATGAGCCAACTATCACATCATCTCCGCCCCGGTGAGACTTTGGTAGGCCCCAGAGTACTTCCATGTTTGCAACATCGGACCGAAAAGTGACTACACACACGAACAGTTATAGTCGATCTAAGGGAGACCTAATTAAAGTGGAGCATTCTCAATTACAAAGACCAATAATAGATCCACAGAAAAAAAAACCAGGTAAAACAATGACGACGATGGAACCAACACAATGTTAACTGCACATTAAGAACGGTAGCAAACCTCCTTAGTATTCCGCACAGCTCCAGAGCACCGAAGTCTATAGATGTTTGCAGAGAGCTTACATTGTCCCCACCAACTGTGGATGAAGTTTGTTCCATCGTCAAAGCCCAAAAGAATAATAAAGCGCCTGGCATCGGTGAGATTCCGGTGGAGCTCATCAGATATGGTAGCAGCAGTGCTCATAAAGCTATTTATAAAGTCATCCAACACATTTGGCAACAAGAACATATGCATAATTGGAGCAAGGCTACATGGGGACCAATGGCAAATTCGATACATCCATAAGCTGTATGAAGTTTTTGACGAATTGGAGGTCTCAACGGTTTTAAAACTGTGGAAGCTGCAATGGGCTGAACATATGAATCGTAGGGACGAACAACGGATACCCAAAAAGATATTCCCTGGGAGAACTGAAGGCCGGAGAGCAGTGCGGAAGCTTAGGAAATGCTGGTCTTACATGGGCACAAACCGAGGCTGTTGTAGGCGTCATTTGCAGGAAACGAAGGCCTGAATGGGGCTGTAGTGCTACGACCAAGAAGAAGAACGACGAATATAATGATAACATAGACAGACAAAAGCCGGAGAATAACGGGCAGCCTTCTCTAAAAAGAAACTCCTGCGGCTCTCAGGCGTAGTTAAAAAACTAAGTGAATACCGGACCGTCCTTATTAAAAAGAGCGGGGAATCCTGCCGGTCACGCCAGATGTTTGCGTGGTGGGAAAACAAATAAAGAACATCGAGAAATCAATAATTACTACCGGGGTCACTACCAAAGTGGTCAAAGCAATAGCTTAAAATGCCAAAATAATAATGAATGATTCGAGGCTCACAAAGTGATCATGGCAGGAAAAGAAAGCAGTGACCCGACAAACGGAGTGCTATTCTTCAATTTCATCACACTACCCAAAATGTGGCTGAAGTTCTTCGCTGATTAAGGACATACAATGGTGAACCCAAAAATAACGGACTACGTACAAGAAACAACAGACTTCATTAGCAGCATTAGATACGAGCTTATAAACAAAGACCAACTAACAAATTCCAGGTAGCATAACATTCCAGGTAGCATAACGCTATACCATAATCACTATTTATCATTCTTTCGAACGCTAAGCACCACTACATATACCCAAGTCGATCAACACCACCCCTTAGAGCACAATCTAGGCTCCACAAATCTAATACTCCTATCTAACCTGTTGTCAGTTACCACTCAACCTCTCCATACCAATAAGCACCGTACTTGGCAACGATAATGGCTAATGTCATGCACTCTGTCAGCAAAAATACACATAAGAAAAGCCACAATCTAGCCAACTCAGCCACGTCTCTAACATTGACTGAAACTTGTTGACTTTGATCACCAGACATCATTAACCTCTACAAGTTCATACCCGATGCTGAAACACTCACTATGATAAAAGAAAAACTTTGATGCAATAGCATCCAGCGGCTCACAGATCAACTACTCAGTTTCGTGAAAACCACAATCAAGCAGGAATATTTTAGGTACAATAATAACACCTACATTGCCAAGGACGGTTTGGGTATGGGAAATCTAATGTCGGCAACAATAGAAATTTTCTTACAATTTCTGAAAGAATTCTTTATACCCAAAATTGTCAAAAGGATCAATATAATGTTTACAGACGATATGTGGATGACTGTTTCATCATACCTGACTCACAAGAAAATGAACAGGATGAACTACTTGCCTATATGAGTGAAATAGAGCCGAATATAAATTTCACTATAGAAATAGAACAAACACGACTAGACTGTAAAATATACAGGAAAAACCAACTTCAACTGATCATGCAATACACGTGACATCTAACCACCCTACACGTCAAAAAACTAGCGTCGTACAAATCAATGATGTAGAGAGTCCAATCTATCCCCATGAGTCATACTAACTACTCCAAACAACAACTTTACAGTTGTTTGTTTGCAACTTTACAGAATAGGCTGGTTCTATCCGTTATTACTAACGGATAGAACCAGCAATACATTGGCAAACTTATGCACGATATGAACAAAAACAAGAAGATATACGTTGCAAAGAGGCATAAAAACTACCAAACTTTCTTACACTGCATCCAAAAACAGCAACGAAATTGGAAACAAACTAAAACCAAAGCCTGATGACACATGAGTATACGAGAAAAGTGGCATACACAAACTGACATGCAAGAAATGTAACATGGTATATATAAGAAGGACAACACGGAAACTAACGAGAAGATACGAGCAGCGCTCACCAATTTTTCTTCCACACCAAGGTAGACTCTGATTACGAAACCCACCTACAAAACTACACATACAAGGCCGACGCTCTGACAAACACGATGACATTGTTACACAAACAAAGCCAAGGACAGAGATACAGTTAACCTATAGCGGGAATGTGGGCTGACTAGAATATTCTTGGAATTTAGCATTCTTTGGGGAGTGCCACTGATATTCCCGCAGCGGTAATGCTGGTTGACAGGAATACCCTTGAAGGCAAGCATTCTGTGGGGAGCGCCGCCCCCATAGACCCGAGGATATGAACGTCATCACGAGGTTCCTCCTGGTGTGACAGGAACAACCCTGACTGAATCTGGACTACGCTTTGGACAATGAACTGAGATTGACGATTTGGGTTAGCTGCCTTGCCCGGTAGCGCCGGAGTAACACTCGTTCGTGAACAGTTCTAATTCAATTGTCATACCGTCTCCAACTCGATAAATCATTGTCAGTCCTTGGAACACGTTCAAAGTTTGCACCATTGAGTTGGTACTGTAGGTTCAGTTGAGATAACCTCCCGATTAGCGCTGGTCTGGATTTGAGAACTTGTCCCCATAAGGGCTTGTGCCAACCCTCGCATAACCTCCTTGCACTGCAAAGATAACCATGTGTCCAAGAAGGCAAATACACACAAATGAAGATAGCGACTACAAGGGGCGTCCAATAAATCTGGAGCAACTAAGAACCTGAAAAAGATCAAAAGATTTCAACAAGAAGAAAGGAAAAATAGTGACAATGACAATGCAAGGAATGGCTGCAGCCACGATGTTTACAGCACAACGGCGATGAGTACAATGACAGTTAAGATGGGTGAAAGACGGAGATTAATAGACAGTTCCTTCCAAACAGAGATCCCTGCGGCGTTTGACCACAGCAAAAAATGATGCAAACGCCAGAACGTCCTAAAAAGGAAGAGCCGGAAACTCTGAAGGACGCGCTGGATATTATACGAGTGGAGAGAATACAAGGAGCAGCGAAAATCAGATGGTTACTGCTGCGATCGCTACCGAAGTGGCTGGAGCAAGGGCTTTAAGTCCCGAAATAATAACGAACCATCCTGAAGTCCACAGTTTGAATGGAGTGACCAGACAAATAAAGTAACGCTGTGTGATTTAATCACCACCGTCGAAAATGTGACGGAAGTGCTTAATTTGGACATGTGTAATAATCGAGCAGTTACCCTCTAAGACATTCCTATCTCCCTCATCCTTACAGCATGGTGACCAAGAAAATTGAAATTCCTACTAGGAAAAGTGGTAATATCCTGCCTACATAAGTTGGTGGTGTCATTGAAATGGGACACTCGAGAAATTTTAGCAATACTAGTCAAATGTCTAAAGGTTCCGGGTATAGTAGTTTTTCGCACAGTCAACATTCTAGACAAAGCTCAGAAGGTGATTTCAGTCATGCCACAAATCCAAGTTCGGGATCGTTAGTTATAAGTGAAACAGGGTCATTAGCTCGTATGAAAACCGCAGCAGAAAAGCGTAAAAAAAGGAGCGTTAGAAGAAAGTCAACCAACTGTTTGGGGACGTGTGGAGGAGACTCGTGTGAGTCTCGACTCGTTGATTAATGAAATTCTGAAGGATACAAAACTGGATTTATTAGAAGAGTCAGCTGAAACATCCGGTTTACAATTATACATAGCACGCGACGGTACAGCATCGCTTGGAAGTCATGAAGTCAAATCCCGTGTATCAGCAGGAGCTTTTAAGTAAGTTGTTATGGAGGATTTCAGATAGTAGCATGATAAATGAATAGGTCTCTATCTCCTTAAATCGAAAATCTTGCGCTAGAGCTACAATAAAAACTACGCAACAATAAGTGCATAACAAAAAGTATTGTTTTGAAAAGTTCCGGTCGTTGTTTTGAAAAAACTGTTGTTAAAAATGTTAGCTGCTATAAAATGCTGATACTCTACACAATACAATAATATATTGTTCTCGCATGCTTCCGCTGGAAACGTTCAAAATAAATAAAATAAATCCCCGTTGCCAGCACCAGCCGGAAAGGTAAATTTCTCGTATATAGCGTCAGGTTTCGAAAAAGAAATTGGCTTATCTACTACTGGACTTCTTATTGCAATTTTTGTAGCACTACATGGGTATTTATTAACAGAAAGGATCTGCCGCCGTTCGTATTTGGAGACCCTTCATAGAGGCGCAAATATTTTGCTAATTAAATTGAGTTGCACACGTATGGATCACATATTGAAAATCGGCGGGTAATAAATTGTTATAAACATATTTATACTCGTTTCGCCCTTCTCACATTTTCTGTTTATACATTTGACAGTGGTTATCAAACAAATGTGATAACTTTTTGGCTTAAAAGCTCAAATAGTTAATTTCAAAGATTTCCATAAAAGTTTAATCAGCACTTGCATTGCCATTAATTAATACATTTTCGATTCTTTTCTGAACCATACGGGGCCATTATTTTGAATTTTTATTGAAAACGGCTGCTAAAATTATTAAGCTGTAAATTTTCGAATTTTTTATTTATCATCTTATTTGCATAATTAAATTAAATTATCTTGCCTTAATAACATATAATTTCAAGTTTCATCGGAATCTGTTGAGAAACTTGGTCGCTACTTTAAAATATGTTCTTACACTGCAAATTTCAAGAGGCATCACTTTTGACCTACGTAGAAAATTTCCTCATTCTAGCTCATGTGGTTTGCCAGAAAACTTGTGACACACGAACAAACGGACGGACGGACAGACAGACAAGTCGTGATTTTATAATTTTTTAAGGTATTGTTAAAAATATTTTACAATTGTTAAAAAATATTCTGATTTATAAATACGTTCAAGATAAGTCATTTAAAACGTTTCCATGAAAAAAATTCATTGTTTCAGTTGCTACTAAAATAGTGAATTGCGCTTGTTCCTGACCTTTGGGGGCCGCCCTTTTTTAATGCATGCATTTGATTATGGACAATTTTAAATCTCTGTGGGCTAGGACCTCATCAATCAATGTGCCAAATCTCGTTCAAATCGGAGTTTCACTCTAGACAGGGCAAAATAATTCAATTTTTAGTGAAAAAGGCAGCTTAAAAATATTGGGTTTTAAATTTTCGACTTTTTTATTTTTCATTCAATTTTAATAATTTTCTGCATGATACGAGAACAAAGTATAGAGATCCATAATCTCAAGTTTCATCAAAATCCGCTGGGAAATGTGACCGCTAGAGGGCCACAAAAACCTGAAAAAACGCATATTTAAAACGCCGCCATTTTGAATTTTGCACCTACATGATCACCAAAATATCAAAGTCTGTAGACCTAAGTAATGCCTATCTTGAAACCAAGTTCCATATATATCAGATTAAAATTGCGACTTTTAGAAGCCTTTGAAGTTTTGAGCTTCAATTGGCCGCCAGATTGTTTTTTGTGACCTGACCTCCAAATTTTCACGCAATACTTTAGATACTGATAGTTTCTATCTAAATGCCGAGTTTCATGTAAATCTGTTGAGAGCTTTGACCACTATTACAACAACAAAATTTTGCACGTTTTCCGACATTTGAGCGGCCGCCATTTGGTTTCTGCCGTACTGACTTTGGATTTTTTATTGTGAGATTCATCACATACATTAGTGAACCTTTGTACCAAATTTCATCCAAATCAGAGCTAAGCTTTGGTCAGAACAGAAATCACGATTTTTCGTCTAAAATTGCCGCCATTTTGATTTTGCCCAGCCGATATAGCTGGTTCACGAACTTAACTGAGATATTAACCCAATACACTTTTTCTGAAAATTTGGTGAAAATCGGAGCAAAATTGCAAATATATATATATGTATGTGTATATATATATATATATATACATATATATATATATATATATATATATATATATATATATATATATATATATATATATATATATATATATATATATATATATGATGCTCTCCGCAATAGTTAATTTCTTTCGAGAAATTTTTCCTAAAAAAAACAATTAAATGATAATATCGAGTTGCAACGATTTTTAACCCAAAATAAAAGAAAATAGCCGCTTTTAAATAAAAATGGAAGAGATTTGTATTGCATCTGCCTGAGAACTGATTTCGCTCTAATAACAAGTCACTAATGACTTCATTGCCATTACTGAATATTCAAAAAATACTTCAATACATTTTCGGAAACATAAAAACCGTCATATGATAATGAATGATAAAAAAAATAATTGACATCTCAATTGATTTCAAAACTTTAAGAACGCCCAGTAAAATTTTCGCTGCAAATAAAATTGAGATAACAACAAACAGATTGCATACTAAAATCGTCGTATTATATCCAATACCTAGACTTTAACGTTTAAAGTATTTCTCATCCGTAAACAAATATCAGTGAAAGCAATCTATGAGTATTAAAATGATTGAGGAAAATATATTTTAAAAAATAAAAACAAACTAAAACGAAAAGATCAGTAGATATTATTCCCGTATTTAAAAACAATCCAAAAAACAATTCAACTTAAAAAAAAAACATAAAAAAACTATTAATAGTATGTTATTATTGGTTCGAAGTTGTTCTTAACAATGTTCAAATAAATGCATAAAATCAAATTTACGATTTTAAGAAAATTCGCAAATGAAAACAATGAAAAACTCATCATTATTTTATAATTATTTATTATATGATAAAAGAAACGAAAAAGTAAGTTTCAAGTGGATTAAAAACAAATCAAACGAGTTGATAGTAAACAAAAAAAAAAAAATACAAACAAATTAAAAATTCCATATAGACATGAGAATGTAAGCAAGGAGGAAAATTTAATGAAACAGTTACAGGAACAAAAAGATAAGGATAATCAACAAGTACCTATCACTACTGCACATAATCTACCCAACGCAACAGCGTATTTCATCCAACCCAGCCTTTGAGAATGGAACACTGGAGTGGAACATCAACTCAAATTTTGTCATCATTTCCCGATGCGCCACGAACGTTGCTCTTCTGATTTAATTTTGAAAGGGTGTAATCTAAAAAGGGAGCTACAGTTTAGAAATATTTGAAAACGTAAAAGTTAACTGCCATTGCATAATTGATTGATAATGTTCCTATTTCAGACTTGAATAGTTTGTAAAACTTTATTAAGATAAAAAGAAATTCACAGCGACATTTAATAAGCAAAAACTAAATCTTTTCCTTACGTAATTACAAATTCAACTACTACTAAAATTATAATCGTTCATTCTTTTATCCCTTTTCACCTCCCTTTTCCTTTCATAATCGTCTTCAGCGGAATTAAGGTGAAATGTATAATCGTTGGGCTTGACCTTCGCTATGTGGCAGATAGATATCGCCTAACAGAAATTTATTCTGATTTTAATTTCGCAATAAAATAGTATTTTGTGTTGATGTATTTTACTGCTATAAGCTTAAATAACATGCTGAAGTTTCGTTTGTTGTTCACTCGCTCACCATATGCAACAAAGAGTTGCTTTCCGATGCATGCCACTTGAACATTTTTAAGTATACTATTTAGAGTAAATAAAAGTTTCTCGTAGCTGGCAGTAACTTGCCTTACAGTCAGTATATTGCTATAGGCGAGACTTGATCGAATGGATCAAAAATAGCTTAATGATATCTTGATTCAATTTACATGAGGGAACAAATTTGAGCATATATTGGTTATAAATACGTCGTCTATTACTGTTGAATTTCTCAAACCAGTGATTAGTCCCAAAATGAATTCTCCTGTGCCCCGTTTTAAATTTATCTCTTTGATATAGGCTATAAAATTGATCAAAAGCTTGAATAGAAAATTCGAATCATTTGTTCAAAGCATCTTTTTCAAGAGTTCATATATCCTTCTGCTTGTTAATAAAGATCAATTATTTCGAAATCACTTTTATTCATTTGAAAATTCAATAATTTAATAAATGAAATTCATTCTATATATGCCTACAGTTAAAAGAATAATTCTAACAACTTCGGGATTCTGCTTTCCGCGTTCGAGGATGAAATAGCTTCCACATCCAGAGAGGTGCTTGAAATCAATACTGTCGTTCGTTGCATTTGCCTGCAAAAACAAAAATATGTCTGAGATCCAGATGAGATTTATAAAAGTAAACAGTTTACCGATAGTTGCCCATTAACAATTTTTTCATCTCCATATATTCGTATGTCCAGTATCATTAAACAGACTCCTGGAAAAAGAAATAAAATCGATTTCATTAATAAAATTATTCAAGCAATATGCAAGCGAAACTTGCCCCCAAAATGCAGGCGCTACTACGCGAAAACTAATCGAATAAAATGGACGCCACCGAAATGTAAACATAATCATGCATGAATTGGAAGCAGTGATTTTAAGTGAAAAAACACTTCTAAATATTGTATTGTGCTTTTTACATATTATGTTGTTACTTACCTATGAAATGATACTCCTGTGGGCTGACGGTGCGTTCTATTATTGCATATTTTCACAATGCACATGATTTTGGAAACTTCATTTGCATTTTCCTTCTTTTCCGTCGAAATATATAGTTTTCTCACTTGCAATCTAACCGATAGATTGTCTCTTATTGTCTTGTTCATTAATACTGCACAAATCACAAATTTTCACTGATTTTAACTAAAAATCCCACAGCAAACGGGTTTGTTTACGCGGATTCACAGCCGAATTTGACAGCGAATGCAAAAAAATCATCTGATAATATGAAGATTTCTCCTTATCGACAGCGAGAATTGATGACAAGAAAAATCAGTGTTCCATTAGCATCGGGCCGTTCCTGTTAGCTACCTGTTCCAATAACCCAGCAGTGGCTGCACGTTTTCATGCAGGCGCCTTCGCGTAAATCATGAACCCTCAAAACCTGACACCACAGAAGCAACTCCAAACACCTCTATCAGAGCATATCTACTAAATAGCAGCTGCAACTAGAACAAATTTTCTTTCTTGCGGGACTTATGGAGTCGAGAGAATTAGACTAAAAGTGCGTATGTATGGTAAACAAAAACTTGAATTTGCATGGAATTTTAACCAACACAAGGTAAACTTTAATCCATCTTTTACACGTTTATTTGCCTCTCTTTTCATTTTGACAGCTCCTCGATTGCAGGTGCTAGCTAGTATATATGCTCTGTCTCTATTGCACTTGCATCACGATAGCATAAGCGACAATTCAGATTCACTTGCAAAGTGCGCAGTGCTCGACATGTGAAAATGATTTCAAAGGTTGTTGCCGGTTGATTCGCAAATGGCGAATCGCAACCCAAGCCTCCTAAAACTGAACATGCAATACAGGTGGACATACTGAAAAGACAACGGATTTGAAGAATAAATCCGCTGCTTCTGGGAGTCGGCTGGAGATCGTGAGACCGGGTAGTTGCGCGTGGATGCGATCGCAGTTTTTTTCGGGAGGACTTACGTTCGGCGTCGAAGCACATGTGTGACGGTCAGTGGAAAAACCTCGAATTTCCATGTAAAATGGTTCCTAATTTGTGGGAATTCTGTTTGTAAGAATAGCTCTGAACATTTGCAATCGGACTATTAGAAAAGACTCCAAAACCGCAGAGTTCCGTACCACGAAATGGGCAATTGTGACTTGTGTTGCATTTCGACTTGGCAAAAGAACGTAGTTTTGTCATTGGTGCCAATTGAAATTATTTGCAATAAGCGGTAAAAATGAATTTACGGGAGATTGAGAACAGAGCTTATCGCGTGCGTTCTGCTTCGAGTTTCACCTGATTTGCATTATTTGTTTACGGGATACAATGATAATAGTGAACAGGGCGGACTGGAATATGAAAAGTAGGCAGCGACGTGCATAAGTGAATGAAAAGTGAACGGAATCTTTGATTGAAAGAGTGATTTACGATTCATCAAGGAAGTTCTTTTGAGTGATTTAGAGTATTTGTGGCGGGGAGAGTGTTCTGCTAATTATGTTTTGAACAGAGCAAGGGAACAAAATAAACGAATAGAATATGATAATGAAACAATCCTATCAACTTTAGTTAGTTTACCATCTCAGGTCTCTTTGCACCCTATGGAAGCTAAAGCTAATTTGGATTATAAATATTTCGTATCGAATAGACCGCTAAATATTAATTGGAAGCTGGAAAGATGTGATCAGAAAACTTTTATGGAAATAGTGTTGCCTCCTTTGTTATTATCGATTAGTAGTTTAGCCAAACAAAATACAGAATTGATATATTTAATACGGTAAAAGGATATTGAAATAGAACAGTAGAAGTTGGAAGGTGCAGCGCTGAAAAGATATAAATTGATAAAAGAAAAATTTGATCCAAAAGAATGGTTCCAAAAGTTCTAAATATATTCGGATGTTCAAATGAAAGTTTAGTCATCGATTTGGAAATGCCATGTAGAAGTCCCTGCGAACAATGCGGCCACAGTTTATATGAAGAACATTCTGCTAAGTGTTCAACATTTGATGCACGTGAGGGTGGTGTTTGCGAAAGTGAAAAGAGACCGAATCCTGAAGAAGAAATTACCGGAAATTACTACCAATGTGATGACTTCCCATGGGATTGTCATAATCAATTACTGTGCTCAGGCCCTGATCATGGAATATGCGTTTGGGCAAATGTGTCTGCAAGGAAGCATGAACCGGTTCGGCTGGTGATTGCCAAGCATCGAATGAAGCATGTATTCCTCCAAACGGTGGTGTTTTTTTTTTGTATTTCAATAGTGACTATGTCTGGCGATTCTGATTTAAATTAGCTTAATAATTTTGAAATCGATGCAAGTTAGAAAAAAACAAAGAACAATTTCAGGACTTTTACACCCCTGCTTCGTCAACGAGCACTCGTCGTCGGACAAGGATGAGTAAGTACTCTTTTGTTTTCTATGTCTTTTTATTATTCATTATATGATTGACCCATTTTAGATTCAATTTTTAATTTGTTAAATGAATATGATGAAATGATAATCATTAAAATAATCACTTAACATAAGAGGATTAAAAATAATATTTTTTTTGTGCTGTTGGTTAAATCAATCAGTTATCATCCCATACGAAATTCGACAGTGAATAAATAAGGTTGTTTTAAAAGAAAACAAAGGGATAAAGAAATATTTGATATTTTTTATATCAACCTTTTAATTACTTAAATTTGAGTTGGCAACATTAGTTATTCGAACGCTAATGCATTTGAACCAAAGGACATATGAAGACCGATTTTTAGAATGTACAGGTTGTAAAGAAGATAATTTGCATTGATAGATTTTATCGTTGAATAAAAGAGGCAGTAGGTATTTATATGAAAAGACAACGAGATTTGGGTTTTTTTTTTGCGCTAAACTTCTATTAGAGAAGTAACTTTCATATAATTTCTATTGCATCTTATGAAAAATAAAATGTTCTAAAAAATTCTTATTCTTTCATAAACCTAGCATCTTAATTGAAAGATTTACCTAAAATCCTTTATACTTTTAACTTTAACTTTTAATGTGTCGTACGAAACTGATCAGCTCCACTGTAATTGGTTGTAAGCGCAGAATACGATTTTTGTAAATCATTCCTTAACCAAATAGTAAATCAATCAATCAATAATCATATTGTTTCATGAATAGAAAATATATTTTAAATAATATGTTTCATTAGATTAATGGGTTAAATAATATGTATTGAATTTTCATAAAAACACACGGGAACACACACACATTCACTATTATTGTATTGCGTGTTCTGTTATGAATTAAAAAGTAGAAACAACGCATATTCATATGAAATGGAAAATTATATTATATAATTAGCTTTTGGAATGATGAATCTCGCGAAACAAAAAGTCGTTCTTGTAAATAAAATGAACTACTAAACTTACCCTTCGGTCTTTCCATTTTCACCTCTCTGACGGGGTATAGAACCCGGTACAGATTGAAGAGTTGAAGTTTGAAATCGCAAAAACATCAACTAAATTGGATTATCTTGAGGAGGATTGTAGATGCAGATTCTTTTTCATTTATAGTCAACACACACTGACAGACTTTCCTAATTAAAGACTACAAAATAGTGACTATACCATTTTGTAGTGAATAGGGTTAGAAAACAAGTCCGTAAAGGACTGCAGCGATGGTCTGCTGCCTCGGCGGAGGAAGATGTTGATATCCGCCGAGAATGCCCTTGTCTGGGAACGCGCGAATGCGCTGGCAGGCTAGCATTGCGGTGTCGTGGGGTGGGTTCGTTCCCCCAGCACAAGGACCCACTACACACGAGAGCTGTAAAAATCTCCACAAAAAGGTGGTCAGAAAGTATAATTACCACCCAACACCATGAAGAAGAAAGACTTATCCGAAAAGCGGGAGATGCTCTTAAAAGGAACAAAATCTACATGCGACTCGCTAAAAATCAACAAAGGAGCTATTAAGCTGCATGGGGCATTACCGGTTAGAGGCCAAAGGTGACCAAAAGGTCAAAGAAGAGCAGAAGGTGAAAGAATACTGGATCAGATGTTCCAGGAAATGGTGGCAGAAGGAGCGAAGAAAGTCGCGCAGAAGCTTCTCCAAAAGGTACCAGAAACCAACAAGAAAAAATACCTAATGCGAAACAGAAGAGAAAGAAGCCTTGACAAAGACCCTGGCAGCAGGTACTGCTCGTAAAACCCCAAGATGGCCGATCCTACGCAGAAGTGCTGCAGGCTATCAGGGAAAACGTAAGGTCCAAAGACTTCAACACTGCTACTAAAGCAGTACTAGCATCGCGATCGGGCCACAAAGTGGTTGAACTCAGAGCAGAGGCTAACAATAAAGAATCAGCAATGCAGTAAAGAAAGTCCTCGGCAAAAACGTGAACATAGCTCCAGTCGATCCGATAGCAACAATTGAAATAAGAAAAATTTACTGCATCACGGATCTGGCCAAAGTAGAGGGGACCATCAAAAGAAAGTTCCCTAGCGTAGGCAGATTCAAAGTGAAGCTGACGCCAGAAAACTATAGGAGACAATGCATACTCTTCATTAACTTAATTAAAAAAGATGCCGAACGATTTCTGAATAAGGGAAAAGTAAGAATAGGGTGGGTTGCCTGCAGGATACAGCAAAGAGTAGCGCCTCTTCAATGTTTCAAATGCCTTGGCTATGGTCCACCACACAAGTATACAAAGGACCCAATAGAAGTTCCCTGTGTTACGAATGCGGTGAAATGGGACATAAAAGAAAAGAGTGTACGAAGGAGGCAGACTGTATCCTTTGGAAGACCGGGTTTTGGGCACGTCTTAGTATCAAGGAAATGTCGGGTTTTTCAGGAAACCCTAGCCAAGGTAAAGTCAGAACGTCGATATTATCTGTGTTTATGATGGTAAAGATGATAATCGTAGTTTGAAGTAAAGCGTTTCCGTGAAAAACTTATAACTTGACGTTTTTCAAGTCTCAAGGAGTGTTGATTGATTCTGGACCATTCTAATGAAAAATTGATTTGTTTTCAGGAAATAATTTATTTTTTTTTTTTTTTGGACATTATTACATGGGCAAATTTTAGATCATCAGCATAGCAAAGATAAGGAATATCCGACGGGACCTCAAACCAATCAGAAATGCAAATATTAAAAAGGAGAGGGCCCAGATGGCTGCCTTGTGGTACACCAGAGTAGGGCTTAAAATTTTGAAACTTAATGTTATGAGTACGATTATGTAGACATGAGCCAAGCAAGCTCAGTAAGAAACTACCGATTCCGATTTTTTTCAGCTTGTCAATCAATATTTTGTGGTTAGCACGATCAACTACTTTACTTAAATACATGTAGATTGCGTCAATTTGGTGCCTCAATTCCATGCTAGACACCATCGGGGCTAGAATAGTTATGGTGGAGCGATTTTCACACAAACCATGCTGTTGATTGTTAAGCTATGGCTCAATAATGGGAGATAGTTTAGAGTAGACTATTTTTTCAAATAATTTTTGTGTAGCTGATAAGATATGTTAAACTACCAGTATACCCTATATATACTGGCATCCTATATACACATCCAGGCTCCCGTCCAGAGAGAGAACTAACTGTTTAACCCTTACCAGTTATCTTACACTTGACAAGTAGATCAGTGAAAGATATGTTTATTTAATGACTTTATTTTTTATCTCGTTGTTTGTTAGATTATACAATTATAAGTTGAGTTGAAAAATAATATTATAACCATACTTTAATAATGAATTCTTCAAAGCTCATTACTCTATAACTAAACAAGATTATTAGGAATGATGTCTGCATATCAATTAATCTAGAGTATTAGTGAGCTACAACTTCACGGGATTTCTGTCTACTTTAATTCTTTTTGTTATTTGAAGGAATTGAAATGTATGATATTGCTAGACATCATGTTTGAAAAAACCAATCAGTTAAAGCTATAACTGCAGGCCCCTGGCGTAATTGCGTTTGGATGCTAATATTTGGGCTCACGCCTTGAGTATGCTGTTATATTTATGCATCAGTTGATTAATAATTCAACTGCTGGCCCCGGGCGCAAAGCCTTGGGACGCAAATACTCGAGTTTTCGGTCGATTTGCCTAATTTTGGATGCGTTCCACTGACGCGGTACCAACGATAGTGAAATCTTGTGGGTATGTTTTAATTCTTCATACGAATATGAATACACACCCAATTCTGCAAATGCATGATACGACGACCACGCCCACAAATGATTTGACTACGACTCGCACTTCTCGTATATGTTGCCTTTCATCTCTATGTAGATGAACGACGGAAAGCGGACCGAGTCATAATTGCACTACGGCTCCCGTAACAGAAAGCAGTACCTCTGTAATTTTCAACTGATCGTTTGTCTTTATTTTTATATATGTGTCAAACTTGATGACTGCCGAAATGAGGGGAAAATTCCAGTAGCAAGAGGTTTGTTGAAAAGAATATAAAAGGGGAACACCAATGGGTGTCTGCAGTTGAACAAAAAAAAAAATGGCGGGAGTAAATCAGGGCTAGGTCCTTTATCGAGATCAAGATCTGCTACTGCTTCAGATATCTCTTCCTTTGGAATAAAAATTTCTTTGATTAGAACAGCTGAATTTTTGTCCAATGGAAGAACACAGTATGCAGAGCTGGTTTTAGAATAAATGGATCAAAAGTGGCTGGCTAAAAATTCACAAATATCACTTGGGTTAGATGAGCTGAATTCCTGATGCATCATGAATCTGGGAATTCGAATTTGATATTTACGAAATCAGAGAATGTTTTTGGATCACGAATAATATTTTTACCATTTGTGTTAATATATGATGTTTATGCTTCCAGGGATTTAATTTGAAATTCCTTTGCTAGCTCATTATATTTGGATTTCATCTCGTAGCTCACATTGGATCTTGGTTGAATTGTTATATAGCACTTATTTCTTTGATTTCGCAAATAACGGAGTTTAATATCAAGCCAAAGCTCTGAGAGTTTGTTTTTCTTTTTTATCTTAGCTTCCAAGAAAATCTCGTGAAAACAACTTCGATTACCTTACCCAGATGCGGCAGCGGTAATTGGAGAAGAATTTGGATTGCGGGATCGAATTGGATAAAGGTGAATTGGGAATTAAGTGGTTAGAATTGGGGGTTTGATTTTGATTTGGCAAAGAAGAGGGAGTTTTTTTTCGGTTTCTTTTCATGGAATTGGTTTTTTGGCTGTTTTAAGTGACGGAGGACGAGAGTGAAAGAATTAGAAAAGGGAAGGAATTTTCAATTTGGAGGATGGAATTTTTGTTTTGGAAATTGACTTCAGTGACAGGATCAAATTAGGAAAAGTGGAAAAGTGAATTCAAGTTGGAATGTGAGGATTATATTGCTTATTTGAAGTGCGGGACTGCCTCAATACTAACAATAAGGAAAAGATTGAATAAGTGAGAGTTTGAAGTTGAAGTTTGAGAATTATATTGCTAGTTTGAAGTGCGGGACCGTCTCAATCTTAACCATATGCAAAAGATTGAATTAGTGAAATTGACGTAGTTGAAATAGAACGAAGTACGAGAGTAATTCTTCCGTTTAAAAAAAAACAGAAAAAGCAAGAAAAAAGGACCCGTTTGTTTGGGTTTTGAAGAGGGCCAAGTGCCGGAATTAACGTTTTCGTGTTTGCGAGAATACCACATTGACGGATCGGGGAGAGCGATAATTGGCCGTTCTATTATTGATTGAATTTTAAAATTAGTTTAAAGTTAATTTAAAATTTGGTTTTCAGTGGCCCCACACCCCTTTTTTTTGTCTTCGCCGAGTGCTCGGAGATCAACGAGGAAAAGGAGTGAATATTTATCTATTGCTGTAAAATCACATCAACAAATTCTTATTTTTCTTTAGTTTCCCTTTATATGACTATTTAATTGGATTATTTTTCCTCCGTACATAAACTTATTGAGGGGCCTGTTTGTTTTGTTTGGATTGATATATTTCTTTTGTTGAAGTTGTATATTTCTTTTTTTTTTGAATTCAATAAAAGGCCATGTGTTACAAAGTTTTTTTAAATTTATCATTTCTCAAAATGACCTCTCCCTTTCCCATCCTTTTCCCTTTGTGCTAGTTTTTATGTAAGGTGGCTCAGCACGAGCAGAGGGTGTCCCGGAAGACCCACGACACGACTGAGCGCTGGCCGGCCTCAGTATGCCATCCCGGGCTACACACCTCTCTGCTAATTACTTAATGTCTGCAACTGCGGTGACTCCCGTGGTTGCTACATATGGCGCCCAAAGCTTTGGTGTTTCTAATGGTTTTATTAATTTTTAATTATAATTTAAATTTTTCAATTTTAGATTTGTTGGGCTGAGTACCTGGAGTGCCTAACTTCAATAGTGGTTTGTGCATTCCAGGGAAATATATTTTTTTTCTCTTTCTCTTTTCTTTTCTTTGAAACGATTTTAGTTATTATCTTCGATTTAATGTTTCGGCTATGTTTCAGATGATTTATATTTTAATAATGATTTCATGGACTGTTTTGAGTTTGATAGTTTTTAGTTTTGATATTAATTTTTAGATTTTGATCACGGGGTTCGCCACAGTTGCAGTGGCGCCCACCGTGCTGAATTTATGTTTTATAGTTCTCACCGGCTATGATAGCAGTTATGCTGTGATGGTGTGGATGTTGGTTGGGGTTCACCGAATTTCAAGTCGTTGGCTATATCTCCCTGCACGGGATGGTTGGACTTAGATCCAACTCTTGGAATAAGCCAACGTTTTCGGCCCTTCCATCATCTATCTGATGGTAGCTTTGAGGTTTGTGCGGCTCTTGTCCAAGCCATTATGAAGTCCGTAGTGTTTCAGAATGGTCTCGTAGTCAGCCCTTTGTGGCGACCATTGGAGCGGAGTCCGCCTTCGAATTCCATGGCTATGCCAGGCACTGTTACAGGTTGTCTGTTTTGTGTCTTGTTAAATTTCATCCTTCACCCCATTTTAATTACCTTTTCTTTTCCCTTTCCATTAATGGGGAGAATCATTTTTGAGAAATGAAATATGTCTATTGTATTCATCTTTTGCTGATAATTATTGCATTGATTTTTTTTTATTTTAACTACATGCTGGTTATTGCTTCTGCTGACTTAATTGTACGAGATTTGCTGTACGCCGTATTTGCTACAATATCTTGCATTTGATATTTTATTGCTTTTAGCGATTCATTTAAAAAAAAAATAAATATATATATACGCTAGTCACCAGCCAATCACATGTCATAATGCCGAACACAGTAAGACGCTCAGACGATTCTGGGTTGGCGCGTCTTACGCGAGGTCTAGATCGCTTGACTCTGTCACCACCACATCCTGAAGGACATCTTACAGATTTAGGGGACAATCTCACACCTAATTCGCCATTAGAATTGCACCCAGCTACTAACGCAGTTCATAGAACATCACCGCATAGTGTGGAAACCCCCAGGTTATCGAGTACCCATAGACCAACGGCCAAGCCTCAGAGACAGCCTTCAAAATGCTTGCCGGTGAACAAATGGACGGTGAGTTTTGACGGTACCTCATGAGGGTTGGATGCCGAGTGGTTTCTGTTCCGAGTGGAGACTCTAGCCTATCATTACGGGATATTCTCCGAAACTTTGGCCATGGATTTCCATCTTCTCCTCAAGGGACCCGCCGAGGATTGGTATTGGACCTTCTATCAAAGCTGCTCCATAATGCTATGGTCCTCTTTGGTGGACGCATTCAAAGAACGGTTCGCTGGCCACTGCATGGACATAGATATTCGTCGCGAAATAGGTGCCCGAAAACAAAAACCTTGAGAGTCTTTCCAAATCTTTTTCGACGATATTATGGCCAAAGCGGTACGTCTGAAAAATTGCCTCTCCGACTGTGACCTTCAGCGCATACTCAGTCTGAATATGATGTAATGAATCATATGACGACGCTGGTGACCACTACCAACACACTTTGCTGCTAGGTGGCTTGTCATTTTACGTTGGTTGCGACCAGTGCACATCCCACGTCTATTTTATCGTGGGGTGCCAACCGAATTTTGACAGGTTAACTGGTGATGTAACTTAGTTCTTAATTCTCGCTAGAGCGATCAAATCAGTGCGCCGCTAATGCTTAGCCAATTTGCGGGTGGTCATGTATAGGAAGGCGATGGAGATGTGATGCTTTCGCCGGTCCGTCATAGGAAATTCATACGCTCGACACATGTCGGCCACGATTGCAATGAGGATGAAAAATGGCCAGTTCGATTTAGAATTTCTGCGACATAGTTTTGGAGGATGCCTGGTCGAAGAAGGGGACATAGTCATAGATAAATAGACAGAGGATATTTGGAGGTTAGTAAAGCGCGTTTAAAATTATTGAATCAATGCACGAAAATCAGCAACGAATTTCCTGGCATTTTGTAAATGTGTGTTACGCAAACAAACAATTGATGGAATGTTTGTGCTGTGGTTGTTTTTACGAATCGACGAAATATCAAGTATTTCCATTCCTAACAAAATATTTCCCGTCACCCGGAAATTTTGAAGGAAAGCAACACTTTGGCATGAATACTACACAAAACAATTTATAGCAAATAAAAAAAAAGGATAAAAGAAAAACAAAAATATTTTTACCGCAGGCATTATGAGGATAATTTTAAACCGTAACTTAAAGAAAGTAAAAGAAATCGAAAAAATGTAATAATGTACATTAAAATATGTAAAGTTGTCAAATTTTTTATAGAAACAAAACCCGCGTTGCATTCAAGAAATAAATTGAAAATTTCCATCACGGAGAACTCGTTTGATCTGCGTCACATGAAATTACACAATATGTAAAAGTAAATTCAACTCACACACTTTTGGGAGTAACTTAAATCACATGTGGTTTAGCCGAAATCTCGGATTTTTCGCATCCACTATAAATTATAATTCTTGTATTTATCTGAATATACACATATTTATTAGAACGAAAGAAGAACAATTGATAAGCATATAATTATATAATTAGCAAGAAATCAAATAATTTGAAATTGTAGACATTAAAGAGTAACGGGAAAAGGTGTCAGAGAAAGAAAACTAAAAACATATTTTCAACTGAAACTCTCGAATAGCTCTTACCGCCAAAAGTATTAACCTGCATGTTACACGTAGATGTACAATATAAATAGAGAACCACACAAGAAACAAAACAGACACGTTTATCTAAAGACTTTTTATAATTACCAATATTTTACTTATGCATAACGTAATCAAATTTGCTAGAAACAACTCGGGAAACAGAAAAACGTATGATGACATATTCATTTTTTTAAACAAACAGTGTTTCAAGGTATTTTATAGGCTAACAGAAAGGAGATCTCCTATCATTATTGCGTAGTGTGTAAACTAAATAATTCTAATTTTAGAGATGCTGAAAGATAAAAACTTAGTGCATTTATTCTCGTCCTATTGGCTTGCAATATCAAAGAAATATTTAAGTAAGAAAAGATTGCGAGTTAGACTCGTTCGTAGCTTATCATTTTTTCGGTGCTTGTTAGATTGATTTGCAGTAACGTTTACTTCAAATTAATTTCTATTTTTAATAATGTTAAAATATAAACTTTACGTCACTCTCCATTTGTGCTTCATAAGCTTAAGTTGTCTTCAAATGATCAAAATGTTAATAGCGTGTGCAAGTTGAGGGCAATTATTATTAACGCTTGAATAAATTGTAGTCCTTTATCGAAAAGGCAAATACATCGCGAAAATTGCCTATTAATAATAATCAATCGTTTGGCAAGTAGTGAGAATTCAAATGTTTTTTATTTTCTATTTTACTTGCATTCCACCAAAGTAACGAAAAAGACCGAGAAAAGTAATAAAAAAAGGACGTAGATTGTAAAATGAAATGATAATCATTAAAATATCTTTTGACGTATTGATTCCACATTTTTTTTAAAATAAGACATTAATTACATTGTCGTTGTATCATTCCCAATTTCACTTATTTATATAATGAAATTGAAGAAAGTAAATAATAAACGAGAACATATGTTAAGGTCGAAATCGTTAAAAAAAGTAGTTATTTACACTATTATTCTTTTACTATTGATAAGTCGCGAAGACACGCAAATATTTTATGTTTATTATTTTACTATATATATACATAAACAATAATATGAATTGCTAACGAGAAACACGACTTTCCTTTCCAGTGATTCTTCTTTTCAGCGGGAAATGAGGTGCAGGGTAGGTATGCCGTCGCGAGGGTAGGGTTTGATAAAATCCGCTGAGGTCGGTTTCGCGTCGCGCGTGGTACGCGGTACCTTAGTTGATTTTGATTTTTCTTTAACGTAGCTTTCGTCGGGTTGAGTTAACGTAGTATACTTTTCGGTACCGCGTCGGAATTTCGGGAACGCGAAGTAAAAATTAGATTTTGTTCTTTGACTGATAAATCAAGAAATACGGAGTAACGTAGAATAGGTTTCCTCTCCGTATGGTTTTGTTTTGTAACGCGTTTGAAAACGGGCATGTATAGGTGGCTGAAATATGTAAATGAGCGTAACCCATTCGGAGACCCGCGACCGAAATCCTCTCCGATCTAGCTGGCTGACAAGCAGCCACCGCATGAATGGGTTACGGTGCACGGATTGGTTGACCGGTTGGTACCATCCGTTGGCACTACTCAGACTTAACCTCTAGAACCGATGAGAGGTCGGTTCTGCGTTCGCACGTAAACGTAAAATCATTACAAATGGCGCCCAACGTGGGGCCCAAAACATCCTAAGGGGATAAGAGATTCGCGTCTTCTGACGAGTTGGTCCTTTACGGAGGATGTCAGGTACTTTGGTACTCGAGCCTCACAAACAGGAGCAGTGGAGTTGTGTGATACACACTAGCAGTCGCTTCACGTGAGTTGTAGCTTCCGCTCTCCTTTGTTTGATTTTTTTTTCGCGACAGAATCCTTCCGATGTGTTGTCCCAGGTTAACGCCTGTAAGGACCTTCTATTTTCTTGATGGAACTGTCAGCCAGATGGGGTTTCTCCTGTCGGCCTGGACTCTCAAGAAAATAGAAGGCTACCTTGCCTTTATGTCGCGGAAGGATTCTACTTATTTCGTATGCGTGATAGACGAGTGGTATCGGTTCAACGTTCGGTGGCGTAAGCTGGAGTTGCGAAGCCCGGAATGCTTCCAGGTGTCGGGAATTTTGACCGCGTACTAAGCTGTTACGGTAGCTCTACCACTTGTCTCGTCGAGTCATTTAACGTAGTTTAGAGACGGTTTTTGTAATGTATGTGGGTATGGGATAAATTTTGTAAATCGACCGAAAGCACCCTTTCTTCGGCAGACTACCACGCACTCTCGTTTCCCTGTGGAGGAGTCGACTGCTGGGAAGGAAAGTATATACTAAATAAACTTTTTTCCCCCCTTATTAATAGCTCGCCACTATCGGCCACTAAGTTATTTCTAGCTTTCATGTATATATTAGGTTAGTAGTAGCTTTCGTATAGATTAGGGATAGTAGTAGGAATAGTTAAATTTTTTCTTTCTTTCTCTATTTTAGCAATACTTAACACCCAACCACACGGCAATGGCGACAAAGTGGACCCCAGACAAGCGTTGGACCAGATCCAAAACGGTCCAACTAGCTAACTGCGGGATCTGCTTTGAGGACGTAGTGGAGGGCGTACACAGCGTGCGATTGGAGTGTGGACACCTTTTCCACCGTGCCTGTGTCCAACAGCTCCTCCTCACGTCCGAGCTTTGCCCACTATGCCGGCGACCCATAGAGCGGACCGCCGTAGACGTCTCCCTCGGAACGCCCGTCCCCACGCGTGGAGCAGTGGCGAAAGGGGTCCCAGATGCCGAACCACCCCAATCACTGATGGACTTTCAAGGAGCCGTAGGCGGGGAAGTTCCTTCTGCAGTTGTCGCGGCCGACGTTACACCCGCGCCTTCCACCCACTCCATTGACACCCTCGTAGCGTTAAGGCGGGATAAGTCTGAGAGGATTGGCAACTTGGAGGGAAGGCTCCAGAACCTCCCCATGAGCCAACCACCCAGCCACGTGAGAACTCCGCTTGGCTGGGAGCCCAATCCTAGTGTGTCTATGCCCCACTCTCGACCATCTGATCAATGGGCCCTACCTCCAAGGAACTCGGGAATGGATCCCAGAGCTCCCGAGTATAGACCACGACACAGCACCGCACCTCCGTTGGTACCTCCAGTCCCCGAGGCAGTCCCTTACAACAGGTCAATAGAGGATGCGATTCCCCCCGGGAACGCATTGACACCTTTCCGAGACCCGACGCCTCGTATCATGGAGAGTTGGCGCCTGAAGTTCACAGGTTGCAACGCTATGATATCGGCGGACCGGTACCTTTTCTGGATTCAGGCGTTAGTATCCAGCACCCTGGGAGGTGATTTCTCGGCCTTCCTCCGGCATGCACATCTTTTGTTCAGCGGAGATGCTACCGACTGGTACTAGAGTCTTGAGGAGTCGACGCTACGTCCCACTTGGAACTCTTTCAGTGCAGCCTTCCGCAATCGATTTGATGATGGCTTCACTGAGAGAGAACTAAGGGAACAGATAAAGAAACGGAAACAAGGCGCTCATGAACCGTTCGACCAGTACTACACAAGTATAGTGAGATTGAGCACTCGCTTGTGAACAACCATGCCCGAGGACGAACTGGTAGAAATCATCAGAGAGAATATGCGTTGGGAGCTTCAGAACAGCCTTCTGCATTTTCCCATCAACACCATACAGGGATTGCGCCTCCATGACCGTAGGCAAGAACAACTGGATGAGCGGCGAGGTACCTTCCGTCCACAACCTCGCATAACGGGACCAAATCCCCGAAATCATCACACCGCGGAGTTGATGGCAGCGGACCACCTGCTTGCTGACCCAGTACCAGTACCGACGAGCGGAGCACCACAGGAGCTTGAGGACCCAGCATTGATTGATCGACCCTCCCTTGAAGCAATTATAAGCCCGACGGTCTGTTGGAACTGCCGACAAACGGGGCATCGGTTCTATGCATGTCCAGCGGAACCGACGCTCTTCTGTTACCGATGCGGGAAGGCCGACACATACGCACCTGATTGCGCAAATTGCAAATTGCGAAAAAACTTGCCAGCGAGTGCCGCGACCACCCGTCGGCACTCCTAAAACCCAGACGAACCAATGCTGACCCCATCACTAGCTATGATCAAGCCCCAGACATGACTCCAATTCTGCTGACTCGCACCGCCAAACACAGTTCTCCCGAAGTTCCACAACCGACGCCATCCTATGTCAAGGCGGACGCGCAGGGAAATGATAGTGAGGCCAAAGTTCCTTGGCATGTCAAACGCTTCCACGTCAGACTGCGGAATTATTTGGCTACTTGACAGCGTATCTTCCATGAGGAGTTGGCTACAACTGTCCCACTGCGAAGAAAGCGAGCCACGCGTCGGATGCGGAGCTTCTGGAGAAGGGTCAGGCAGTCGAGGAAGGTGCTGAAGGACAAACACTTAGACGAATTATTGAGGGATGACGTTCGACCATATGCGTCAGTACACCTCCTGCAAAAACGTTTGTCAGGTTTAGTCGATACGGGAGCCAGTGTGAATCGCATATCAGCCGATTTCGCAGGGGAGGTACTGGCAATGCACGCGGACCAAATCCACCATTTTACCACGAAACTCATCACTCTGTAGTGGGAAAAATTACGACGGATGTCACCTTTAAAGGAGTAACTAAACCTCTAGAATTTTTCATCATACCTCAATTAACCCAGAATCTTTATCTAGGAGTGGATTTCGTTCGAAAATTTAACTTGGCCCCGGCACTGTTTTCCGGTACGACCCTGGAGTCCGTCACCACAGTTCCTGACCAAACTCAAACCACTCACTTATTACGACATACACTGGATGTGAATCAGCAACTGCGACTTGACTCGGCTATATCGGCTTTTCCATCGCATGAGAAGGAAGGTCTCGGGCGGACGGCACTGGTGTTACAGACTATAGATGTGGGGGATGCGTAACCCATCCAACAGAGACATTTTGCCATATCTCCGGCGAAGGAAAAGTTGTCATATGCTGAAGTTGATCGGATGCTAGCATTAGGCGTGATCGAAAAATCGCAGAGCGCGTGGGCTTCCCCAGTCACCTTAGTTGTCAAGCCGAACAAGGTCCGGCTATGCTTAGATGCCAGACGCTTGAACGCCGTCACTGTCAAGGACGCATACCCTCTACCGTTGATTGAAGGCATTTTGAGTCGGTTGCCTAAAGCCCATTTCATCACGAGCTTAGACCTCAAGGACGACTTCTGGCAAATTCCTTTAGACCCTGGCTCAAAGGAGAAAACAGCCTTCACAGTCCCAGGTCGGCCCCTGTATCAATTCGTGACCATGCCATTCGGATTGTGCAATGCCCCTCAAACAATGACGCGCCTTATGGATAAGATGATACCACCTCATTTACGGCACCAAGTTTTCGTGTACTTGGACGATCTGCTGCTTATGCTACCGGCGTTTTGTACATGACTTTGCCACCATTACCACTCCTCTGACCGACATGCTGCGTAAAGGACGTAAGTTCGTCTGGGAAGAGCCCAGCTTGCGAGCCTTTGAAGAGCTAAAGAAGAGTCTGACTACAGCCCCCATACTGCACAGCCCGGACTTTGACAAACCGTTCTCAATCCATTGTGACGCGAGTCAACATGGGGTGGGAGCAGTCTTAGTCCAGGTTGCACAAGACGGCGAGGAGAGATCTATAGCCTTCATGTCCCACAAGCTGAACCAGGCCCAGTGGAACTACACGGTCTCGGAGCAGGAATGCCTAGCGTCTGTGCTGGCAGTGAAACGTTTTCGAGCATATGTAGAAGGACATCCTTTTGAAATTGTCACTGATCATGCGTCACTGAAATGGCTGATGAGCCAAACGGATCTCCACGGGCGCTTGGCCAGATGGGCCTTGAAATGACAGGCGCTTGACTTCACGATAAGACACCGCAAAGGAAGTCAGCACGTGGTACCGGACACACTATCAAGGATGTTCGCCCCTGAAGGAGCCGAGTTGGCCCAGGGGGACGACAGCCTCCTATGGATCCACTTGGACCATTCCACCTTCAAGTCAGCATGTTATACCCAGCTGATGAATACGATTCAGAACCAGTTGCCACAGCTGCCAGAACTACGGGTGACGGAGGGACTTACATACAAGCGGACGAGACACGCCTCCGGAGACCCCATCCAAGAAGAGGAACAGTGGAAGTTATGGGTGCCCGAAGAACTGACATGCGAATTGATTAAGCGGGCTCATGACCACCCATCGAGTGCACACGGTGGTTATGGTCGTACGCTTCGGCGACTGAAGACTTACTTCTTTTGGCCTAAGATGGCGCAGCAAGTGAAAAAGTACGTAGCCGCTTGTGAGCTGTGCAAATGCACTAAAGCGCCCAATTCTGTTCTTCGGCCCCCGATGGGAAAATTCAAGCTACCGGAGCGGGTGTTCCAGCGTCTGTTTATAGATCACATCGGTCCGTACCCTCGCTCGACTTCGGGATACACGGGAGCTGTCGTGGTCCTGGACCATCAGTCCGAATTTCCGATTGTGGAACCTCTTCGAAACCTGCACACCGGCCCCATAGTCAGTTTTCTGGAAAATCGCGTTTTCCATATATTTGGAGTACCGGAGAAGCTGGTCTCCGACAACGGAGTTCAGTTCACCTCGTCTAGATTTCGAGAATTAATGGAGAAGTATGGCACTACGCATCAGTGGATTGCCATTTATTCTCCGCAAGCCAATGCGTCCGAGCGATTGAACCGCACCCTCATAGCCAACATTCGGGCCTACGTCCAACCGGATGAGAAGGATTGGGACCGCAGGATTTCCGCCATCACCTGTGCCTTGCGTTCATCTTATCACTCCACCACAGGCATCTCCCCATACTTTGCCGTGTTCGGGCAGCATTTGATTTGTCACGGAAACTCGTACCGGCTATTGCGACAGTTGAAAGGGTTGGAGGACCCAATAGTGGTGCTGGAGCCGCACGAGAAGCTCCAAATCCTACGAGAAAAAATCCGGGAGAGGATTGAAGACAGTAGACGGGTGGGGGAGGAGCGGTACAATCTGCGATCCCATCCTTCTGGCTTCAAGGCAGGCGACGAAATCTACCGACGGAATTTTAGACAAAGTGAAGCAGGTCGGCACTACACAGCCAAGCTAGATAAGATGTTCGTGAAGTGTCGAGTCTTACAAGTCTTAAGTCCCACGCGGCACCTCATTGAGGACATGTCCGGAAAGGAGCTGGGAGTCTACCATGCCAAAGACCTA
Source organism: Odontomyia ornata (assembly GCA_963969285.1). Lineage (NCBI taxonomy): Eukaryota > Metazoa > Arthropoda > Insecta > Diptera > Stratiomyidae > Odontomyia > Odontomyia ornata. The sequence continues at coordinate 57,886,353 of OZ017743.1, read as the reverse complement.
CGTCGCTGCGAAAAGGAAAAACAAGAACATAAACAAAAAAATCTCATAGGGCCAAGCAACGTTTCCTTCAGCCTCCCCATGCCTGGTAGGCATCGTGGACACTGCCCTGTAATGAATCATGCGACGACGCTGGTGACCACTACCAACACACTTTGCTGCTAGGTGGCTTGTCATTTTACGTTGGTTGCGACCAGTGCACATCCCACGTCTATTTTATCGTGGGGTGCCAACCGAATTTTGACAGGTTAACTGGTGATGTAACTTAGTTCTTAATTCTCGCTAGAGCGATCGAATCAGTGCGCCGCTAATGCTTAGCCAATTTGCGGGTGGTCGTGTATAGGAAGGCGATGGAGATATGATGCTTTCGCCATTCCGTCATAGGAAATTCATACGCTCGACACATGTCGGCCACGATTGCAATGAGGATGAAAAATGGCCAGTTCGATTTAGAATTTCTGCGACATAGTTTTGGAGGATGCCTGGTCGTAGAAGGTGACATAGTGATAGATAAATAGACAGAGGATATTTGGAGGTTAGTAAAGCGCGTTTAAAATTATTGAATCAATGCACGAAAATCAGCAACGAATTTCCTGGCATTTTGTAAATGTGTGTTACGCAAACAAACAATTGATGGAATGTTTGTGCTGTGGTTGTTTTTACGAATCGACGAAATATCAAGTATTTCCATTCCTAAAAAAATATTTCCCGTCACCCGGAAATTCTGAAGGAAAACAACACTTTGGTATGAATACTTCATAAAACAATTTATAGCAAATAAAAAACAAGGATAAAAGAAAAACAAAAATATTTTTACCGCAGGCATTATGAGGATGATTTTAAACCGTAACTTAATAAAAGTAAAAGAAATCGAGAAAATGTAATAATGTACATTTTTTTTTTGTGGTAGGGAGGTGAAGGCATTTATGCCCGCCGACTCTGGCAGTGTGGGGCTCCCATGGAGGATACCTTTGGACTACCCACTAAACACCTCCCCTGTCAATCTGAGAACCTAGCCTGGAACCGTTTGACACATTACTTCGGGCCAGGTCTCGATTTGTTACGCCGTGGGGCGCCTTCAAGCTGGGGAGTCCCTTTCCTAGCGGGAGGGGAGAGGGGAAGAGGAATTGCCAGAAGAGCGATCCCCCAGCCCCAGCACCTCCGGCTGCTGTGAGTCCCTTTTATATTTTAGGACTGCCCGAGCATAATGTGCCACCTGGTTCCATTTGTCAACCGATTCGAGCATCACCGCAACTATATTATCCGGGGTGAGCTCTCCCGTCTCCCTGTAGAGTTCCCTTCGTAGCCTGGCCCATTTGGTACACGCAAAAAATGTGTGACAGGCATTGTCCTCCTCTCCTGGGCAAAACCGACAATCGGGAGACCGTGACTTGCCGATCTTGTGCAGGTAAGACTGAAAACACCCGTGCCCGCTCAAAAGCTGGGTCAGATAGAAGTCAGCCTCACCATGCCTTTAATTTAGCCACGGTCTCACATCCGGGATGAGGCGCGCAGTCCACCTTCCCTTCGTGCAATTCCTCCAAGACTGCTGCCAATCGTTGAGCGAGCGTTGTCTCTCCTCACGGACAACCATCTCCCTCGCATCCTCGTTTCGGCGCAGGTAAATAGCGCGGCGCTCTCTAGCAAGGAGGGCGACAGGTATCACGCCTGCAATCACTCTCACGGCCGAGTCGGAGACTGTTGGATACGAAGATGCAATTCTCAGTGCTCCTCTTCTCTGTACCTGTGCCAATCGTTTTCGGTATATCTCCTTGCTGAGAGTGTCGCCCCATACCTCTGCTCCGTACATTAGCACTGGCCCTACAGCACTCATCAAGAGGCGTCTTCTTGATGGGCTGGGTCCCCCTACGTTGGCCATAAGTCGACTCAGGGCCGATATTCCCGAAGCAGCCTTCTCAGCCGTTGCCCTGATTTGCTCAGAGAAACTCATCTTTGAGTCGATCAGTAGCCCCAGGTACTTCACCGCTGGCTTCGATTCGATCTGTATATCTCCAATACTGATCATCCTTACTCTAGGGATTCTCTTTTTTGTCAAGATGACCACTTCGGTTTTCTCCAGTGCTAAACTGAGCCCGCGAGCAGTCATCCAGTCCCTCACTCGGCACATTAGCATACCTAGCCTAAGTTGCACTTGTTTAGCGGTGCGTCCGGCGACCAGAGCCGCAACATCATCCGCATAGCCGACCAAGCGCGACTCATCTGGCATCTCATGTCTCAGTAGCCCGTCGTAAGACACGTTCCACAGGTCCGGACCAAGGATAGATCCCTGGGCAACACCCGATGTAATTTCCATCCTTCGTTGGCCCTGTGTCGTGTCGTAGAGCAGGCTTCGGTCCTTTAGGTAGTTCCTCAAAAGCCGCATTAGATATTCTGGAACTTGAAAAGAGTTTTCCAGCGTGTCCAGAATATCCACCCATCTAGCGGAGTTGAGGGCATTCCTGACGTCGAGTGTCACCAACAGGACGATCCGTCGCTTGGTGTGACTATATGCCTCTGCCTTTTGGACCGCGTTCACCACCTCTGCAATCGCATCAATGGTAGAACGTCCTGCTCTAAAGCCGTATTGCCGAGGAGATAGGTCCCCAGCAGCACGAATCGCGTCAGTGAGTCTTCCCTTGATGAGTTTCTCTAGCACTTTCCCAGCCGTGTCTAGCATGCATAACGGGCGGTATGCAGACGGCGATTCGGGATTTCCCTTCCCCTTGCTGACCAGCACGAGCCTCGCCACCTTCCATCGTACCGGGAAAACCCCGTCCCGTAGGCAAGCGTTGAATGTGCTGAGCAGCAAGTCAGGACAATGGTGATAGACGAGCTGCAAAACCTCAGCTGGAACACCATCTGGACCTGGAGCTTTCCTCGCTTTCAGGGAGAGGACTGCCTCCTTCAGTTCTAGCTGTGTGAAGAGTGGGCACTCGACTGCTGTTTCACCATGGACAGCGTCAACACGGACGGGATGGGCGGGGAAGAGTCCCCGCACTATCGCGTCCATCTTTTCCGCGTCATGCATACAAGGCTTCCATAGGGCACCAAGTTTCCCCATGACCAGCTTGTAGCCAAGGCCCCACGGATGCCTATTTACATCGTCCACGAGGTCTTGCCAGCATCGGGCCTTGCTCTTGTTAATAAGCCTGCGAAGATATTTCCTGCCGGACCTGTATGCTGCTAGCCTAGTGTCTGCCTCCTCCCGTGTTCGCGCCCGCTGGGCCTCTCGCCGAAGTTTGTGACACTCGCTTCTTTGTTCAGCGATCTCGTTTGACCACCAGTATACTGGAGGCTTACCATGTCGGGGTCTCCGACGGGGCATGGAAGACTCGCAAGCAGCTATGATGGTACTCATAGTTGAGTTCACCAAGTCCTTGGCTGTAGGCCCTCCACTCCCTGGCGGAACTCCCAGCAACAGTGCGCCTGCCGTAAGCGCGTCAGCAAACCTCTCAACGTCCATCCTCCCAGTCCTCCATCCGAGGATTGAAGTTTGGGCATATGCACGCAGAGTGGCACCGTCGTGAATCTCAACAGCTATATACTGGTGATCACTAGCCGAGTAGTCCTCTAGTACTCGCCAGTTGTGTACTCTAGGTACCAGGGACTCCGAAGCGAGTGTCACATTGGGTATGGTTCCTACGCAACCCCAGCGGCGGAAAGTAGGGGTGTTACCAGTATTTAGGACAAAAAGCGCTGTTCTGGCCGCCATGTCCAAGATTTGCTTTCCCCTTGGGTCGGATTGTGGCATACCCCATTCAATGGCTCTAGCGTTGAAGTCTCCCCCGGCCAGCATGTGGCCCTCTGTGTTCAAGACAGCGTCCTCCAGGGCATCGAGTTTGGTTCGAAAAGATCGCATTGCCTCGTTAGGCGTCAGATAAACACTGCAATATGTTATCCCTGAACACCGCACCCACACAAAACCATCCCCGCGTCCATGGCCCTGCACCTGAAGGCGGGCGCTGTCTTGAACCCAGATGGCCGAGGTACCAGATTTGTCAGGGTACCCCGCTTGCGAGTCCTTGTTATGATGTTGCTCGCTCAGCAACAGGAGGTCAGCTTTCTTATCCCTCGCAAACTGCTCAAGTAGGTCCTGGGCGTTTGTGCTTCGGTGCAAATTGACCTGCAGGATACGGATCATTTGAGTATCGATTTGGCTTTAGTTAGGGCCTCCTTGAAAACCCAGCATCTCCCTGTCCCCGGCTCATATTTGAGGTCGCCGGGTGCTAGCTTAGCATCCTTGCAAAGAATGCATTTTGCCTCGTTCGTGCACTCCTTCCTTTTGTGCCCCGTTTCACCACATTTGTAGCACAGAGATCTCCTGTCGGGTCCCCGACAGCCATACGCGGTGTGCCCGTATTCGAATCATCTGAAGCAGCGGATAGGGATCGCTCTTCTCCGTATCCTGCAGATCACCCAACCTATCTTAATTTTGCCCTTCGCTAGGATTTGCTGGGCGTCTTTATCAGCTAGTTCGACAATAGCCATGCGTTGCCCCCTTGTGTTTTCACGTGTCAATCTTGCCTTGACTTCACTTAAGCTGGGGAACTCCCTCCTAATGGCATACTCTACTTCAGCTTTGTCCGTGACGCAGTCGAGGTCCCTGATTTCCAGGGTGGCCATTGTTTCAAGCGAGGCAACCGTTGCCGCATCTCCAAGAACCTTTTGAACCGCGTCACGGAATGCATCTTTGTTTGTGGCCTCTGGCCCAAATTCCACCAGCAAGCCACCGGTCCGGGTTGGTCGAACTGCTTTGATGGCAGTTCTGGTGTCGTCTGGCTTGACCGCTCCTTTAATTTCACGGAGGACATCTGCATAGGCTCGGCCCTTAGTGGGTTTAATAAGCAGTGCCTCTCGCAAGGGTTTGCGCCGCGGTTTGCTTTTTGTTTTCTGCGGTATATCGGGGGGTTCTTTGTTCTTTTCGTGGTTGAGCTCTTTGTCTGTTTTTTCTAGGAGTAGCTTTTTGGCCGCTTTTTTCGCTGCCTTGTTTCGCACCACATGAAACTCCTCGCCTGGAGTGTCAACTTCGTTTATGGTCTCGTCCTTCCTCCTTTTCTCACGGTCGCCTTCAATTGGGCTACCGGCCATTCTTTTGCTGCTGCTAGGACCCACTGATGCCTCGAGGGAGAGTGTGTCTTTTTGGTGCTTTTCGGTTGCAAGCCACCTCCGCCTGTAGTGCGTTATGCGGCCAAAAACTCTTCCAGTTCAAGAATGCCATTCTTGACACTCTTGCCTATGTTTTTCTGCACTTCGCAGGCAGCCCTCAGTTGCTTGACGATATTCCCCGCTTTCCGAGTAAGCCGCTCCTCTTCGGCGCGGTCAAGGGCGATTGTGTTGTTCGGCGCCACCTCATGGGAGAGGCCCCCATTTTCTAGCCCTTTTGCTTCTATCGCTTGGGTCGCGTTTGAAGTGGCGTCGGCCAACGGCAAAACTTCTCCCTCCCCCAGTCTTACACTGGCCTCTGTTGGTGTCGCAGCTTGATCCGGATAGTGCACGTCTTGCACTGGGCGCTCCGGGGTGCGCATAGTCCTTCTACTGCGCCCAAAGGCCACAATGATGCCAGGTTGCACAACGCACTCTGCCTTCTTTCGTTCGTTAGTCCGTCTGTGGTCTGTCTCCGATGATTTAACCTGTGATGTTGACTTTGACAGTGTTTCTGGGGTTTGCTGCCTCCCCCCGCAATCGGTGACTTGTTTTATCGGTGTTCTTGCCAACAGCGGTTTTTGCCTGAAAGGGTTCTCCGTGCTAGCGTCCTGTTTGCTTGTGGTTTCATTTGTTGGATGTTTTTGATCTGTTGATTTTATTTGCTCCATTTTATTGGGTCCCCCCTCGGAGCCGCTATCTCCGTTCGTGTGTGTGGTCACCTTTTTGGTCCCATGGTTATCTTTGCAGAGCAGGGAGGCCATGCGAGGGTTGGCACAAGCCCTTATGGGAACAAGTGCTCAGAGCCAGACCAGCGCTAATCGGGAGTCCGTCTCAACCGAACCTACACCACCAACCCAATGGTGCGAACTTCGAACGTACTCCGAGGCCTGCCAAGGTTTTACCGGGACGGAGACGGTATGATAGTTGAATTGGAGCCGTTCACACACGAGTTTCACCTCGGCGCTACTGTGCAAAGCAACTAGGTCCAAACCATCACATCCGCCAGCCCAAAGCATCAATTCCAGTTCGTTGTCCAAAGCGTAGTCCAGATACAATAAGAGTCGTTACCTGTCATCCCAGGAGGGAACCTCACGGCACCCCCCATATCCTCGGGTCCGTGGGGGCGGCACTCCCCAAAGAATGCTAGCCTCCAAGAATGTTCTTGTCGACCGGCTTTCTCCCTGCGGGAATTTCCTCGGGTACGTGGGGGCGAAGCTCCCCAAAGAATGCTAGCCTTCAAGAGTGGTCTTGTCGACCGGCATTCCCCCTGCGGAGTTTCCTCGGGCACGTGGGGGCGGAACTCCCCAAAGAATGCTAGCCTCCAAGAGTGCTCTTGTTGACCGGCATCCCCCCTGCGGGAACCGGCATCCCCCCTGCGGGATAATAATGTACATTAAAATATGTAAAGTTGTCAAATTTTTTATAGAAACAAAACAAAAATAAAGACGTGTATATCAATAAAAATTAAAGGAAACAATTCATCCGATAAAAACGAACCGGTAATCCGAAAAAAATAACATCTCGGTATGTAATGTAAACAAGGATATAAAATTTATAAAAATATGAATATTACACAAAAAATAGTATAAAGCAGACGCAAGCCCGCATGCACTTTCTGAGTAGTTTCTCCAAAGCAATTATTTATATCACTCATGTACCGTAACTTGTATTCACCCGCGTTGCATTCAAGAAATAAATTGAAAATTTCCATCACGGAGAACTCGTTTGATCTGCGTCACATGAAATTACACAATATGTAAAAGTAAATTTAACTCACACACTTTTGGGAGTAACTTAAATCACATGTGGTTTAGCCGAAATCTCGGATTTTTCGCATCCACTATAAATTATAATTCTTGTATTTATCTGAATATACACATATTTATTAGAACGAAAGAAGAACAATTGATAAGCATACAATTATATAATTAGCAAGAAATCAAATAATTTGAAATTGTAGACATTAAAGAGTAACGGGAAAAGGTGTCAGAGAAAGAAAACTAAAAACATATTTTCAACTGAAACTCTCGAATAGCTCTTACCGCCAAAAGTATTAACCTGCATGTTACACGTAGATGTACAATATAAATAGAGAACCACACAAGAAACAAAACAGACACGTTTATCTAAAGACTTTTTATAATTACCAATATTTTACTTATGCATAACGTAATCAAATTTGCTAGAAACAACTCGGGAAACAGAAAAACGTATGATGACATATTCATTTTTTTAAACAAACAGTGTTTCAAGGTATTTTATAGGCTAACAGAAAGGAGATCTCCTATCATTATTGCGTAGTGTGTAAACTAAATAATTCTAATTTTAGAGATGCTGAAAGATAAAAACTTAGTGCATTTATTCTCGTCCTATTGGCTTGCAATATCAAAGAAATATTTAAGTAAGAAAAGATTGCGAGTTAGACTCGTTCGTAGCTTATCATTTTTTCGGTGCTTGTTAGATTGATTTGCAGTAACGTTTACTTCAAATTAATTTCTATTTTTAATAATGTTAAAATATAAACTTTACGTCACTCTCCATTTGTGCTTCATAAGCTTAAGTTGTCTTCAAATGATCAAAATGTTAATAGCGTGTGCAAGTTGAGGGCAATTATTATTAACGCTTGAATAAATTGTAGTCCTTTATCGAAAAGGCAAATACATCGCGAAAATTGCCTATTAATAATAATCAATCGTTTGGCAAGTAGTGAGAGTTCAAATGTTTTTTATTTTCTATTTTACTTGCATTCCACTAAAGTAACGAAAAAGACCGAGAAAAGTAATAAAAAAAGGACGTAGATTGTAAAATGAAATGATAATCATTAAAATATCTTTTGACGTATTGATTCCACATTTTTTTTAAAATAAGACATTAATTACATTGTCGTTGTATCATTCCCAATTTCACTTATTTATATAATGAAATTGAAGAAAGTAAATAATAAACGAGAACATATGTTAAGGTCGAAATCGTTAAAAAAAATAGTTATTTACACTATTATTCTTTTATTATTGATAAGTCGCGAAAACACGCAAATATTTTATGTTTATTATTTTACTATATATACACATAAACAATAATATGAATTGCTAACGAGAAACACGACTTTCCTTTCCAGTGATTCTTCTTTTCAGCGGGAAATGAGGTGAAGGGTAGGTATGCCGTCGCGAGGGTAGGGTTTGATAAAATCCGCTGAGGTCGGTTTCGCGTCGCGCGCGGTACGCGGTACCTTAGTTGATTTTGATTTTTCTTTAACGTAGCTTTCGTCGGGTTGAGTTAACGTAGTATACTTTTCGGTACCGCGTCGGAATTTCGGGAACGCGAAGTAAAAATTAGATTTTGTTCTTTGACTGATAAATCAAGAAATACGGAGTAACGTAGAATAGGTTTCCTCTCCGTATGGTTTTGTTTTGTAACGCGTTTGAAAACGGACGTGTATAGGTGGCTGAAATATGTAAATGAGCGTAACCCATTCGGAGACCCGCGACCGAAATCCTCTCCGATCTAGCTGGCCGACAAGCAGCCACCGCGTGAATGGGTTACGGTGCACGGATTGGTTGACCGGTTGGTACCATCCGTTGGCATTACTCAGACTTAACGTCTAGAACCGATGAGAGGGCGGTTCCGCGTTCGCACGTAAACGTAAAATCATTACAATGAGCCAGCGTCTGCGAGATCACTTGGCGGGAATTGATTTCTCTTCGGTAAGGGAACTTTCCCGGCGTTGTCGAGCCATAGAAGCTGTCTTGTAACCTGATGGAATCCCAGAGCCACGAAGCGCAATGCGTGGGATCCATAAACTTCACGAAGTCTCTTGGGAGGAGGATAGTTGGCCTTCGGAAAATATGACGGGAAGGTCAAGACCAGCGCAACCGTATTCCCCTGATATACGACAAACTCGGCAGTAAACTGAACAGGCTGAGTTCACACCCCGTGGACAATACCCCGGAATATCCGCGGTGGACTCGGAATTATCTGTAAGGTGTGCATGGGTAGCAAATACACACGGTATCTCAAAGATTTCTCATTCCACTGGCAGTAATCAAACACTGTCACCCTTCCATAACGCTGACCTGTATGACTCAGTTCCGATTCAAGCGCAGCCCGAATTAGCAGCAGTAGGGCCTCCGTTGACCCCAAAGGTTACCTGGGCGAGCAAGACAAACGTAAAATCGTCCCCAGGCACCGCTCCGTTCTTTAGCTCCTACGCGGCCCGGATACGAATTTAACGTCTGCTGGAATTGTCTAGACCTTGGACGTACTTATCGGTATTGCCCTCAAGTAGTCTAGCGCAGATTCTGTTTTGGATGCGGAGCTCAAAACGACCTTCGTCCCAACTGCCCTCATTGCCAAATGTCGGGCAACATCAGACGGGGTGTGCCGAATCAGGGGGACCAACCACACCCTCCGACGCCTGTCACCCCAATAACCTACGAGACCAGCGCCACCAATACAGACCCCGAGTTGAGACGCCGTCTATAGATGTCCGTGAACTTGCTTTCTCTGACGGTCTGAGCACCTCTAAGGCTGATCCCAACTTCATCCGAAATAATGAAAAGGCGGGTGATGATCGTGAAGCACCCGCTAGTTTTAGAGCATGACCTTTTCGGGATCGCTTTCGAAGATCCTGGAGATATTTCTTCGCCAAGTGTCTCTTGAATCGTGCCTGCGTGGAGTCAATTGTTGCAACTCCTGGCGACAATAGGCCCTACGCAGAGATTTCCGTCAAGGGTCACTAATTGACGGGCTTGCTTGATAGCGGAGCCAGTGTTAGTATCCTCGGAGCCGGAGCCTTGGACCTGCTGTCAGACTTGGGTTTGCATATGCATACCATGCATGCTCATGTTCAGACTGCATCAGAGCACAAGAATCCAGTTCTGGGATACGTCACCACATTGGTGCAATTTAATAAAACCACCAAATCGATGAGAATCTTGGTTGTTCCTTCCTTGACGCACGCAGTGTATCTTGGAATTGACTTCTGGGATCTCTTCAAAATAGCACCAATCCAGGTCAACGCTATCGAAGCAGACTCGGAGCCTTAGAGCCCTGAATTCCATCTTTTGTCTCCCAAAGATCAGCAACGACTGGACTTCGTCAAACAACAGTTTCCGTCGTATAATAAGAAAGGGTTGGGTAGGACCGGTCTCGTGTCTCATTACATCGACACTGGTTCTGCTCGACCCATGAAGCAGCGGTGTTTTGCTGTCTCGCCTGTTATACAGAAACTGTTGTATGACGAACTCGATCGTATGTTGTCTTTGGGGGTAATAGAGGAAAGTCAGAGTTCGTGGAATTCTCCTGTGACCCTTGTCAGAAAACCCGGCAAGGTGCGTTGACGCTAGATGCCTCAACGAGGTGACTGTTAAGGACGCCTATCCGTTGCCACTGATTGAAGGTCTTTTGGCATGGTTGCAGAGGACCAGGTTCATTACCAGCTTGGACCTGAAGGATGCCTTTTGGCAAATACCATTGGATGAGGCAAGTAAGGAGAAAACGGCTTTTACTGTGCCTGGCAGGCCCTTGTACCATTTCAAGGTCATGCCGTTCGGTCTATGTAATGCTCCCCAAACGATGTGTCGGTTGATGCATAAAGTAATACCGCATGAGCTACAGGACAAGGTATTCGTTTATCTAGATGACCTGCTTGTTACAAGTTCAACATTTGATGAGCACTTGGAGCTCCTGAGTACTGTTGCGAAACTGCTCAGGGACGCCAACTTGACCATCAATGTTATGAAAAGCAAGTTCATCAAGAAGGAGATCAAATATCTTAGCTTTGTAGTGAGTGATGGTATCCTGCGCACCGACCCGGAGAAGGTTTCAGGTATAGTCTCCTATCCTGAACCCCGAACGGCCAAAGACGTGAGACGGTTTATGGGCATGGCAGGATGGTACAGGCATTTCATTCCAAACTTCGCCTCGGTTACGGCCCCTCTAACGGATTTGCTAAAGGGCAAACGTGCCTTCAACTGGTCTGCTTCCGCCAATAGTGCCTTCAATAAAGTGAAGCAATTGTTGATTTCTGCTCCAGTGCTGGCTAACCCTGACTTTACGAAGCACTTCTATATCCAGTGTGACGCAAGTACAGTGGGTATTGGAAGTGTTTTGTTCCAGAAGGACGATGAAGGTGGAGAGCATCCAATTGCATATATGTCGATGAAGCTCAACGCTGCGCAACGTAACTATAGCATTACTGAGTTGGAATGCTTAGCTGTGGTGCAGAGTGTAAAGAGATTCAGGGCATATATCGAAGGGGTGTCCTTTACTATCATAACGGACCATGCCAGTCTTAAACGGCTGATGCAGCAGTCGGGCCGTTCTGGTCGATTGGCTCGCTGGAGTCTGAAATTACAAGGGTTCAATTTTCAAATTGAACACCGGAAAGGTGCCGTTAACGTTGCTCCCGATGCGTTGTCAAGAACATGCTCGAAGGACGAGCGGGTGAACTCGATTATTCCCTGCCTCCCGGAGCACGAACACATTCGTCGTTCAATCCCGGAGTCTGCATTTCAGGAGCCCGAGTATGAGCAACTCAAGGAGCAAATCTTGAAACAACCCGAGCAGTTTCAGAATTTGCACCTTGCAGATGGTCGAATATATATTAGTACTGGTGCTCCTGTAACGTCGACTACTGATGTTCCCAGAACAAAACTATGGGTTCCTGAGGGTCACCAACGAGCTCTCATAGTACGAGCTCATGATGATCCCCAGGGCTCTCATTGTGGAATTCGCAAAACAACTGAAGTTTTGCAAAGGTATTATTATTGGCCTCGTTTGCGTCAAGATGTGATTCAGCACATCAAGAATTGCCTGATATGCAAACAGGTCAAACCGGCAAATTCAGGGGTCTGATCCTGGCAAGTGGGACGAGAATCTTCCAGCCTCATGTTTTGCCTTCCGCAAGGTGATTCATGAGTCAACGGGATATTCGCCCTACTTTCTCATGTTCGGGTACCACCCTATCCAACATGGTTCTGAGTACGCCCTCCTCAGAAGCCTTAATGCCTTTGAGGATGGTGAGGTACAGCTAAGTGCTAACAGTGATCGACTGCGAGCTGTACAGGACCAAGTCAGAGGCAAATTGCAAGAAGCCTACAAAAAGGGAGCTCAACGCTACAACCTTCGTGTTCGTCTTCGTGAGCTACTCCAGGGTCAGAAGGTTTTCGTGCGTAATTTCACTGTGGGCAATGCCAAAGATTGCTTTACTGCCAAATTCGCTCCACGATTCACTCCTGCAGTGGTCCGCCGTCGTATTGGGCAAGTGGCATACGAGCTTGAGGATGAATCCGGTAAGCTGCTTGGGACCTTTCACGCTAAAGACATCCGATCCGATTCATAATTACCCCTGCCGACATTCTTTGTTTGCCCAGCTGAATGAGATACTCAGGGTCTGGGTCGTCCCCACGATTGTTGCAAATTCCGGCGAACCGACTTTCTCCCATTCGGAACTTCCAATCGCCGCCGTAACACTTCCACCTTCCTTTGGGCATTCCTACCTTTTCCTCTGTAAATTTATTTATTTTATCAACATTTTTCCATTTTCCCTTTAATTTTTACTTCCCCATCATCACAATCCTACCCTTTTTCCTTATTTCCAACTATAAAAAAATAATACATACTAATAATTTCAATTTTCCCACTAACAACATTCCATTGTTTGATTCCCACTAACAAATTTTATTCAATACCTTTTCCCTAACAAAACCTAATTCCTTCCTTCATACTAACTAATTCTATTCCCACTAACAAATTTTATTTTTTATACTAACAAAAATTAATTCACGTTCCCCTACTAACAAAATTCAATCTCATGCCCAAATGCATCGTTGAAGTTGCTTATGAGATGAATGGGAGATAGACAATCCATGGCACCATTAGCTGCGTCGTGAGTTCTCGATCGAGGGTCTGCTGGAACCCTGAGTTCAAGTTCCCCCGGGCGCACGGAAGCACTCTTTTTGGGGTATCGGCGAAACCAATAGCTTCCGTAATTTATATTTTACACTTTGAATTCAACCAAGCGCTTCTTGGATTGTGCAAATTGCCATATGTAAAACAATGGATGCTATTGAGTTTGTCGATATGAAACAAAAGATGTGTGGGTAGCGGAATCGAAGTGTAATGAACTTTGATTACCTTACCCAGATGCGGCAGCGGTAATTGGAGAAGAATTTGGATTGCGGGATCGAATTGGATAAAGGTGAAATGGGAATTAAGCGGTTAGAATTGGGGGTCTGATTTTGATTTGGTAAAGAAGAGGGAGTTTTTTTTCGGTTTCTTTTCGTGGAATTGGTTTTTTCGCTGTTTTAAGTGACGGAGGACAAGAGTGATAGAATTAGAAAAGTGAAGGAAGTTTTAGTTTGGAGGATAGAATTTTTGTTTTGGAAATTGACTTCAGTGACAGGATCAAATTAGGAAAAGTGGAAAAGTGAATTCAAGTTGGAATGAGAGGACTAGATTGCTTGAAGTGCGGGACTGCCTCAATACTAACTATAAGGAAAAGAATGAATAAGTGAGAGTTTGAAGTTGAAGTTTGAGAATTATATTGCTAATTTGAAGTGCGGGACCATCTTAATCTTAACTATATGCAAAAGATTGAATTAGTGAAATTGAGGTAGTTGAAATAGAACGTAGTGCGAGAGTAATTCTGCCGTTAAAAAAAAACAGAAAAAGCAAGAAAAAAGGACGCGTTTGGTTGGGTTTCGAAGAGGCCCAAGTGCCGGAATTAACGTTATCGTGTTTGCGAGTATACCATATTGACGGATCGTGGAGAGCAATAATTGGCCGTTCTATTATTGATTGAATTTTAAAATTAGTTTAAAGTTAATTTAAAATTTGGTTTTCAGTGGCCCCACACCCCTTTTTTTTGTCTTCGCCGAGCGCCCGGAAATCAACGAGGAAAAGGAGTGAGTATTTATTTATTGCTGTAAAATCACATCAACAAATTCTTATTTTTCTTTTGTTTTCCTTTATATGACTATTTAATTGGATTGTTTTTCCTCCATACATAAACTTATTTATGGGGGGGCTGTTTGTTTTGTTTGGATTGATATATTTTTTTTGTTGAAGTTATAAATTTCTTTTTTTTTTTGAATTCAATAAAAGGCCATGTGTTACAAAGTTTTTTTAAATTTTTCATTTCTCAAAATGACCTCTCCCTTTCCCATCCTTTTCCCTTTGTGCTAGTTTTTATGTAAGGTGGCTCAGCACGAGCAGAGGGTGTCCCGGAAGACCCACGACACGACTGAGCGCTAGCCGGCCTCAGTATGCCATCCCGGGCTACACATCTCTCTGCTAATTACTTAATGTCTGCAACTGCGGTGACTCCCGTGATTGCTACAGTAACTTACTGCAAGTCGTTACCATATAGAGTGTTAATAAGGTTGAAGTCAATATCGTCTGAAATATTGATTGGCAAAAGACTTCTATCAGCTTCGTTGGAGATGATAATTTTGTCTTCTTTCCTGATGGAAGTAGCTAGTGGAAAAATAACATCAAATTCATCGCTGTAAGTTAGGTGAATATAAAAAACACGAATGTATAGTTCCAATTTCTTCGTTTTGATGCAGACGATTTTAGGTTGATACAATTTATTTGGGATTGTGCTCACAAGCTTGTTGGAAAATGAGTTTTGCAAAGCAATAAGAACGCCACCAGCCCGGGACTTTCCAGTGCTATGATAGTCTCTATCGTCTCTTTAAATAGTCCAGTTTCCATCAAGAATCTCTGTAGTAACTGAAGAGGTCAGGAGTGTGAAGAGCGATTTATAAATGACCATCTTGATTTCCTCTATTCTGAATGCAAAGAAATGGTATCACAAGAGAAACGAAAAGATCTACGGAATATGTATGTCATCCTGAAACCCATACCAGGTTGATTGCAGGATATGCTCAAACAAATGTTCCTCGATCATATCAAAAATGAGGGCATTGAAACAATATCTACGCTGAAAGGTGAAAATATTCACATTCAATTGTCGAGAATATGTGAAGGTGCATCAAAAATATCAAAATTTAATAGCTGATGTTTTTGAGAATGACTCGCTATTTTTAAGTGCATTGGACACAGCATGCGCGAGTGTAGCAAATAAATGATTGCAACTGACGAGCGCCGGAGCGTACGCGCGGTGGCAGACGAAAGTGCACCAGCAGGCAGGGCAGTATGAAACAAACAGCCACTGCTTTTGAGCGTGGTGTCCGCGGGATTTTAATTCTATTGTCGCGTTTGGTTTTTACTGTGGGTTAGAAGACTTTCCGTTCTAGTTTGTTTCGAAAGTTTATTCACATTTATCATTAAAAGGCTTTCGCTAATAGTTTTAATTAGTGTGTTCATTCTCAGTATACCAACGGGAGTGACGAAAGTTCTGCTGTCGGGAGCTATCGACACACTCCGCGGAGTCCGAGTGAATAATATAATGTTTTTGCAATGTCGACACTTTCGCGTATCGATCTACGTAAATTTTATTTCAAGCCGTGAAAAATAATATTCCTGTTCTTCGTATGGTCCGACATTAGCATACCTCAACCGTCACATACGTACGGTACACACTAGGCGAAAGCAAAATAGTGACGGACACACGTCCGCTGGTATGGTGCCGATGCGAGTAGTTAAGTGTTCTAGGCAGAGTGCCGGGGCAATCAGACTTGCGTGTTGTGTTAAACACAAATGGACATTATTCAGTGAAGAAATGAAAATTGTCTCAGGGAATTAATTAGAAATCTGATTTCTAGCGCTGATAGCGAGTGCAAAATATTTTTAAGTGTCATAAGAATGTTGGCTAGTCCTAGACAAGTGTGTGTGAACGAGCGAGAGAACGGTTTGCAAAGTGTGTTGGTTCGATGGTTTGCCGCTGTTTCATTCTTTTGCCTATTGGGGAGCTTGCCCGCGCCCGTAGTCAGTGTAACTGGTGAGGATCCCGGTACGAGCGCGAAGGGCAGTGCAGATAACTGTTCTCGCGATATTTTGGCGGCGATTTTCAATAGCATACTTGAGTGTTATAATATCGTGATCGATTGGGTACGAGTGTAGTACTGAGCATTGCGAACAATCAGCAATACCAATTATTATTGTAGCATCAATCGCTTGAAATATTCTCCTCGCCCATAAGTGCAACAGATGACAAACGGTTAGTTGAAATCTTGATGCTATCGATATAATAACTGCATTTCGCGCCAAATTTTCCTTTGTCAAAGATGAATACGATTCTAGCTTCGTTTTTCGCGACTACTCGTGCATGATTGCTGTCTCGTTGCTCGATGGTTCGGCCCCGCCATTTTTTGGGGAACTTGAGAAAAACACGAGGGAGTGTGCCGGCGGTCTGGATAGAACGTTATTCGGTGTTGTAGGCAAGAAGTCCTGACTGAATTGTTTTAAGTTTGTTTAGTTATTTATTATCGCAGTCGAGTTTAAATAGAAAATAGTGGTGACTCAATGATGTCGAAGGTCTTGTGAAGATTTCGAGAAAATTCGTGTTCGTTACTTCTCTAGACTTGACGCCAACGTTCGTCAAGTCTTTCGCGCCTAAATATTGCTTCCATCGGAATTTTTGGGAAATTGTGCTATTTTGTTTGGGAAAATATCTGTTCTGAGGTATAGATATTTTCGAATTCTCGATTCAATTTTACGAAGCAGCGGCAAACCAACCAAATGGAAAACGGAACTCTAAATGCCGCAATAGACAGTTTTATTGTGAAACATTATAACAGGTTAGTGAAATAGCATGGAATAATACAAGTGATTTATTTTTCCTTATCAAGGGCCAAGGATGTGTTCATATTCTAAGCTACCCCTTATTGGAGCTCCTTCATGTATTAAAAGCACATCCGGAATCAAGATACGTCGGGATAGGGAGTGTGTGTGCAATGCGAAATGTGAACTCTACTGTTATTTGTATGGCAACTTTTTGTGAGTATTGATTTCCTTTATTGTCGCATCGTTGCGAACAAATGAAAACTCAATTAGTAATTTCGAAATTTGATGGAAATTCCGGTTGCGTTTGTAGTGCGGTCAATATTTTGGTTGATAAATAATTCGAGTAGAAATTACGTTATCATTACTCAAGCACACTGCCACAGTCACCTTACCCAAACGGCCTATAAAAAAGGGGTACCCTAGATATTGGAACTAGTGTTGTTCACATCGATCAACTCCCTTTTCCCCCACAATTTTCGGTATAATCAAAACATTAAATAGGACAAGGACAGGAAAAATTCGCTTCAGGGGCATGATTAGTGACATAGAGTGGACGGTTAAGTGTCGTCTATGGCCGAACCCGTTAACAATCAATTGTTCTCGGCAGTGACGGAGGGGCATCGTAGCAACACGACCACGGCGCCAGGTTCACAAGCTTCCAGTAGCTATTCACATTACAATAGCCACCAAAATAGTAGCAAAAACACAAATCGGGAAAAACTCGCGAAGTCTACGAACAAAATCGACACATAACGAAGCCAACACCGACTCCTTGTGTAACGTTGGCAACACAGCGACGTCGACAACAACGCCTGTTAGAAAATAGTACCAAGACGAGTGGATCTATTAGATCGTATAAATCTCAATCACCAAATCCTGCACCCCAAAAGATTTGAACGAAAACGGATATCGGACCGAAACTCGTTGCCAAGTTGTGAAGATTTATCGACACATTCAAGTTACAAGAGACGTCGCCAGAACCCAACCGATAATAAAACTAATCGAGAACACGATAAATCTCACCAGAAGGATTCAAGTGAGAAGAAAAAACAACTCGTCCAAACGTGATTGTGTAGCTTCTAGACCACGATCGCGAACCTCAGACGACTTCAGTACCCCAGCCCACAACTTACGGCAGACATCGATCAAAGCAAGTAAATAACGTTCGTGCTGGAAAGGAACATAGTGCTGCAACAGTCGTTGGAAATCCATCAATATCTCAAAACGAGGAGCCTCCAAACCAAATCTTCGGTAAAGCAACCGAACAGCAACAATCAAATCATTTAGCTGCACATTTGTCTACTACGCAAAATAAGCCTAACCTGCTTAGTTAATATTGCCAAACGCGCGGTAATCGTACTTCGGGAAAGAAATCTGTAGATAGCACGGTGCTGGACCACGATTACCAATCAACCAGCAGTTGTGATACTCCTAGAGAATCACAAAATACAGAAGCATCTTCACTTCCAATTATTTCCGATAGCAAAGGATCAAGCCATCACGAGGCTAAAACCTCTTATCAGGCAACTAGCAAGGACAAATCTAGCGGGAAAACGTGAAGGATTCCGGAACCTTGCGGGAGTAAGTGAATATTCCTTGGAATCAGATTCCCTGAACGAAAGTCAAATGCCAGCTTTTGGTGATTCAGTGGTGAATCCTGAGGAGGCGATAAGCATTCTATACAAGTTATACAATGTCGTATCTGTTTATTTTGCGGGACATAACAAGTTCATTAAGTTCTTGACCAATTATTAATATATTAAACTTTTAATGGCTCAAACGCAACCCTACCTAAAATTAAACTAAAATTATCATTCAAAATTAAAATATTGCACACTAGTATTTGAAACAAGGCATGTGTATTAAATCATTTTCATAATGTGCAAACACTTCAAATGACGATTCAACATAAACTTAATCTAAAACTATTTGTAACTATAAAATAAAAATATCCGTGATTTGCGAAGAACAAATATCTGTTATCTGCGCGCGTGATAGATTTTAAAATAAGAGAGTGTGTTTACGAACTTATTGGTGAGTCGAAACAGGCAACAATTGAAATTTGCGGGGAATACTCTGGTGATGTGAACTTTTTTATTAATTACTACCAGTCGCCGTGCACCTAGAGCTGACCAAAACTTTCTCAATGCAATCACGGTGTTGATAGTGCAAAGATAAATACGGGTACCCAACGCCATTTGAATTGAGGACAAGCCGCAATTACTCCATGGCCTGCCATGATTACAGCGATTGATAACTACTCGTACACATACAATACCCAAGCCCCATTTCGATGACGATTTCAATCCGTCCGAAGAACCAGCACTGGAGCAGTACTAATTAGCGGATGCCGCGTTTGGTTCGTTTTCAAGGCTTCGGCAACCCCCCCGCTCTACTGATCATTGTCTGGGACGAGCTGGTTAACGGAAACACGTTCGCCATTCCTGACATTCAAAGCGCATCGGATCGACAGTTCCTCGTGTTGCAGCGTATTCAACTGGCCCCACAATCATCGAAATGATTTTGTGTTCTGCACCCACCGCTAGCGAGGGAATTATAGTCTCCTGTGTCAGGAACTGTGGTAGAGAAGAACACATCAGTTGAGGATACCCCAGGGTCAAGAAATACATCGTGCTATGAAAAGGCTGGTTATTCAAAGTGAAGCTCAGTGAAACTTCAGAAATTGATAAACTTATGGATGAGAAGAATTACGAACAATTCTTGAAAACGGATTCACACTAGCGCCCGTTTCAAGTGATTTGATTACTAAATTTTGAATGGCATTCGGCCAAAGAACTTTTATAGTGATAGGTGAATTATTCGGCCTTAGACCATTATCGAAGTACATTGTAGCGTTTAAGTTAACCAAAAACGAAGATTTACAGGACGTATCCAGCACCCATCGAGCGCTCGACGGAACATGCGGTGAGTCCCTTTTCTTGATCTAATAAAATTATATAATAATTAATTTTAATATATACAAGTATAGTGGCTCTAATTTCCTACATGATCCGTTTGGTTAATTAAGCACACACAAGAGGTATCTCTGTAGGACAAGAAAGTATTTAGATACATATATTAGATTTTAGAACAAAAAAAAAGGAAGAGGAAAACTAATCGAGTTATTATATTCTTTGAAGAAGTAAGAAAAATATCTTATATAGAGAAATAAAGAAGAAAAGTAACGAATAACCACACTCCCTCAGATTCGAAGTTCCTTTCTGTCGAAAAAGGAAATGTCTTTAGTAAATTAGCTGTTGGCTCAGCGTAGATCCACGTTTTGTCACCCCTAGTTGTTTTTTTTTTTTGAGCGCGTTCGACAGTTGAGTTTTGATTTCAAATTAATTGGAAGCCTAGAAATTTAGTGGACGCGTTTTCGTTAGCTGAACTTGCTTAAAATAAATCTTTCTTACTTTGCCTGTTGAAAAGCAACTCGGGTATTTCAAAAACTTGCTAAATAATTAAGAGAAACCTTTTAACCTGAAAAGCATAGTATAAACATGCAGCATTTGGTGTTGTTGTACTATAAGTAATATGAGCTCTCACCTGTTTTGCTCGAAACATGAATGCTTAACGATGTGTTAAACAACCGATTTTTGGCGGTCCTTTGCTTTGATGTATGTCCTATCGCAAATTTTGGAAGCTTTGCATTTTGAAGCGAATCACTTTACAGTAATTGTCAGGTTAACATTCTTGGAAAAACATGCGATTTGTAAATAAAATGCTGAATTAAACAAAAACTGGTCTTTTCCCTTCCGGTCTTTTCCAATCGGGTATAGGACCCGGTACGGTGGCAGGCTTCCACCCCAAAATATGAGCCAGACGCCGGGTACAGATTAATTCCTTCTTTTGTTTCAGGTGACTTTATGGGTTGAGTGGCCCAAGCCAAGTGCCTTTTTATGGCATAAAGTTATGCAATTCAATTGTATAGTTCTATGACATAAATTGGTCACCGGGGTACTCCCCTTCTGATGGGAAAGTTCATATAATTCAAGTTGTATGAGTTTTCCACTCAGAAGAGGAATACCTGGCCACTTCAACGATTTAACATTGGATTTATTCCGGTTGGGTTGGCATGAAGGGGCTCCACCACCACCCGGTTGCCCCTCTTTCATTTGTGGGCCCTGAATGTATTTGGGTAAAGACGAGGTCAACCCCAAATTAGTCTTTCTTGTCAGGTTGCACTTGTTCTCGCAACAAGTCGTAATTCCTTCGTGGAGGTTATCTACAGATTTGCGACTTCGGTCGTCCTCTTGAACTCTGCAAGCAATTCGTGAATGCGAAATGTTTTGTAGTGAGTCCTCGTGCCGGGGAAACGAACCCGCCCCACGACACCGCAATGCTAGCCTGCCAGTACATTCACGCGTCTCCGGACGAGGGCATTCTCGGCAGGAATCAACACCTTCCTCTGCCGAGGCAGCAGAACATCGCTGCAGTCCTTCACGGACTTTATGGAAACTCTCTATTCACTACATCTCTTCGTTTGAAAATGAATATTTCATCCATGTTTTGGTCAGGGAAAGAACATTGAAATGGCATAATTTGACTTCAAGATAAAGTTTGTCGATTTTTCTTCTCATACCACCACAGCTGTGGTAAAAGAGTCTGAGGTGATTGGAACTGAGTGCGATTTTACTGGTGAAAACAACATTTTTGGTGTTGCTCCCTAGATCGTTGAAGCGAAGAGATATAATTATTGCTTACGTGTGAGGAATAAGTGTCCAGATCTTTTTTAGCTTGGGCTGAAGATGTAATAAGTTCCTTGTAGTATTTAAAATAAAGTCCACGGAGAGCGTCAATTTGAATGGCAAGGCCTTCGCGTTGGATTGAAACTTTAATGTTTGTTTTTGTTTTACCGTCGATACACGTAGTATCAGGAGCTTTGTGCAGATAGGCCAAGAATAGTCTCACGTTTTCATGAATTTTGTTATCTATTAGGCTGTATAGGAGATATTTGAACTCGAGATCTTTGTTTGATTTGATTGTTGCTCTCACAATTGGTGATATTCTTACTCGCCGAGTTTACTGTAAAGGTTGGTAGCTGAATGGGTTAAGCTGATGAAGGAATCTTTACACCTTCATGTATAAAATTTGAGTGTACAGTAGACTTTTCCTTATTTTCTGCGACTCACGTGGGGACAATATGCTCTCCTGCAAAATCATTGAAGCCTACAGATGGCAAACTGCTAAGAGGACTTTTATTTTCCATGAGAAAAGTAGATGGATTTACTATGGAAACATCATCGGAACTAGGAGTAGTGTTTTTTGAAACTTAATCGGAAGTGGGGTTTACAACGGTGCCTGTAAAAGGCTCACAGTGAAATTCTTGGTTACTTTCGTTTATTGAATAGTTATTTTTAATTTGAGGTTCATGTGATGGTTTCCCAGATGATGCTTTTCAGCATTTATTTCTGGTTATTGACTTCACTCCTTTCCACTTGCTGAATACGATACCGTTTCAGACATAATCGACTTTTTTGACTCGGAGGTTGGTAAAAGGCAACGCATATTTCCTTAGAATTAACACTTTGAATGAAGGGCTTCATTTCTTCCGACTTGCGATATCTTCCACTTTACAGCCTTTGGTCATCAGGCCCGTTTAAAATTTCTGCTGCAATCCATCGGCATTCATGTTTTCAGGTGCTTTTTGAGGTAAGATATCTCCCATAAGTTTTCGATGGCTTTCGCGCTTCTTTGAGTATAAGCTTAGTTGGCTGACTCCAATTTCTTTAATCTTTTGTTTCAGTCATCCGAAGATCAGGCTGTACCCATTTTGAAAATAGACAAAACTACTGGAACTTGGATCGTAAATTATCGCCTTTGTAGCATGATTTGCAATTGCTTTTTTCCTGTATAACGACACTATAATGGTTTTTTGCAGTTAATTGAGCTATGAAATACAGTGGCGGAAAGTTTTTTCTCTAACCTTTCAATTTTTGAAATAAGCGTCAAGTGTCGTGAAGTGGCTTGTTGCGTTGTGAACATAGTTGTTTTTAGCATCTCATCTATTAAAGTTTAAAGTTTCAGTACTTTGGAGCTGAATATTTGCAATTTTATTTTTCATTGCAATAAGGCGAGAGCTGACTGCTTCGAGTTCTTTAGTGACCTTGACATTGCTGTTTGAAAGTCAAGCCGCAAGCTCATCAAAACGTGATGATCATCGGTTGCATGTGACACTGCATTCTGGCGTGCAGTTAGCTGATCCCTTTGAGGAACAAGATAAAACCGGAGTGGACATCCATATGTACACGTTGTCGCAACTACCCCTGCGACCGCCTACCTAACTTCGTGTCTTTTTGCACCTATCCTTGCGACCGTGATTCTAAAGCTAGTTAAGGGCAACCCAAACCCCACAGGGGGAATGCCGGTCGACAAGAGCACTCTTGGAGGCTAGCATTCTTTGCGGAGTTCCACCCCTACGTACCCGGGGAAATTCCCGCAGGGAGAAAGCCGGTCGACAAGAACATTCTTGGAGGCTAGCATTCTCTGGGGAGTGCCACCCCCACGGACCCGAGGATATGGGGGGTGCCGTGAGGTTCCCTCCTGGGATGACAGGTAACGACTCTGATTGGGTCTGGACTACGCTATGGACAACGAACTGGAATTGACGCTTTGGGCTGGCGGATGTGATGGTTTGGACCTAGTTGCTTTGCACAGTAGCGCCGAGGTGAAACTCGTGTGTGGACGGCTCCAATTCAACTATCATACAGGCCTCGGAGTACGTTCGAAGTTCGCACCATTGGGTTGGCGGTGTAGGCTCCGTTGAGACGGACTCCCGATTAGAGCTGGTCTGGCTCTGAGCACTTGTCCCCATAAGGGCTTGTGCCAACCCTCGCATGGCCTCCCTGCTCTGCAAAGATAATCATGGGACCAAAAAGGCGACTACACACACGAACGGAGATAGCGGCTCCGAGGGGAGACCCAATAAAACTGGAGCAAACAAATCAAAAGATCAAAAACATCCAAAAAATGAAACCAAAAAAAATAATAACGACGACGCAACCAGCGGTTGCAGCCACGATGTCAACAGTACATTGAGAGCTGTACTAACCACGAAAAAAACGAAGACTAACACGGTGACAGTGACGGTAGACGAAAAACGGAGAACAGCAGACAGTCTGGTTCAGACTGAGATTTCTGCGGCGTTTGTGCGCAGCAAAAAAATCATGCGAACGCCCGAGCGTCCTATTAAGGAGAAGCGGAAAACTTTGCAGGATGCTTCAGGTGTTCGAGCAGTGGAAGATAACATAAAGAGCACCGAAAATTCGATTCTCGCCGCTACGATCGTTACCGAAGCGACTGATGCAAGGGTCACAAAGCCCGACATTGCAACGAAAAATCCAGAAGCAAACGAGGAGACTACGGCACTAAAAGCAAAGAGTGACCAGACACCGCGTGATTGTACCGCCAACCTTGAAAATGTGGCGAAAGTACTGCACTCGGAAACAGAAAGTGATAACCTCTCCCAAGGATGGTTGCAAGGTACAATTGCGGCCCAGCGATATGAAGAAGAGAGGCTACTCCAAAAAGCGGGAGATGTTCTGAAAAGAATACAAGCTGCATGCGACTCCCCAAAAATCAGCAAAGCAGCAAAGGCAGGGCTCCTTGAACTAGAGGAGTTCCTAGATCGCATAGGGCACTATTGGAGAAGCTGGTTAAGGGCCGAAGAAGAACAGAAGGCTAAAGAGGCGCTTGGGGCAAAATCTAAAGGCGATATGCAGATAGCTTCATCATTAAAAGTCAATAAAAGAATGGCGTCTTGTAGTGAAAGAGTAATTCAAATGTCCGTAAAGGACTGCAGCGATGGTCTGCTGCCTCGGCAGAAGAAGTTGTCGGTATCTGCCGAGAATGCCCTTGTCTGGGGACGCGTGAAGGCGCTGGCAGGCTAGCATTGTGGTGTCGTGGGGCGGGTTCATTCCCCCAGCACAAGGACCCACTACAAAGAATTTCGCACTCACGAATTTCTGGGGTCGAACAAAAACAAGGCGACCGAAGTCGCACAAAGTGTAGGTAACTACACAAGGGACAACTGACTTGTTCATAGAACAAGAGTAACAAGTAAAAAGAAGTGGAAGCAAGGTGACCTCGTCCTTACCCGGAGAGGCTCATAGCCCACAAATGAGAGAGGAGTAACCAGGTGGCGATGGAGCCCCTGCGCACCCACCCAACTGGATTAAAATCCATGATTGTTGCTCTTCTGAGTGGAAAATTCATGCAACTTAACTTGCATAGGCCTCCCCATCAAAAGAGAAGTACCCCAGTGACAAATTTATGCCATAGAATTATGCAATTCGATTACATAATTCTATGTCATAAAGAGGCACCTTGCTTGGGCCACTCAACCCGCGACGTCACCTGAAACAAAAGAAAGATTAAAGAGTACCCGGCGACTGGCTCATGTTTTGAGGTGGAAGCCTGCCACCGTACCGGGTCCTATACCCGGTTAGAATTGGAAGAAAGGAAAGACCGAAGGTTATGGTATTAATTCATTTTTTTATTTTTTTGTCATATATATATATATATATATATATATATATATATATATATATATATATATATATATATATATATATATATATATATATATATATATATATATATATATATATATAATTATTTTTACGGTTTGTTCTCATTAAATTTGCCTTTCTCTAGTTTTTTAATTAATTGCTTAAATACAACGATTAGAGATTAAAGATCAACTTCTCTAGCATTTCTTGTTCTGAATGTACTCGTATGTATTAAAAACCAAGTCTCTTCTCTCTTGGATGTAAAACGATTATACTCGTATGCTAAATATTGATTCCTATTCACATCAAGTGCAAATGTTATGTGCAAATATCAGCTTGCTCAATGCGTATGCGATCTTGCTCTAGCGTTTCGGATGTTATTGTCGTACATTAAATATTGGATGCATAAAAATTTG
This sequence comes from Odontomyia ornata, assembly GCA_963969285.1. NCBI lineage: Eukaryota > Metazoa > Arthropoda > Insecta > Diptera > Stratiomyidae > Odontomyia > Odontomyia ornata. The sequence continues at coordinate 57,860,594 of OZ017743.1, read as the reverse complement.
ATCGCTATTTAATGTCAGAAGACCTCAATGTGTTTTTTTTTCTTTTTTTTTATAATGTTCTTGACTAGAAATATTTATCAGTAAGAACATCTTTTTTTTTTTTATTTAATTGATTACAAGAACTACCTAAAGCCATAATTTTTACTCTCGTGTAATATGTTTTTTTTTTTTTTTAATAATTTAGATATTTCTTAATTTATTCCAAAGTGTCGTAGAGCATTTTTAAACGAAAGAGTAAAATTTTCATAAATAATTTTTTATTTATTTAAATGATTCAAGTAGAAATATTTTTATAAATTCCTTTTTTTTTAAATGGAAAAACATGCAAAAATAGATTTGATAAAAAATGGAAAAACATGCAAAGAAAAATTTGATAAGAAAGGGTACTTACCCAGACCTCCTCCTACGAGCGCTCGTGTTCGGGGCGGGTAAGGGCCTGAGACTAATTTGGCAATTATTAAAATTTTTTTTTTAAATTTAGATCTCTACTGATCTCCTGCTGCGGTCAACAAATCTTCTCCGACACGTTTTACGTATGAGTAAGAAAACAAATTAGTTAAAGTGTTCTACGTGAACTAAAATTTAGGTTGATTGAAAAGTAACTGGTTGCTGTTCCGAACTCCGCTTTGCACCGATTTGGTTTCCGATACTTGAGTTGCTTCCGATATTTGCATGAATTTGCCTCAATGCTTTTTCCGATTGTCGAGGACCAGAGGATGATACGAAAGATACAAAGGCGAATAGATTCGCACTTCCAAACTCGATATCTCGCACTTTGCTGCCCACACGGAAAAGTGATTTTCATCGATGGGAAATTGAATGGGAACGAGAGAAAATTTATCGAGAGATGACCGGAGCAACTATGTTTCTGCGCCAAATTCACTGTTATTCCCGTTACAATTGCGAATTCTGCGGCACTCTGAAGATTCACCGAGAGAATATGTGAATGGCGTGCACTGCTTAGGTCGCGACTTCTTAGTTTACCACACGAATTTCGACTATCGCGAATTATTGTTGTTCAATGGCGGGTTACGGGTTGATGCTTTTTTAAGGGCGACGTTACGCACACACGGGACGTCAACCAGACTTTTTGATCCCATATATTCCGACGGCTTTCCGGCCACCCAACGGGTCTTATTCAAAGAGATATTCTTGCCCACAAAGGTTTGAAACGTTCGCACAAAATAATACATGGGAAATCCGCACTTATAACATTTCACAAGACGGGCCAAGTGACAATTCTCAGCGGATGCGACCACCTCACTCAAAGCTTGCCGCCGGACTCCCCACAGCGTTCCGCGTTCATTCGCGAGTTCAAACAGACTCCCCTCAAATCTCTTGGCGACAGCACCAGCAACACCAACCGGTCCTACTCCCGCTACCACCATTGCTATCGCTCGTACCGTTCACGATGACCGTCTCTTCTTAACCCTCCTTTCTCGCTTGTTTTCATCTCGCTTGCGACTCGTTACAACGAAATGAAGAGGATGTTTAAAGAATGCTAAAATTGATTGCTAGGTGTGGGTGCGGGATGTGAAAGTTGTATGCATCGGTTGCCCTGTATTATCTGATGCATTTTTTTGCGAGAATGTTTGGATGGACTTTTACACAGTCTCGTACAAGTGTTGCATGAGTCGAAGGTGTTGTATGAGTCGGATGCGTTGCATGAGTCGGATGCGTAGGCTGCGCAGTATGCGTAGTATGGGTTAAGTGTGTTGGATGCGTTTCGAAACTTTACCATTTGAATGGGATTTTGTGTTGCTTGATTGCTGGATTTATGTGAAGGTAAATGTTCGTACGTATTGAATGAATGCTGAATGCAGTTTGTTTTGCTATGAGAAAAAATGTTGTCTGCTCGATACTATTGGGTCATTTGCTGTTTTGTTGGTGTGTATTTTGATCAACCAGAAAGAGAAATATGTAGCCCTAAACTATGCATCATTTTGTTTATTTAAATTTAGTTATTTCTTTATATTTAATTTTATATATCGCTTATCTACGTATATTGCTACTTTGTTGTAATGCTCGTAGGTTTTAGTGCCCAAACCAAATACCTTGTTCCGTAAAAATGATTTGCTAGCATGATACAATAATTTCGTGTAAATAATTTACGAAACATTTTTAAGCTAATAATTTCACGGCTAGCTATATAAGCAAGACTTTATCTTAAATTATCACAATGAAGTAGTAAAATTATTTAACAATGCTACGAGTACTGGGGGTTGAGGTTAGAAAAGACTGCAAAATCTCTACGAAACTTCCGAAAACGGATAACTAACTCTACGGAATTTCGCGTTTGAGGCAAAAGATTTCATTATGTTAGGGAGAGGTACAGATTATTCTATTTTTATTCAAAACTCTCGCAATTCATTGTACTATACTGTTCATAGGATTGTATAGTGATGAGCATATTGTTTAGAGGATTGAATTTCATGAACCTGGTCCTTGGATTCCCCTCTAAATTGTATAACAGCCGATTATTTCACCAGTCCCATATTTTCACATCTTTTCTAATAGAATAAGCAACAAAATCATGTATCGGATGGAAGCATATCGAAGGAATGATGTTGCCAAATTCGGTTTGATTTCCATAGAACTCTTGCACGCTGGCTTTTTGAACCTTACCTGCTCGATCACTACAGTCTAGCCCAATCGAAGGAGATCGGGATAAAAGAAGGAAGGAAGAGGCACTTGATGGGCATGGAGCACCAGATCAGGGGTTCCAGACAGTGCTTACAAAAGGAACCAAGAAAGCCGCAAAGAAACTCCTTCAAAACAAGCCAGAAAGTAAAGTTCGCACGGACGCCCAATTAGAAAAAGGACTCGATGTAAAACAGGAGAGGCAATGCCCCGACGAAGACCCCGGCAGCAGGCACTGCTTGTAAAGCCCCAAGATGGCCGATCCTACGCGGAGGTACTGCGGTCGGGCCACATACTGGTCGAATTCGGAGCAGAGGGCGGTAATAAAGAAGCATTCTGCGACGCAATAAAGAAAGTCCTCAGCAAAAGCGCAACTATAGCCCCGCTCGAGCCGATGACAACGATCGAAAAACGGGACATTGACTGAGTGACAGATCTGGCCAAGGTAGAAGAGGCCATCAAAAGGGAGTTCCCTAGCATGGGAAGGATCAAAGTGAGACTGACACTAGAAAACAACAGGGGAAAACGCACGGCCATAGTTGACTTGACCGAAAAGGACGCCGAACAATTCCTGAACAAGGGCAAAGTACGAATAGGGTAGATTGTCTGTACGATACGGCGAAGAGCAACGCCTCTTCAATGCTTCAAATGCATTGGTTATGGTCACACCACACAAGTATGCAAAGGACCCGACAGGAGTTCCCTATGTTACAATTGCTGTGAAATGGGACATAAAAGGAAAGAGTGTACGAAGGAGGCACACTGTATTCTTTGCAAGGATGCTGATCCAAAACCTAATTTTGGACAGGTCTTGGGATCAGGAAAATGCCGGGTGTTCCAGGAAGCCCTAGCCAAGGCAAAATCAGAGCTCCGATGACCCGCATCCTGCAGCTAAACCTACACCGCAGTTCAACCGCCCAAAATCTGCTTGAGCCATTTGCGAGGGACATGAAAGCCGACTTCTTGCTGCTGAGTGAGCAACACCATAATAAAAGTCCTGCATTATGGTATTCTGATGAAACTGGTACTGCCTCCATCTGGGTTCGGAACAGTGACTTTCAAGCGGAGAGTTGTGGACGGGGGGATGGTTTCGTGTGGGTTCGGTGCCCAGGGATCACCTTCTTTAGTGTGTACTTGACGCCTAACGAGTCGATATCATCTTTCCAAGCCAAGCTTAATGCTTTGGAGGGCGCTGTCTCGAACGCAGAGGGCAAAGTGCTCGTTGGGGGCGACTTCAACGCGAAAGCAATCGAATGGGGCATGCCTCAGACGGATCCGCGGGGAAAACGAATCCTGGAAATGGCGGCCAAGATGGCCCTCGTCATACTAAACACCGGAAATACACCGACTTAACGCCGTATTGGCTGTAAGGGAACCAAAACCGGACGTGACATTCGCCTCGGAGTCTTTAGTACGGAGGATACACAATAGGAAAGTATTGGAAGACTACTCAGCCAGTGATCATCAGTGCATTCTGCTTGAGATAAGTGATGCTGTCTCCCGACGTCCGTGCTCTCGGCCTTCTACAACTGGATGGAACATCGGAAGGATGGACCTCGAGAGGTTCGTCAAGGTTCTCACAGCAGGTGAGCCGCTGCAGGGAGCTTCGGAGGGGACGGAAGAACTGGCAGCTCAAGACGTGGTAAACTCTACTATGAGCATCATAACGACTGCTTGCTGCGCTTCTATACCCCGTCGAAGACCCCGGCACGGCAAGCCCCCAGTGTACTGGTGGTCAACAGAAATCGCTGAGAAGCGAAGGGAGTGTCACAAGCTTCGACGTGAGGCTCAACGGGCGCGGAACCGTGACGAGGCATGCAACTGGGTGGCAGCAGATAAGTCGGCCAGGAAATGCCTTCGCAAACTGAACAACAGTAGCAAGGCTTGCTGCTGGCAAGACCTAGTGGACAATGTGAACAAGGATCCGTGGGGCCTTGGCTACAAGCTGGTCATGGGGAAACTTGGTGCCCTACAAAAGCCTTGTATACATGACGCGGAAAAGATGGACGCGATAGTGCGGGGACTCTTCCCCACCCATCCCGTCCATGTTAACGCTGTCCATGGTGAAACAGCAGTCGAGTGCCCACTCTTCACACAGCTGGAGCTGGAGGAGGCAGTCCTCTCATTGAAAACGAGGAAGGCTCCAGGTCCAGATGGTGTTCCAGCTGAGGTGTTGCGGCTCGTCTATCATCATTGTCCTGATTGCTGCTCAGCACATTCAACGCTTGCCTAGGGAACGGGGTTTTCCCGGTACGATGGAAGGTGGCGAGGCTCGTGCTGATCAGCAAGGGGAAGGGAAATCCCGGATCGCCGTCTGCATACCGCCCGTTATGCATGCTAGACACGGCTGGGAAAGTGCTAGAGAAACTCATCAACGGAAGACTCACTGATGCGATTCGTGCTGCTGGGGACCTATCTCCTCGGATGTACGGCTTCAGAGCAGGACGTTCTACCATTGATGCGATTGCAGAGGTGGTGAGTGCGGTCCAAAAGGCAGAGGCATATAGTCACACCAAGCGACGGATCGTCCTGTTGGTGACACTCGACGTCAGGAATGCCTTCAACTCCGCTAGATGGGTGGATATTCTGGAAACGCTGGAAAACTCTTCTCAAGTTCCAGAATATCTAATGCGACTTTTGAGGAACTACCTTAAGGACCGAAGCCTGCTCTACAACACGACACAGGGCCAACGATCCCCAGGGATCTATCATTGGTCCGGTCCTGTGGAACGTGTCTTACGATGGGCTACTGAGACTTGAGATGCCAGATGAGTCGCACTTGGTCGGCTATGTGGATGATGTTGCGGCTCTGGTCGCTGGACGCACCGTTGAACAAGCGCAACTTAGGCTAGGTATGCTTATGCGCCAAGTGAGGGACTGAATGACTGCTCGCGGGCTGAGTTTAGCACTGGAGAAAACCGAAGTGGTCATCTTGACAAAAAAGAGAATCCCTAGAGTAAGGATGATCAGTATTGGAGACATAAAACTCGAATCAAAGCCAGCGGTGAAGTACCTGGGGCTACTGATCGACTCAAAGATGAGTTTCTCTGAGCAAATCAGGACAACGACTGAAAAGGCTGCTTTGGGAATATCGGCTCTGAGTCGACTTATGGCCAACGTAGGGGGACCCAGCCCATCAAGAAGGCGCCCCTTGATGAGTGCTGTAGGGTCAGTGCTACTGTACGGAGCAGAGGTATGGGGCGACGCTCTCAGCAAGGAGGTATACAGGAAACGTTTGGCACGGGTGCAGAGGAGAGGAGCACTGAGAATTGCATCTTCGTATCCAACAGTCCCCGACTCGGCCGTGAGAGTGATTGCAGGCGTGATACCTATCGCGCTTCTTGCTAGAGAGCGCCACGCTATTTACCTGCGCTGAAACGAGGATGCGAGGGAGACAGTTGTCCGCGAGGAGAGACAGCGCTCGCTCAACGATTGGCAGCATTCTTGGGTGAATTGCATGAAGGGAACGTGGACTGCGCGCCTCATCCCGGATGTGAGACCGTGGCTGAATCGAAGGCATGGTGAAACTGACTTCTATCTGACCCAGCTTTTGAGCGGGCACGGGTGTTTTCAGTCTTACCTACACAAGATCGGTAAGTCACGGTCTCCCGACTATCAGTTTTGCTCAGGAGAGGAGGACAATGCTTGTCACACATTTTGTGTGTGTACAAAAAGGGTCAGGCTGCGAAGGGAACTTTACGGAGAGACGGAGGAGCTCACCCCGGATAATATAGTTGCGGTGATGCTCGAATCGGTTGACAAATGGAACCAGGTGGCACATTATGCTCGGGCAGTCCTAAAATATAAAAGGGACTCACAGCAGCCGGGGGCGCTGGGGCTGGGGGATCGCTCTTCTGGCAATTCCTCTCCCCCTCTCCCCTCCCGCTAGGAAAGGGATTTCCCAGCTTGAAGGCGCTCCACGGCGTAACAGAACGAGACCTGGACCGAAGTAATGTGTCAAACGGTTCCAGGCTGGGTTCTCAGGTTGACAGGGGAGGTGTTTAGTGGGTAGTCCAGTCGCGCATGGGAGTCCCACACTCTGTGCATAAATAGCATTCACCTCCCTACCACAAAAAAAGGGGGAACCCAATGGATTGTCATGAGAAAGTAAACAAACGCTTTTGCACCCGTAAATATCATTTTATTGCAAATAACACTTCACAGAACACGAAAATAGCATTGAATACAAATAAAGCATTATGGCTACTTAGGATAGAAAACAATTTCGTATCGATAACCCATCGTTTTCTAGCAACATCGCACATTACACTTTTGATTGAGTTCCTCGCTCCGATTTACAATGTCGCTCCTTAAAATGTTGTTATCCCTAAACCAGATGTAATATTACTTTCATTACAGTCAATATGTACCTTCGGACACGTTCTCGAACCGAAAAAACGACTAAATTCCGAATCGTATCTCATGCGTCAGGTAAATTTCGCGTCCATGTTTAGTCGTCAAATTGACAATAGGACTAACGAGAGGAAAAATATTGGAAATGACTGGAAATGAAATGACAATCACGCTCAGGGCGTGGTCATATCATTTCCTATAGAGCTTATATGAGCATAGCCTCTCCATTTGTTCCGTTCCTCAAAGGCTGATCCTTTTCAATGATGAAGGCATCAATGTGATCAGTTAATCAATCATATAGACCTCGAAATTTGTGTTCAAGATGTTGGTAGTCTGAACAAATGGAAAAAGACTCCCAGTCAGGATGTAACCAATCTCTTGGGTGCATGCGACTATGGTCGAAGGCCACGCAATTGGGGAGATCGCATTTATGGCTCATTGTTCAAGATAAGAGATAATTTATTTTTTGCTAGTGTTAAAACTGATATACATATTAATAGGATTTTAATTCAAGGTCACTAATGAGTAACCAAAACAAAAGAAATTTCACGCAATTTGTACAGTCAACAATAAAAACGAATCAATTCAAATGCTACCAGACACCAAAATAAAACCAACGATTGGCACGATTTACACAGTCAAAAAAATATTACGATGCGCTCGCAGTTCCAGACTTCGCGATAACCCGATTTTGAATTTTAGAAAACTAGTAAAGGGAACGATTGAAAAACACAACTGTTGCAACGAATGCTAAATATTCATAATATGGTATTTCATAATATTACCGGTATTAAATGTTAAAATCTTTGTCATAATTTTGTTTTTAGTGAAAGCAAAGATGAAAAAATATGCATTTAAATAGCAATTACTGTCGTTGCAATAATTAAAAATTTAAATTATCATAAATCCACCTAAAATTAATCAAACAACATAAGTAAGTAACAGAAAATGGTTATTTCCTTGATTGCTATTAAATTTCAACATTCTACCGAATTTGTAACTAGATCTAGACCTAGAGGAAGATTGATCCCCGTTTTAAATTCTAGTAACCAAAACTAGCGTAATGCCTATTCCAGCATTTGTATTTATTCCGAATTTTTCGGCACATAGATGGTAGTCAGTTCAATCTCGAGGATCACAAATTAGAAAAATAAAATTTTAAAACTTAAATCTACATTAGATATCCAGTCGGCTTGAAAAAAATCTGCCATAATATTGGTGTTCCATAACCGATGTCCTAAACGCAATTCTTATTCGATAATGCTCACAAGCTATCAGCTAAAGTCTTCACCACACAGAACGCTGTAGGCCGCATAGATCACGATACTTTACTTTATTTTCTGTCAAATTGGTCGCCAATCCGGTGGTCAGTTTTCTAAATATCAGAATCGTACCCGCTGTGGTCTACCGTTGCCCCGGTAGAAGACCGCGCTCTGTGTGGGAAGCCTTTAAAATTTTGAAATCAAATTGTCACAAATAGAGTGATTGAATTCAATAATCAACTACTGCCACATATCTCTATTTCACTGCACATCATAAAGAAAATGTAGTCAAAAATGATGAAAATTTCAACTTTTGCCGTTTTAACTGGAAAAAAATATTTTTGTTTACTGCTACAATTAGCGATATTTAGCAAATTTTTTCATCTTATTTTTTACAAAACTGTTAAATATTTCATGCTGGACTTTGGGAGATTCTTTTCTTATCAATGGCAATAGGCCCCAGATTCAATAAATTGGTGAAAAGAGATTGCGCTCAAAGTTATGCGTGAACATACATAATACAGAGCAAGTGCGAGTGGAACTCGCATGGAAAGAGTTCCGAATAACCAAGTTTTAATCCAGTGGATTTTTTTAAATATAGCTTCATTTTTTATTTCGCACTTATAAAAAATTTGTCTGACAAAAATTGAAGAGGGAAATTTGAATTTCATCATGGCGTACATTTGCGAATAGGTGAACTAAGACAATTTCTATTGACCGCTCTGATTTTTGATTTTATGATCTGTTACTTATATTCACAGGGTAGGTAATTTTTTTTCTAACTTTTTCCGATGTTTGAGATCTTCAAAACAAGACTTTGCATTAGATATCGAACAAGGTAACTTGAGAAAATTGTATTTTTCATCCCCCTTTCTCCTCCCCAAAAAGTTACCCCTATCGCAAAAGTAAATATCTTTAATTTATACGAACGTATTTGGGTCGCAAAAATTAAAGATATTTGCTTTTGATATAGGGGTCACTAAAGAACTCGAAGCAGTCCGCTCTCGCCTTATTGCAATGAAAAATAAAATTGCAAATATTCAGCTCCAAAGTACTGAAACTTTAAATAAAAGCTGAATAGATGAGATGCTAAAAATAACTATGTTCACAACGCAACAAGCCACCTCACAACCCTTGAAGCTTATTTCAAAAATTGAAAGGTTAGAGAAAAAACTTTCCGCCACTGTATTTTATAGCTCAATTAACTGCAAAAAACCATTATAGTGCCGTTATACAGGAAAAAAGCAATTGCAAATCATGCTACAAAGGCGATAATTTACGATCCAATTTCCAGTAGTTTTGTCTATTTTCAAAATGGGTACAGCCTGATCTTCGGATGACTGAAACAAAAGATTAAAGAAATTGGAGTCAGCCAACTAAGCTTATACTCAAAGAAGCGCGAAAACCATCGAAAACTTATGGGAGATATCTTACCTCAAAAAAGCACCTGAAAACATGAATGCCAATGGATTGTAGCAGAAATTTTAAACGGGCCTGATGATCAAAGGCTGTAAAGCGGAAGATGTCGCAAGTCGGAAGAAATGAAGCCCTTCATTCAAAGTGTCAATTCTAAGGAAATATGCGTTGCCTTTTACCAACCTCCGAGTCAAAAAAGTCGATTATGTCTGAAACGGTATCGTATTCAGCAAGTGGAAAGGAGTGAAGTCAATAACCAGAAATAAATGCTGAAAAGCATCATCTGGGAAACCATCACATGAACCTCAAATTAAAAATAACTATTCAATAAACGAAAGTAACCAAGAATTTCACTGTGAGCCTTTTACAGGCACCGTTGTAAACCCCACTTCCGATTAAGTTTCAAAAAACACTACTCCTAGTTCCGATGATGTTTCCATAGTAAATCCATCCACTTTTCTATTAGAAAATAAAAGTCCTCTTAGCAGTTTGCCATCTGTAGGCTTCAATGATTTTGCAGGAGAGCATATTGTCCCCACGTGAGTCGCAGAAAATAAGGAAAAGTCTACTGTACACTCAAATTTTATACATGAAGGTGTAAAGATTCCTTCATCAGCTTAACCCATTCAGCTACCAACCTTTACAGTAAACTCGGCGAATAAGAATATCACCAATTGTGAGAGCAACAATCAAATCAAGCAAAGATCTCGAGTTCAAATATCTCCTATACAGCCTAATAGATAACAGAATTCATGAAAACGTGAGACTATTCTTGGCCTATCTGCACAAAGCTCCTGATACTACGTGTATCGACGGTAAAACAAAAACAAGCATTAAAGTTTCAATCCAACGTGAAGGCCTTGCCATTCAAATTGACGCTCTCCGTGGACTTTATTTTAAATACTACGAGGAACTTATTACATCTTCAGCCCAAGCTAAAAAAGATCTGGACACTTATTCCTCACACGTAAGCAACAATTATATCTCTTCGCTTCAACGATCTAGGGAGCAACACCAAAAATGTTGTTTTCACCAGTAAAATCGCACTCAGTTCCAATAACCTCAGACTCTTTTACCACAGCTGTGGTGGTATGAGAAGAAAAATCGACAAACTTTATCTTGACGTCAAATTATGCCATTTCAATGTTCTTTCCCTGACCAAAGCATGGATGAAATATTCATTTTCAAACGAAGAGATTCTTGATGGAAACTGGACTATTTAAAGAGACGATAGAGACTATCATAGCACTGGAAAGTCCCGGGCTGGTGGCGTTCTTATTGCTTTGCAAAACTCATTTTCCAACAAGCTCGTGAGCACAATCCCAAATAAATTTTATCAACCTAAAATCGTCTGCATCAAAACGAAGAAATTGGAATTATATATTCGTGTTTTTTATATTCACCTAACTTACAGCGATGAATTTGATGTTATTTTTCCACTAGCTACTTCCATCAGGAAAGAAGACAAAATTATCATCTCCAACGAAGCTGATAGAAGTCTTTTGCCAATCAATATTTCAGACGATATTGTCTTCAACCTTATTAACACTCTATATGGTAACGATTTGCAGTAAGTTACTTAGACTCCGAACCATTACGATAATATGTTAGATCTGATATTTACAAATACAATGACGTAGTGGTCTATCCGACTGGTAGAATAGAGCATTTTTTTTTCTAATAACGTCCACTATTTTGCATTTTCTATTGAGTTTTCCACTACTTATGAAACAAACAAGCTATCTTACAATAACGATATTGTATACGACTTCTATAAAGCTGATTATGATAGTATTAATAACTATCTTCGTCAAGTTAACTGGTCAAGTTAACTGGACTCTGCCAACGTTAGGTATCGACGATGTGGAGGTTGTTTTCACGAGATTTTCTTGGAAGCTATTGAAAGATACGTACCTAAGATAAAAAAGAAAAACAAACTCTCAGAGCTTTGGCTTGTATTAAACTCCGTTATTTGCGAAATCAAAGAAATAAGTGCTATATAACAATTCAACCAAGATCCAATGTGAGCTACGAGATGAAATCCAAATATAATGAGCTAGCAAAGGAATTTCAAATTAAATCCCTGGAAGCATAAACATCATATATTAACACAAATGGTAAAAATATTATTCGTGATCCAAAAACATTCTCTGATTTCGTAAATATCAAATTCAAATTCCCAGCTTCATGATGCCTCAGGAATTCAGCTCATCTAACCCAAGTGATATTTGTGAATTTTTGCCAGCCACTTTCGATCCATTTATTCTAAAACCAGCTCTGCATACTGTGTTCTTCCATTGGACAAAAATTCAGCTGTTCTAATCAAAGAAATTTTTATTTCAAAGGAAGAGATATCTGAAGCAGTAGCAGATCTTGATCTCGATAAAGGACCTAGCCCTGATTTACTCCCGCCATTTTTTTTGGTTCAACTGCCGACACCCATTGGTGTTCCCCTTTTATATCCTTTTCAACAAACCTCTTGCTGCTGGAATTTTCCCCTCATTTCGGCAGTCATCAAGTTTGACACATATATAAAAATAAAGACAAACGATCAGTTGAAAATTACAGAGGTACTGCTTTCTGTTACGGGAGCCGTAGTGCAATTATGACTCGATCCGCTTTCCGTCGTTCATCTACATAGAGATGAAAGGCAACATATACGAGAAGTGCGAGTCGTAGTCAAATCATTTGTGGGCGTGGTCGTCGTATCATGCATTTGCAGAATTGGGTGTGTATTCATATTCGTATGAAGAATTAAAACATACCCACAAGATTTCACTATCGTTGGTACCGCGTCAGTGGAACGCATCCAAAATTAGGCAAATCGACCGAAAACTCGAGTATTTGCGTCCCAAGGCTTTGCGCCCGGGGCCAGCAGTTGAATTATTAATCAACTGATGCATAAATATAACTGCATACTCAAGGCGTTAGCCCAAATATTAGCATCCAAACGCAATTACGCCAGGGGCCTGCAGTTATAGCTTTAACTGATTGGTTTTTTCAAACATGATGTCTAGCAATATCATACATTTCAATTCCTTCAAATAACAAAAATAATTAAAGTAGACAGAAATCCCGTGAAGTTGTAGCTCACTAATACTCTGGATTTATTGATATGCAGACATCAGTCCTAATAATCTTGTTTAGTTATAGAGTAATGAGCTTTGAAGAATTCATTATTAAAGTATGGTTATAATATTATTTTTCAACTCAACTTATAATTGTATAATCTAACAAACAACGAGATAAAAAATAAAGTCATTAAATAAACATATCTTTCACTGATCTACTTGTCAAGTGTAAGATAACTGGTAAGGGTTAAACAGTTAGTTCTCTCTCTGGACGGGAGCCTGGATGTGTATATAGGATGCCAGTATATATAGGGTATACTGGTAGTTTAACATATCTTATCAGCTACACAAAAATTATTTGAAAAAATAGTCTACTCTAAACTATCTCCCGTTATTGAGCCATAGCTTGACAATCAACAGCATGGTTTGTGTGAAAATCGCTCCACCATAACTATTCTAGCCCCGATGGTGTCTAGCATGGAATTGAGGCACCAAATTGACGCAATCTACATGTATTTAAGTAAAGTAGTTGATCGTGCTAACCACGAAATATTGATTGACAAGCTGAAAAAAATCGGAATCGGTAGTTTCTTACTGAGCTTGCTTGGCTCATGTCTACATAATCGTACTCATAACATTAAGTTTCAAAATTTCAAGCCCTACTCCGGTGTACCACAAGGCAGCCATTTGGGCCCTCTCCTTTTTAATATTTGCATTTCTGATTGGTTTGAGGTCCCGTCGGATATTCCTTATCTTTGCTATGCTGATGATCTAAAATTTGCCCATGTAATAATGTCCAAAAAAAAAAAAAAATAAATTATTTCCTGAAAACAAATCAATTTTTCATTAGAATGGTCCAGAATCAATCAACACTCCTTGAGACTTGAAAAACGTCAAGTTATAAGTTTTTCACGGAAACGCTTTACTTCAAACTACGATTATCATCTTTACCATCATAAACACAGATAATATCGACGTTCTGACTTTACCTTGGCTAGGGTTTCCTGAAAAACCCGACATTTCCTTGATACTAAGACGTGCCCAAAACCCGGTCTTCCAAAGGATACAGTCTGCCTCCTTCGTACACTCTTTTCTTTTATGTCCCATTTCACCGCATTCGTAACACAGGGAACTTCTATTGGGTCCTTTGTATACTTGTGTGGTGGACCATAGCCAAGGCATTTGAAACATTGAAGAGGCGCTACTCTTTGCTGTATCCTGCAGGCAACCCACCCTATTCTTACTTTTCCCTTATTCAGAAATCGTTCGGCATCTTTTTTAATTAAGTTAATGAAGAGTATGCATTGTCTCCTATAGTTTTCTGGCTTCAGCTTCACTTTGAATCTGCCTACGCTAGGGAACTTTCTTTTGATGGTCCCCTCTACTTTGGCCAGATCCGTGATGCAGTAAATTTTTCTTATTTCAATTGTTGCTATCGGATCGACTGGAGCTATGTTCACGTTTTTGCCGAGAACTTTCTTTACTGCATTGCAGATTCTTTATTGTAAGCCTCTGCTCTGAGTTCAACCACTTTGTGGCCCGATCGCAATGGTAGTACTGCTTTAATAGCAGTGTTGATGGCTTTTGGGCCTTACGATTTCCCTGATAGCCTGCAGCACTTCTGCGTAGGATCGGTCATCTTGGGGTTTTACGAGCAGTACCTGCTGCCGGGGTCTTTGTCAAGGCTTCTTTCTCTTCTGTTTCGCATCAGGTCTTTTTTCTTGTTGGGCGTCCGTGCGAACTTTACTTTCTGGTACCTTTTGGAGAAGCTTCTGCGCGACTTTTTTCGCTCCTTCTGCCACCATTTCCTGGAACATTTGATCCGGAATTCTTTCACCTTCTGCTCTTCTTTGGCCTTCTGGTCACCTTTGGCCTCTAAGCAGCTCCTCCCGTAATGCCCCATGCAGCTTAATAGCTCCTTTGTTGATTTTTAGCGAGTCAAATGTAGATTTTGTTCCTTTTAAGAACATCTCCCGCTTTTCGGATAAGTCTTTCTTCTTCATGGTGTTGGGCGGTAATTATACTTTCTGACCACCTTTTTCTGGAGATTTTTACAGCTCTCGTGTGTGTGTCCTTGTGCTGGGGGAACGACGACACCGCAATGCTAGCCGACGACACCACAATGCTAGCCTGCCAGCGTAGTCACGCGTTCCCAGACAAGGGCATTCTCGGCGGATATCAACATCTTCCTCCGCCGAGGCAGCAGACCATCGCTGCAGTCCTTTACGGACTTGTATACTTAACCCTATTCACTACAAAATGGTATAGTCACTATTTTGTAGTCTTTGGTGATTGCTCCGTTGTTTTGTGTGATTCTGATGCTCACATTCGAATAGGAATTGAACAAAGGTTTGATAGTGAGAAGGAGATGATGCTAAAGAGTGTGCGGTGTGACATGAAAATTTCACCGGTTCCGTGTGCGGGGAATTGACGAGCGGGAATCACGTGGTGAGGGACGACAGACGAGTTCAAGTGCACGATTAGGGGATTTGGATGATTGCAAGGGAAATTGTTGTCGGTGGCCGCGAGCAAACGGAAAAGTGACAATCAAATTGTTCAGTGCTGGACTGTTGCCCCATGTCCTTCGCGTTGATCGCGACTTATTCGAGTGGTAGCAATTGTATAACGGGATTAAGAATTCATTGACGACGCAGCAGTGCATGCAAATGAAAAAGCTTTGTCTTAAAACCTCGGAAAACGGTACTTCCTGCTGTTGACATTGGAAGCAAAGTGCGGACGATTGGAAAGTTTCAGCCACTTCATGTTGGTTGAGGTAGAAATTTTGTAGACGCCTTTCGCAGCCCTGCACCCCGCAACGGCACGGAATAGTCCGCGGCGAATTGAACAATAAGGCAATAGTGGAACTTTTCATGTAACCAGATCCTGAACCTGAAAATGCTGTTGATTTTATTCACAACAATTTCGGCGATGCGGTGTTAGAAAATGACGCAATTGCTCGTCTGAAGCGGGAATTGCAAGTATTTCGCAGCAAGGCGAGCCAGCTTCGAAAACAGATTGAAGAGTTGAAGAGTTATCAGAATGGTGCCCGCTGTGGTCTGCCGTTGCCAGTAATACAGTGATTGAATTCAATAATCAACTATTGCCACATATCTCTATTTCACTGCACATCATAAAGAAAATGTAGTCAAAAATGATGAAAATTTCAACTTGTGCCGTTTTAACTGGAAAAAAATATTTTTGTTTACTGCTACAATTAGCGATATTTAGCAAATTTTTTCAATTTTTTTTTTACAAAACTGTTAAATATTTAATGCTGGACTTTGGGAGATTCTTTTCTTATCAATGGCAATAGGCCCCAGATTCAATAAGTTGGTGAAAAAAGATTGCAACTCTACCCATCTGCGCTCATATTTATGCGTGAGCATGCATAATACAGAGCAAGTGCGTGTGGAACTCGCATGGAAATTGTTGTTCCGAACAATCAAGTTTTAATCCAGTGGATTTTTTTAAATATAGCTTCATTTTTTATTTCGCACTTATGAAAAATTTGTCTGACAAAGATCGAAGAGGGAAATTTGAATTTCATCACCGCGTATATTTGCGAATAGGTGAGCTAAGACAATTTCTAGTGGGCGCCCTGATTTTTGATTTTATGATCTGTTACTTATATTAACAGGCTAGGTATTTTTTTTTATAACTTTTTCTGATGTTTGAGATCTTCAAAACAAGACTTTTCATTAGATATCGAACAAGGTAACTTGGGAAAATTGTATTTTTCATCCCCCTTTCTCCTCCCTAAAAAGTTACCCCTATCTCAAAAGTAAATATCTTTAATTTATACGAACATATTTGGGTCGCAAAAATTCATACGTGTACCAAACTTGAGATTAATCCGTGCAGTGGGACCAGAGCAAATTCGCTTTGGCAGACAGACGGACAGATCTTAAAAGGGTTTCATTTTTCCATTTTGATGTACGCAGCCCTAAAAAAAGCAAAAAGTATACGTATGAAATCTCCTTCTCATTCTTTTCTCCTTTTGGAAGTTGGCCAAATCCTTGTTTGCATTTGAAAAATTGAAATGGTCTTCTTAAAGAGCTAAATTCAGTATAAAGTACAATTTTGCCGAGCAGCACCAATTCGGCCAAAAATTTGGATTTAAGTTCTACTTGCATGGGGGTGGATAGCACCCCTTCTTAACGGTGAAATATTTTTCATTGAAGTTAAGTCCGAGAATGAATAGATTGACTTCTTCCAAGCAAATTTTGTTATGTAAAATTTTTTTTCTCTGAAAGTCAATACTTTTCGACATTTCGCGAGTGACAGCAACAGTTTTTGAAACAAAAATCCTACGTTCTGAGACGGTTTTTTGTGAATAAACGATCTGAGGGTCCATGATGTCTGTAGACTCAATACAAATGTAGTAATAGCTTGTTGAAGGCTGATTTTTATTCGTCAAATGCGAAAATTGAAAGCTTCCATGCGGAATAACCAAAAAATGGTGCATTTTTCGAGGACAATTTAGAGAACCTTGATTAAAGTGCTTCAAAAGACGTCTAGTTTTGTTCTTCATAGAAAGATCAGGGAAATTGAATTTGATATGGTCGTATGACGAGTTGATTTCAAGAGGGTTTCTAGCAAACTTTGTGGAAATAACATAGAATGGAAAACTTTTCAGTTCAGTCTGGTGTGGATGGGTAAAAGCAGAACGAAAAGAATTGTTTACGTAGCGTTTTTCTTATCAATGAATTTTTTTTTCATAATCTTGTTATCAGTCCTTTGTACGCTATTCTAGAATCGGAGAACTAAGAATTTATGGACCATATGGAACACCTCATATTGATTTTTACATAAAATCAATAACACGACACTAAATTATCTTATAATTAATTTGGGGGTTCTGACTCCCTAAAGTTTTCCCTCTAACGTTTTTGTTAAAATGAATAGGCCAAGTACTTGGCTTTATTTTGTGTACCGGTTAATGTCTAATGTGGTGAGAACGTTTCATCCCGTACTCTAAGTGGTCAACGCATTTTAGGCTGGCAGGGGGAATACTAGCCGACAGGAATACTCTTGGAGCTAGCATTCTTTGGGGAGTTCTGCGCTTATGTACCCGAGGAAATTCCCGCAGAGGGAATGCCGGTTGACAGGAATACTCTTAGAGGCTAGCATTCTTTGGGGAGCCCTGCCCCCATGAACCCGAGGATATTGCGGATGCTGTGAGGTTCTCTCCTGGGATGAATTTAGACTATGCTTGGGACAACGAACTGAATTGACGCTTGGGGCTGTGGGATATGATGTTTTGGACTTAGTTGCTTTGCATGGTAGTGCCGAGGTAACATTCGTACGTGAATGGCTCCAACTCAACTATCATACTCTCTCCATCTAAGTCAAACCTTAGCAGGCCTCGTAGTAGTTCGAAGTTCACACCATTGTGTAGGTGGTGTAGGCTCAGTTGAGACGAGCTCCCAATTAGCGCTGGCCTGTTATATTTTCCCTATCGGGGGTCCTGCCGGCCTCTTCCGGGGAGCCCCGCGATACTACTAGTACCTACACTCACCCACGCACCTGTAAAGCCTGAATAACCTTCCTTGGAATAGATACGCAAGTGTTGTTTTTTTTTGGTTTTAACTTTATTTACTCCTTTGTTTATCTTCGCTTATTCTAAGTTGATCGACTGCGGGTGCTGCAATGTCGTCCGTGGTTGGAGTACAAGGACTTGCTGCAGTGCGATGACGGGTCGCGATCTCCCGACGAATCTCTCGGCGTAATTCCCGTGCTTGGCGGCGAAAGAAGGCCCGCTCCGTGGGTGTGACGGCTAAACGGGCTAACCGCCTCAGCTTGTAGAGCTCGTGCCGTTGACGCTCCCGCCGGCCTCCTCGTGGACGCCTCTGTTTGGCGGTGTTGTCACTGGTGTCCAAGGGCGCCTTCAACCTGCGCAAATACTCGTCCTTGCTAATGGGACGCGGGCCGGCTCGGGGTTCTTCTTTGAGCACCTGCTCCAAACTCCGAGTGGGAGCCTGCTGCGGTCGAATCGATTCCGCCAGCTGTCTGGTGCCACTGGCCGACAAGGGATAGAGCGGCACGCAGACGCTGCTTAACCCTGCTCCTGTTGACTTCGTGCTGCTCGCTGCTGCGTCGGCTGCCCTACCGCGGTGTCGCTCCTGGGATGCCTGCAATTATGGGGAAGATTAACAATGGTAGCCAGCAGCGGTTACGCTAAAAGGCATTGAGGAACGCGGCTAGTAATGCCAACACCTCACCATTTGTTTCTTCGTTTCGTAAGTTTCGGGACTGCTTTCCGTAGATGCGCGTTGTTGCGCATTCGGCTTCCAACTGACTTTTCCACCTCGCTCAAGGAGTTTAAGTACTATTCTTTTAACCTAAATTCTCTTAAAATGCGCTGAGTAGTCAAACACGTGCGCTCTCGTTCCACGAACGTTTTTCCTCCCCGCTTCGTCTTACTTGCTCGACTGGTGAATTTGCGAAACTGGGGAAATTGAGCGAAAGAGTATTTTTCGCTTAAGCTTTCGACTTCGAAAGAGTACTTTCAGCTTAAGCTTTCGGCCTTCTCACTATCTCCTGAGGTGAAATAGCGAAACTGGGGACATTGAGCGAAAAAGTGTTTTAGCCAGAACTTTCGGCTTTCCCACGATCGCTCGTGGTGAAACAGCGAAACTGGGAGCATGGAGCGAAAGAGTGTTTATGTTGGAAATCTGGGTTTTCCTCTCCGCATACCTCACTTCGAAGCATCCCGTTCGTTCATGATGTAAACATTGTTGCGGGTTGAACTTTCTCGTTCACTTAACTGCTCGCTTATTTACTTGCGCATGTGTTTCCATGGCTCATTTTCATTGGCGAAGTGCGAGTACATAGGTTTTGTTTGCTCGCTACTATTGCAGCTATGAAGCGGGAGTATATCCGAGCATGTTTTATGTGTTCGCTCGCAACTAATTACTTATTGTAGTAATTTACCAATGCAACATTCCTCCGGCATTTAAAGATAGGATTTAATGTACTTGGAGAGTACAATAAATCGTCGCTCTACTCCGGTGATCTAGATTACTTAATGTACCCCAAAGAACTACGCTCACTCTTGGTTTTTTCGCAGTTGTTGAAGTTGGTTGATTCTCGCTACATTCCCTTTTGTGCAAATCATTCGTACTTATATCTCGTGCTGTTATCGCCATCGGTGTTGACCACTGTACTTCTCGCAACATATCTTTAACCGTTGTTCTGCTGCTGGTTTGACCTTTTACTAGATTGTATCGTAGTTCTATCGTTTAATTTCGTATTTTCATTGGTAGGCGTTTTAACTTCTAATTGACGTTACTTTAAGTTTGATTCTGTACAATTTTACATTCCGTTTGATTCGATCGTTGATTAGATGTACTCATATTTTAATACTGGGTTTGGTACCGTGAGTTAAGGTTAATCAATGTCTATTACATGTCAATGTTTATCTATAATTTATTATAATTAAAAATTACGAAGTTGAGATTCGATTTTATACAATTATGTATTAATATTTTGTTTGGTACCTTGAGTTGATATTAATTTATATGCATTACATATTCATGTTGCTTTCATAAGCTAGTACAATTATAATTAACAAGTTGAGATTCGATTTTACACATCTTTTATATTTTGTTTGGTACCTTGAGTTAATGTTAATTGATATGCATTACACATTCATGTTGTTTTCATAAGCTAGTACGATTATAATTAATAAGTTGAGATTCGATTTTATACATCTTTTATATTTTGTTTGGTACCTTGAGTTAATGTTAATTGATATGCATTACATATTCATGTTGCTTTCATAAGCTAGTACAATTATAATTAATAAGTTGAGATTCGATTTTATACATCTTTTATATTTTGTTTGGTTTAATCATAAGTTACTGTAATGATGCTTAAGTATTACTTTGGATACAATAGGCTAAGATCTTGTTTGGTTTAATAATTTGTTTGCTTCAAACATTAAGATGTTACTATTTCATTTGATTCCATGCAATAATGGAATAGTGCTAAATTTGCTTCTGTCGTAAATTACAAGATTATAAATTATTTCGTTTTACTATAATATTGAAAACCATACTGAACATATTTTCCGACCTTAAATTGTTTTTTCTTGACAATAAACTATTATTTACAATTGAAAAATAGCGGACTACAATTTCTTCTTTTAATTGGCTTTAATAATATGGTTACAACTTCTTTTAAGATTCATATTCGATGCCGATCTTTTTTATATTTGGAAGTTAATGGTTTTCTCTTATTTTTAACATTACTTATCATCTTGGAATTTTTAATCTACTCGTATATTTTTTGGCTTTTAATTTCCTCATTTCTTTCAAATAGTATTAAAGTTCTCTTGCGTATATTCAAATATTTTAATTACTAATTAATTCGATGTTGCTTTCGGTCATTGGTTATTATTCGTATTAGGGTGTTACTATTGGTTTAGTACAGGTTTTAGTAAATCCTCACTAACGCTAACTGTTAGCGTTAGTGAGGATTTAACTAGGGGGGGGGGAGGGTAAGATGGCATTTTTTTTTCATTTTGTTTTTCCGTGCAATTCTCCCCTATACATCTATTTTCCCTTTTAATTTCTATTCAACTAACGTACCTATATTACTAATATTATTATTATTCCCTTCGTTTACCTTTCGTTTTTCATATTTTGACTACATTACCTAGTTTTCCATCTTTAATATGCCACTGGATTAGTGGGAGTTTCTTTTAGTATGTAGGCGGGAGTTTCTGTTAGTATCTTAATGGGATGGGATGTGTGAATATGTACATGGGTATAGTAAGTCACCTGTACGGCATACCATTTGCCCATACTCGTACGGGTGATAATATTGTTCCCTCCAATCGCTTCATTAGCTTCACCCGAACGAGAACTTTGTATTACGGCGCCGGCGAAGATCACTTCGTCCAGGCTTCGTACAAGTTTCTCTTCACCTATTCCCCATGGTTTAATAGCAGCCATCATTCGAGCCGACCGTTTGCATGCTCGTTTTATCAAGTGATAACGTTCTGTGCTCTTCGATGCATACTTGCATACATTCTCTTTACCTATTCCCCATGGTGTATTAGCAGCTATCGATCGAGCCGACCCTTTGCATGCTCGTTTAAGCATGTTATCAAGTGATAACATTCTGCGCTCTTCGATGCATACCTGTGACTCGAAACGCCACTGAGAAAACTTAATATTACGGCGCCGACGAAGATTACTTCGTACAAGCTTCGTATAAGGTTGATCGAGCTGGGGAGTTGTGTCGCATGCATTGTCTTTACCTATCCCACATGCTTTACTATCTGCTATCATACGAACTGACTGTGTGCATGCTCGTTTAAGCTTGTTATCAGATGATAACATTCCGCGCTCTTTGATGCATACTTGCGACTTGTAACGAGTGATTCGGTGCAAGATATCATTCATATGTTATCAATAGGAAGGTTGCTAATATATGGGTATCAAGTAAATCGTTATCCAATCGTATCGTTCCTAGGAACTTAGCTTATTAGTAAATGGTTGGATTATGCTCATAGTGTGCGAGGTGTAAGAAAAGATAACAGTACATAGGTGCTGCTCGTTAGTAGTTGTTTGGTTAGTATTAAATTAGTTGAAATTAAAGTATTCGTTGTACAAAATTAGTTCTTCTTAATACGCTAGTGCTATTACCATTGATTATTACTACTTTTTTTTTCATTGTTCTATATATATATATATATATATATATATATATATATATATATATATATATATATATATATATATATACTTTTTCCCAATTTTATACCGTTGCTATAATGAGACTAGCTGAAAGGAGCGGGTGGAAAAATGCGCGGGAATTTGGGATTGAGTACTACTTGGGGGATTGGCTGCTTGTATGTTTGAGCTAGGCGTGGTTGTTAGCTGCTCCCTATGGATGACGCCATTCCGGGACTTATCTGTTGCTAGTGATGTTGGTGGAACCCGCTGGCTCACCTCCGCAGTATGGATCTGCAAGGCAATACCCGGGTTCGACACCTCTGTAGAGCCTCGATTGCTTGATTTCGTCCAACAACGCCCCTTAATGAGCCTGATCAAAAGGTATATCCCTATAATTAATATCGAGACTGCCGCTAAACTGGACGAAGCCGTGGATAGGTGAACATGCTTTCTGGCCGTCTCATTAAATTTGGTCCGATCGAGGTGCGAATAAATTTCCTTGAGGCCGTGGGTGCTGGCTGTGACATGTATGCCTCCGCTCCTAGCCATTACTAGCTTCATTCGTGGCATGCTGTGGTTGCCCAACAAATCAGCAACGTCAAGCTCTAAAATCCTGGGGTCCACTTCGGGGAAATACTGCGGTTGAATTATATCAAACCGGTGAGTACTTTCCGCTTCGTAATGTATGGTCATCTCGTTAATATGAATTGTGCAGGGGAGATGGAGGGCTAGAATTCCTAGACCAATCAGCTTGTGTGTTGTGACGCTAGTATCGCAGTGGATATGGATGGGCGTTTCATTCTGTAATCCAACTGTTAGGTTTGCTCAGCTTGATCAAGGAGTCGGTTATTGATGTACTAACTCGAAGGGGAAGCACCATCTTCAGTTTGAGTGGGTTGTACAGGAGTGATATGATTTCATTTGTAGACGGTGGCGACTGAACAATCGGCGCAGTTAATGGTGCCACGTAAAGGTCACCCGGTACCGGATGTTTTATTTTCTTGTGACTTGCATTGTCCGTAAGGAGCAGAAATTGCTGAGTGGTAATGTCCGCTGCTATGAACGAGTATTCCACAGAAGGTATTAGAAACAGTGTTCCGTTGGTTCTGATTGAAAAAAGATGTATCTGATATAACCTCATAAGGGGCAATTGGAAAATAGGCAGGGTGATTAGTACCACTAGTTTGGTTTTCCTCCTGAAATGCTGCAACTCCGCCGCTTGTGTCAAGATTTGCTCGCAGAATTCAGGACATCTATTACCCGGTTTAATATATATTTCATGCAACCTTTTGCTGGAAATCAGAAGGGGATGAATAAAATTGTTCTGCACCGACACAGCAACGTCAATGATGGTGCGTTGCCTTGCCCCAATCTCTAGTAATTGAGCTAGTAATGAAGTCAGTACCACGTTCCTTCGCTCCGCTGCGAGTAATTTATCGGTCATAAGAAAGATGTCCTTGATTTGCAAGCCAAGCTCCGCTTGTCTGCTGATCACACCCGACAGCGGTTTATGGATTTCCTCCAAGGATACGTTTACGACACTAATCCTTTGTTTTTCCAATTTGACTAATTCCCTTTCTTCGTCCTCTAGGTTATCTAACCGACTGTATAGCTCCTTCTCATTCTCGTCGTCCATGGTACCAAATAGCGAATGTAGCGCCCTCCCGACTCCATCAATGAATGACCTTCTAGCCCTTTTAGGCATCAGTGACTCAAACAGAGCTTGAGAACGAGTCTTAAGGTTTTCTACTAGGCTATGGACGTGCCTTAACTGCTCCGCACATCCCAAGCCCTTACCAGTACAAAGCATCTTAATCCTATTTGCTCCTGGATTTCCCCTAGATTTAACTCCATCACGACGCTCCAGGTACTGTGGTAGCTCAACAGACTGCTAACATCTTCAAACACTATCCCCGTGTTCGCTATGCTCTCCAGTGAATATGGTTTCAGATCCTCGTTCGTGGCTGCCAAAATACCAACGCTGAGCAGGCTTAAAATGACGATGCTGACAGCCATTACTAGAAATACGGAAAAAAAAGAAAAAGGAGAAAGGGATTAGAACAATTTATTCATAATATGGTTTAAGTCGATTGTTATGAACATTGAACAGTTTTTTCCTTATCGCAATCGTGGTGTTGACGGGGGAAGTAACGGCTTTGACCTCATATGGCCCAACCCATACTTGCACGAGCTTGTGCTTACGGTTCTCGTTTTTTAGCAAAACTTTATCCCCTATATGGAAAGTAACTAGCCTGACGTTGTTATCATAATGGGCCTTAGACTTTAATTTACTCTCCATTATATTCTTACGTGCCAAAGTATACATCTTCTGTAATTTGTGCTTTAATAACAGATAATAGTTCTCATGGTCATAGAGAGGGGCTGGCTCCTTCTTTAGATTCGACGGAACGTCTGCCTTGAACCCATAGAGACAATCCATTGGAGTGAGTTTCGTGCTATCATGTTCACTGTTACGCAAAAATTGATCCCAAACCTGCGGGTTGTCATCCACCATGGATTTCAAATATTCCACAAGGGGTCTATGGGCTCGTTCCAATGCTCCATTGGATTGTGGATGATAGGCGGTAGTTTGCATTTTCCTTATATTTAATAGCCTACATGTTTGCTTGAATAATTTCCCTACAAAGTTAGCCCCCTGATCGGTAACTAGCTGCTTGGGTATTCTATACCTAGCTATAATTTCGTCAAAGAATACTTTGGCTACTGTCTCCGCTTCAGCGTTTGGTAAAGCGTACCAATGTTTAAATTTCGTTAAATTGTCCTGAAATGTCAAAATGTATTTATTTCCCGAAGTTGTCTCAATGAGAGGCCCCACGATGTCCAAATATACTTTATCGAATGGCCTCTCCGCTATGTCTGTGACAACCATTGGCATGCGGTGCTGGGGAGAAGTCTTCATAACCTGACATTTCTTACACTTCTTCACATATTTCTTAATGTCTGATAGCATTGGAGGAATATACTTCCTACGAATCTTCCTGTAGGTTTTCGCGACCCCTTGATGTCCCCCAAAAGGGGAGTCGTGAAACTCCAACAAGGCAGCTCCCACCTCTTCCGGGGTCTTAAGAGTCAGGATCTCAGGTTGTACCTCAGTCTGGAAAGATTTAACCTTAATTGTCACCTCTCCATCAGCTGTACAGTCTCCACTATCCCCGTGGAGACCTCCTAGTCCTGGATCTACACAGATCCCCTCGGAAGAGAAGTCGGGTAAATCCCGTTGCTCCGGCGTGATATGCAAAGATCCGGTATTATTTGCTTCATTAGTACCGGCGGTAGTGCCATCCCTGCTTGCCTGTTGGACTCTTTGTGTCGGCTCCGCTGGCCCACCTTCCAGAGCTTGCCCAAGTAGTTCCCGCTGTTTTTGCGCTCGAGTTAAGGCACCGCACTGATACTTATTACCCACTTCATTCACCAAGTCCTGGGGGATCCTACTCAACGCGTCGGCATTGGTATTATACTTCCCCGGCTTGTACTCAATGCGGTAATCAAATTCACGTTAAACACCCCCTTCAAGGGTTTATGATCCGTATAAATGGTAAAACGCCTGCCCTGCAAGTAACATCTGAAATTCTTCACTGCCCAAACCACCGTAAGCAATTCCCTCTCGATAGTGGAATAATTACGCTCCGCCTTGTTCAGCGTTCGACTTGCATAGGCTATAGGATGGTCCTTGCGAATTTCTCCTTGCGATAGGACGGCCCCCAGTGCCTCGTTACTTGCATCAGTGGTAAGATTAAACGGCTGGGAGAAATCAGGATACGCCAGCAATGGGGGTTCCACCAACGAATTTTTCAACAGCTGAAAAGCTTCCATACACTTGTCTGTCCATGTAAAACGAACTTCTTTACGGAGCAAATTTGTAAGGGGTTTGGCTATCTTGGAGAAATTCGGGATAAACTTCCGGTAATAATTAACTAGCCCTAGAAAGGACTGTAGCCTACGGACCGTTGTGGGGACTGGGAAATCACGTACACAGCTAGTCTTACTCGGATCCGGCCGCGCACCTGTTTGAGAACAAATATGCCCCAAATATACCACTTCAGGCCGTAAGAACTGGCACTTTTCCGGTTGCAGCTTTAAGTTGTTTATCCTCAGTCTGACAAAGATTTTTCGTAGCTTATCAATATGATCCCTCAAGTTTTTCCCATAAACCACTATGTCATCGAGGTACACAAAACAATCAAAACCCTGTAAACCTGTTAGTATGTAGTAGCCTCTGAAAAGTGGCTGGTGCCCCTTTCAAACCAAAAAGCATCCGCTTAAATTCATAGTATCCATAACTAGTGCTAAATGCTGTTTTCGGCCGATCCTTTGGGTGCACCAAGACTTGATGATAACCGCTGGCCAAATCCAACGTACTGAAATACCGTGAATGCCCCAACTGGTCTAAAATATCCTCTATATGGGGTACTGGAAAAGCGTCTCCTATAGTTTTCTCATTCAGTCTCCTGAAGTCAACGACTACCCTGCATTTCTTGGCTCCGTTGGCTCCAGCCTTCTTGGGCACAACCAAGAGGGGGGAGTTCCAGGGGCTCTTGCCCGGCTGGACAATATCGCTGTCCAACATCCCCTTGAGCTGCTCATTAATAATGTCCTTCTGGGGCTGACTCAATTGGTACATTTTCTGATTTATGGGTGGTTGGTCCATCATCAATGGAATCTCATGTATCTCCCGGTAGGAAAAAGATGTCACTAAACTCCTAACATAACTCAGTAATAGCAGTCCTCTCTTTGGAGTTGATATGTTCATAAAGTGTGAGCTCCTGTCTCAACAATGCATTACGCTTAGCATCAGCCGAGGGAAGCTGATGCGCTGATTTAGTACATTTGTTCCCTAACCGATCATTAGCTAACTTCTGAGTTCCTCCCCCAGCTGATACTAAACCACCTATCTGTTTCACGAGGGGACCCTTGTAAGACGCTTGACAGGCTTCCACCTCCTTATTCGTATCCTCTAGAATATCAATCAAATACTCATCCAACTTCTTAAGCTCCAAGACAATCTCTTTAAGTGCAACTGGCGCCTCACTCGAGTTCATTAACCCTATTACAGGGCGGACCGGATCTAGAAGAGCATTGGCTAGGAACACGCCATCCGCTATTGAACTTGCGGTACAAAGCATTTCCTGATCCAACCGAATCGGTACCTCCACTAGATGTTGTGTCCGTGGCAACAATGTGATAACCCCCTCGAAACTGACTCGAAAGATTCCTTGACAGAACTACAATTCACATCCTCAGCCCGGTCTGATAAGCACGCCGCGCTTTGCGCTACCCTCTTGGACAACGCGTATGCGCTATTCGGCGCCTCAACCGAAGACTGATGCAAATCTACTGTTCCCCCTTGGCACTCAAGAGGAACCCTGAATTCACTGCCATTTGCTCCCGTGCGAGGAAACACTAGTGACTGAACAGGACCTTCTATATTACAATTTTTTGCTAGAAAGTCATTTCCAAGAAGACCATCATTGAACGCCCCCTGAATTGCGTCTACCACATGAAAAGTACAAGGAAGCTTGCTGGGAAGCTTGAAATCGCCTTGCGTAGAACCAAGGGTTTCTCTTTCCCCAAAAGCGCTTGACAAAGTGAGCTTACGACTAACATCTATTAGACACGTATCACGTATTGCCGATTTGCTAATTATGCTAACCTCTGCACCTGTATTTATGGTAAATTTAGTTTTCCCCTGTTTCTCAATATCTAAAGGAAATGAAGCGGTCATGAGGTTTGATTCCCTGTAACTGTTATCTACTGTGTCAGACCCGCCGGCCACTTCCTGTGACTCCCTAGATTCAACCTTCCTACTGAGATATTGGCTTCCTGGTTGCACCGTCTTTATTGTAGCCGAGCCGGGGATTTTCGACTCGACTGTGTCTCGTTTCCCTGCTGCTTGGCTTCCCATCTTTTCTTTTGGAAACACGTACCCACGCCATGACCCCTTCGGCCACAAAAATCACATTTCACCTGAACACTAAAAACCCTTGGACCCTCATTAACAACTGGCGTTGCTGTAGCTGGCCTTGCCTTACAATCCCTCTGATCGTGACCATACTCCTTACATTCTGGACGATAAGGAGTATTTTTGCGACTATAGCAGTCTGCATAATTGTGGCCTCGCTTATGACAAAAGTTACACGTGATTTTCAGACTCTTTGCAAATTTAGATGGCTTCGAGCCCGAACTTGGATCGAGCGCCATTGCTACCTGTGGCTGGAAAGAAACAGCACACGGATTAGGTGTGTAACTAGCTTGTTGAGGCGTAAATGCATGTTGACCAGGCAACCAAGTACCGAAAGTGGGTTGTACCTGTAATATTTGTGGGTATAACTGCATTGGATTTCCCTGAAGGAGGGAAGCCCCCTGCTGCAATTTTTCCATATTTAATCCTTTTGTAACTAAATCCTCGAAGGTAGACGTTTCCTGCGTCAACAAATACTGACAAAGATGTGGATTGTTAACACCACCCCTAAAGGTATTCTTAGCGAAATCCTCCAGCTGTGCGTTTGCAATTTTACTTACCTCTGAGCCATACTTAACCACAACAGCCTCCTGGCATCGCTTAAGCATTTGCCTCAGACGTGATGTGTAGGACAATACTGATTCCGTGGGGCCTTGTTTGGCTGAGATGAGTCCACTCACCAATTCCTGGTAGGTTTCCCTTGGCAAGTAGATGCAGTTTAAGAGCTCCTCAGCCGCCTCTAGAGTTGAAGGGAACTTTGATGATATCAGCTGGTAAGCCTCCCCTCGAAGACGAGCCGGAAAGATCTGCATAAAAGCCACCTGCTCCTGGCTATTCAAACATTTCCAAACTTGCCTGCTACACCCAATAAAGGTCTGCAGGTCTAAAACTATTGACGGGCTTGGGGCTCCCGAAAACAAAGGGATCATCTGCCCCATTAACTTAGCTACCTTAGCATAATCGGCCATATTGCCTGCAAAATTCTTAACCTCTACCCCCTTACCAGTCACACAAACAGGACTAGAATGATTGGCTTGATCAATTGAAGCGTTTTTGGATGTGCCTGCCTCAAACGATAAATTCCAATCGTGAGACGTAATCAGCGTCTTTAGCGATTGCGATAGATTGAAAGAACTGGTCTGGTTTAGCGAGACTCCGCCAAAGTGTTTAATCTCTTCTTTAAATTGCTTCGTTTGTTCGCGGAACTGACTAATTCGCTCTAAACGATGCACATGCAAATTATCAACCGTATTCGTGAATTCAATAATTGTATCCAATTCAACGGGCTCGGTTTCTCGCTTCACCTGTTGATTTGAGGTAGAACAAGAAGATTCAGACTTACTTTTTGGAGTTGAGAGTGCTCTACCGCTTCGTAACACGAATCCGTCGCTTTCTTCTGGAGTTGTCCGCTGAATTCCTCCTATTGCCTGATTCCTATCACTCATTCGCGCGATTTAACAATTAATAATGACCGTGTCTTCGGGTTAACGTACAAGTCGCTAACGACACAACTCCTTCTGTGGTTGGTAAGGACTACAGTTTCTATAACACCAACTGGGTGGTACTTGCTACCATTCCAAGGATATGAAGCCCAAGCAATCAGGATGCGTGGATGAGTGCGTTTATATCGAGAGTGTAAGCGTGAGATTCCAGTTTCGAACGTTTCACCAATTTAGTCTGTACCAAATTGATCACTCTACAGCGAGTCGCCGTACTAGAGCTGTTCGGTAACTAAAACCGGCTGCGCCAATGTTATATTTTCCCTATCGGGGGTCCTGCCGGCCTCTTCCGGGGAGCCCCGCGATACTACTAGTACCTACACTCACCTATGCACCTGTAAAGCCTGAATAACCTTCCTTGGAATAGATACGCAAGTGTTGTTTTTTTTTGGTTGTAACTTCATTTACTCCTTTGTTTATCTTCGCTTATTCTAAGTTGATCGACAGCGGGTGCTGCAATGTCGTCCGTGGTTGGAGTACAAGGACTTGCTGCAGTGCGATGACGGGTCGCGATCTCCCGACGAATCCCTCGGCGTAATTCCCGTGCTTGGCGGCGAAAGAAGGCCCGCTCCGTGGGTGTGACGGCTAAACGGGCTAACCGCCTCAGCTTGTAGAGCTCGTGCCGTTGACGCTCCCGCCGGCCTCCTCGTGGACGCCTCTGTTTGGCGGTGTTGTCACTGGTGTCCAAGGGCGCCTTCAACCTGCGCAAATACTCGTCCTTGCTAATGGGACGCGGGCCGGCTCGGGGTTCTTCTTTGAGCACCTGCTCCAAACTCCGAGTGGGAGCCTGCTGCGGTCGAGTCGATTCCGCCACCTGTCTGGTGCCACTGGCCGACAAGGGATAGAGCGGCACGCAGACGCTGCTTAACCCTGCTCCTGTTGACTTCGTGCTGCTCGCTGCTGCGTCGGCTGCCCTACCGCGGTGTCGCTCCTGGGATGCCTGCAATTATGGGGAAGATTAACAATGATAGCCAGCAGCGGTTACGCTAAAAGGCATTGAGGAACGCGGCTAGTAATGCCAACACCTCACCATTTGTTTCTTCGTTTCGTAAGTTTCGGGACTGCTTTCCGTAGATGCGCGTTGTTGCGCATTCGGCTTCCAACTGACTTTTCCACCTCGCTCAAGAAGTTTAAGTACTATTCTTTTAACCTAAATTCTCTTAAAATGCGCTGAGTAGTCAAACACGTGCGCTCTCGTTCCACGAACGTTTTTCCTCCCTGCTTCGTCTCGCTTGCTCGACTGGTGAATTTGCGAAACTGGGGAAATTGAGCGAAAGAGTATTTTTTGCTTAAGCTTTCGACTTCGAAAGAGTACTTTCAGCTTAAGCTTTCGGCCTTCTCACTATCTCCTGAGGTGAAATAGCGAAACTGGGGACATTGAGCGAAAAAGTGTTTTAGCTAGAACTTTCGGCTTTCCCACGATCGCTCGTGGTGAAATAGCGAAAGTGGGAATATTGAGCGAAAGAGTGTTTACGTCGGAACTCTCGGTTTTCCTCTCCGCTTACCTCACTTCGAAGCACCCCGTTTGTTCATGATGTAAATATTGTTGCGGGTTGAACTTTCTCGTTCACTTAACTGCTCGCTTATTTACTTGCGCATGTGTTTCCATGGCTCATTTTCATTGGCGTAGTGCGAGTGCATAGGTTTTGTTTGCTCGCTACTATTGCAGTTATAAAGTGGGAGTATATCCGAGCATGTTTTATGTGTTCGCTCGTAACTAATTACTTATTGTAGTAATTTACCAATGCAACAGGCCTGGCTCTGAGCACTTGTCCCCATAAGGGCTTGTGCGAACCCTCGCATGGCCTCCCTGCTCTGCAAGATAACCATGGAACCAAGAAGCATCTTCATCTCAAGTAAAAGGGCCGTTACGACCAAGTTAATGAAAGAGCCAATGACGTTCGAAGCGGCCTCTTTTGCGGGTTCTTTCGACAACGAGGAGGATGATCTTTTTGCGATTTGGCATAATCAACAGTCACCAGTATTAATTTTTCGATCCCTTTTTCGGACTAAAGTGAACGGACAGCGTGGGTGATACAATTGAGGAGTCATGTGGAATAGCGAACAGCGTTGGAATTCCATCGCAAGTGCGAAAATTGTTCAGGAGCGGAAGTGGAGATATCGGAAGGCGTTGGAGTTATTAAGCTGCAGCTTGACCATCAACGGAGCCCCTAACGTTAAGAAAAGTAATAGAAATTGTAAGTTGTAAAATCTTATACCATTTTGAGAGAAAAAATTAAAAATAACAAATATTAAATTTGCTATAATAATTTTTGATTATAATTTGTAAATTTGGCAGGCAATTAGTATTTCAGCCAGTGATGTGATCGCGTGTGGAGTTTATATTGCTGGCGATAGGTGTAAATTACACCTGAAGTGGCAAGAATCCTTCCCAATGGGATTTCTGAGTCGTGTAGGTGGTAATTTTGTGAGGAGTTTCAAAGTTGGTTTTGTGGAAGTGTAGGTAGGTGGTTCGACGAGCCAAGAAAGAACCTATTAGTAGTTATGGAATATTTGCAAGTCGGGATTCATTCTTTAACTCTCGTATTCATCGTTTTGTCGGCTGGTCATAGGATAAAGAGACGGTCTAGCGTGTGACACAAGTCCGTGTCTTAACAGTGCGCTTACAATTCCGGGGAACCTGAAGCTTGCCCAATTGGTTTCTGGGGGCAGTTTAAGGGTTGGCAAGTGGCGCCTTCCTACCCCGTCTCCACGGGTCAGCCGAGGCCCCGAGACTCCACGTGGAATCGTTTGGTGTAACGTGACATTTTTGGTGCCCAACTTTCATTGGGATAAAGCAATCTAAGGTCAAGTCAAGTAAAGTATATCGTTGAAGCGCATAATCAGTGCCATAAAGAAAGTGAAGGGATAGTGTCTTATTACGGGAGTTTGATATATTTACTAGTGACTTTGTGAGTAAGTGGAAGTGTAAGTATTCAAATTACAAGGGAGTGGAATCCTTCCAAGGACTGGTGTAATTGCGTAATGGCTATCATTTTATCTCAGAAAATGGCCCTTCCTTACATTGAACGACAAACGATTTTGATTGAGCAGACCAATCAATTACCTCAGATCTAGATGAGATGAAAACAAATCCAGAAAACAGGAAAAACAACCAAAAGAAGTGAAGGAGTTTGAAAAGTAATAATTAAAAGTGCCTACTTGGGAAGTGAAAGTGAAACGAAGTTGTATTTTTAGCTAAGCACTATAAGAAAAAGATTTTATCGAAAACAGTGAATTTTGGCGCTTCATTTGGTAGGGTTAAGTCAATTTATGTAGTCCACGTTGCTTAGTGGTTAGAGCACGAAGCTCATAAGCCAAAGGTCTCTGGCTCAAGTTTTGTTAACGTCAATGAGATTTAGTTCGAGTGGTTCTTTGGATAGGCTATAAACCTGTTCAGTTATGATACGTGCTGGTTTAAAATCGGAACGTATCGCAGCTGGGTGGACGGACACGCGGCCAAAGCGTGATAATGATCATATCACCTTGTGGTGGCGAAGGCTCGAAAGGGGCTGTAGGGCTACGAAGAAGTCAATTTATATTAAGGAAAAAAGTACATAATAAAATGTCTCGTACTACACAAAGGTAGGGGGAAAAGGAAAGATGAAAAAGGCTGATGAACGATCCCCAGAAACTCCAGAAACACCAGCAAGATTTATATTACCATAATTTTCGACTCTCGTAGCAGAACAGATGGTGTGGAAATCGCCGGCTGTCTCTAAATGGGGAGTGAGGTTCTTCTGAGGCCGCTCTGGGTCTGTCAATGCTTTCCTAGAACGAATGGATATACTAAAAGTGGCAAAAGGAGTCAACAAATTTCAGTTGTTTAGAATGCAACTGAGTTATTGGACAGTACAGTTCTGGTTTGGTTCCGCTCAGCCCGAAAGCGTGGTGCCAGTTGGGATGAGTGACGCCTCCAAATCCTGATGACCTCTTGTGGGAGGAAATCTGCCACAGAATGCAAGAAAAACATGAATCTATCGGGACTTACGTTGCTGTGATGGATAGACTATTTTGACCGCTGATGGAGCCTGGTTCTGAAAGACACAAGCTAAAGGTACTTCGGATAACTCCGTTTTGTGCCTCAACCAAATCGTAGAATAACTAGGTTATTAGAACTTGACCTGGTCTATGCTGAAATGCCGAAATTAAGTGAGTTCAATACCTCTGGTGGAGCAACACGGAGACTCTGTTAGAATTGCGGCATTCAGGAGCATTTCACCCCAGAATGCAAGAAAGGTCGATGTTGTTACGCGTGTGGAAAGTAAGAAGTCATAAGATCTAGTCACCCCATTGTTCTCCTTCTTCAGCAATCTACCGAGCGAGCCCCACAAGGCAGCGATGGAAGTACGGGGATAAAGAGAGAATCCGCCATTCGAGACGGGATATTGACCTATGCTTTTAAAAGGGGGACCAGATGACAACCGGCCACATTTAAAAGTGCAAATTTTTAGAATACAACTGTTGGGCCTTGTTGACTTGGGGGCAATACACTCAATCCTGGGGGAGGAGGGGGTTTCCTGGGAAAAATGAAAGACTCGTGGCATGGAAGTGAATCTAGCAGAACAAGTTTCGATAAAGATGGCTAATAACGCGAGGGCAAAATAGAAGGAGAAACTTGGGGGTCCCTAGCAGTCAAAGGCTATACACAATGGATGCCGATGCTGGTAGTCCCACCAGTAAGCCAGCCCCTTTTACTGGGGTAGAATTATTGTACGGAATTGTACTGAATCTAAAGGGTGAGTTATGAAAGTTTGACTGACGAAACCTGAGGAGGAGGAACATCAAAGTTTGATAGAGGAGGAGTCTGAGCTAATGGGGGAAATTGGTAATATGCTAAAAAGGGCATAATAAGAAATTCGACTTCCCCATATAGTGCTCCGATTTGGGTGGTACCAAAAATATTAGACAATTCTGGAAAGAGCTAATGGCGCATTGTAGTCAATTACAGAAAACTAAACGACGGAACAAAAGAGAATAAATGCTCTATTCAAATATTGAAATTATATTGAATAGTTATATTGAAAGCAACAATTACAACAATGACAACGCAACCCGCGGTTGCAGCCACGATGTTAACAGTACATCAGGAGTGGTACTAACAGGCCGAATACTGGTCGAATTCATAGAAAAGGCAGAAAATAGGGAAGTGTTCTGTGACGCAGTAAAGAAAGTCCTCAGCAAAAGCACAAGTATAGCCTCACTCGAGCCGATGGCAATGATCGAAATAAAACCATTGAGTGCTTCACGGATTTGGCCTAGGAAGAGGAAGCCATCATGGGGGAGTTCCCTAGCGTGGGCAGAATCAAAGTTGGGCTGACACCAGAAAACCAAAGGGGACAGCGCATTACCCGAATTGACTTTACCGAAAAAGACGCCGAACGATTTCTGAACAAGGGCAAAGTACGAATAGGTTGGGTTGTCTGCAGAATAGGTTGGGTTGTCTCCAATGTTTCAAACGCCTTGGCTACGGTCACACTGCACAAGTATGCAAAGAACCCGATAGGAGTTCCCCATGTTACAAATGCAGTGAAATGGGACATAAAAGAAAATAGTGTATAAAGGAAGCATACTGTATTCTTTGCACGGATGCTGATGCAAGACCGGATTTCGGACATGTCTTGGGTTGGGGGAAATGCCGGGTTTTCCAGGAAGCCCTAGTCAAGGCTAAAACGGAACTTCGATGACCCACATCCTGCAGCTAAACCTACACCGCAGTTCAACCACCCAAAATCTGCTTGATCAGTTTGCGAGGGACATGAAAGTCGATTTCTTGCTGCTGAGTGAGCAACACCATAATAAAAAGTCTGCATCATGGTATCCTGATGAAACTGGTACTGCCGCCATCTGGGTTCAAAATAGTGATTTCCAAGCGGAGAGCAATCGAATGGGGCATGCCTCAAACAGATCCGTTGGAAAAACGATTCCAAGAAATGGTGGCGACTGAGGGACGAGAAAGCTCACCCCGGATAATATAGTTGCGGTGATGCTCGAATCGGTTGACAAATGGAACCAGGTGGCAGATTATGTTCGGGCGGTCCTAAACGATAAAAGCGACTCACAGCAGCCGGGAGCATTGGTGCGAGGGGTTGCTTGTCTGGCAATTCCACTTGAAGAGGGATCTCCAGCTTGAAGGTGCCTCACGGCGAGGTAAAACGAGGGCTGGTCCAAAGTAATGTGTCAAACGATCTCAGGCTAGGTTCTCAGGTTGACAGGTGAGGTGTTTAGAGGGAAGTCCAGTCGCCTTCTTGAAAGTATGGGGGTCCAAAACTCTGTGCGAAAATGGGGATTTACCTGCCAACCACAAAAAAGGGCTACCAAAGGTTACAATAACAACATACTTTCCATTAGCCAAAGCAAACCATTAGAAGTACAACAAGGATTTGAAGATAAAAGAAAAATTGAAATGGATACAATATCATAACAAGAACAGACATGTTCCTCTTCTCAAATTGAGCCTGGAAACATATACTCGTAGAAGAAAAACTACAAAAATGAACGACTAAAGGAAAAACCCAAGTATTGTATAATTTAAATCACAAAAGACAATAACGAAATAATACTTATTAGAAATAAGAAACCAGCTACGATTGAAAGAATAAAAAAATATATAACAGAAGATAACAAAATTGAACTGAGTAAATAACAATATTCTCACACAATCGCTCAACCAAGGTCCCTTAAATGAAATTGTAATGTATAAATTCAATTTACATATCACCAGAAGTGATACAAAAACTCTAACAGAAAACATCTGGATTAACGATCAGGTACTTATCTCCTACATAAACTTTATCGCTCAATGAAGTACGTGCCTAAATTCAATAATCCTTCCAAAAGTTTACACAATCAATACATTCTTCATTCCGACCATTTTGATACACGGATACGACTCAATTAAAGGGTGGACTCGAAAAGTAAATATATTTTCTTTCGGCCTTATATTAAAACTGGTACAGATAAATCAATCCCACGGCTGTGTAGCGATTGTAGACTTCAAAAATAAAACTATTACATATATACTATGATTCCGTAGGCCAATCTACGAAACTAGCCTAAATACTATCGAAGAATATTTACAGAATGAGTCTTGAGACAAAATTAATCAAAATTTGGACATCGCCTTCTCAAAAGAAAATGAAATGGCAATTCCCCAACAAGAAAATACTAGCGACTATGGTATATTTTCTTGTGCATTTGCAGAATATATTACCCAAAATGCAGAAATCGATCAAGAAAATTTGCCATATTTTAGATAATAGACGATTCTTGAAATTGTAATACACGGGAAATTATTCGATTGAACAACTAATTTTTTAATATTTACATATATTCTCATTAAAAACAATAATGATTATCCTTCTTTTATTCTCAAAATCTAAAAAAGTTAAGGCCAAAATATCTATCGAAAAAATAGAATCAGAATCTGGCATTGTATTAGTTAGAAAATATCCCTTAAGATTAATACAAGACTATAAGCGTATTCATAAAAAATTTACCTGAAACAGTATGAAACAGATGTAAACCAAACTTCTTCAGAAATCGAACCACACCCTTACATAATGGATATAATTGAAACAATTAACAGAGAACTTAGCTTTTGCATTTTAATCAAAACAAAACAATCAAAAGAGGACTAATACACCCCACAGGAACCGTTTATAAATGTCTTTTTGAACCAATGGATACTAACGGCTATGAAGAAATATCGGAACATTTAAAGGTAACCGATAGTAATAACCACGAAATAATAAAGGCATCAAATCAACAAATAAAAATAAATAACATATTCTAAAGTAATATTGAGCGAATAATGCAAAATATATACCAAACAACTTTAATGCACCTAAAATTAATAAAAGGTATAAATAACACCACACAGCAAATAAATAAAAAGTTCATGAATGTTCAATTGAGTTATAATCTGGATCGAATCAAACACGAACTTGAAAAAATAACCAATAATATAAATTCCGCCAGAACTGGTATCATGTTTCGCTCTGTACTCACCCATGACGAAATAAACGAATCTAAACTAAAAAAAAACTGAAATAGTTTTGTCATCAGTATTCCTAAGCTTACACGACCTTTGTTATCACACAATGTTAAGAAAATACCGAATAAGAACTCAGAAACATTAAACATCATAAAAATCTTTTAGAAAAAAAAGAAAACCGACTTCGAAATGCCCTAAAAAGGATGAAATAATTTTTATGGAAGCGGTGCCATATCACTTTTTCCCCGATTTTTTCATGATGGTGCAGATCTTGGAAGCATTTATGTTAAAATGGGGAAATTGATTTGACACCGCTTCCATAAAAATTATTTCATCCTTTTTAGGGCATTTTGAAGTCGGTTTTCTTTTTTTTCTAAAAGATTTTTATTTCACCCTTTTTGGTAAAAAATTTTTTCATTTCAAACCTTTCAAAACTCAGCTTCTTGAATACATTGGACCATGTTTATTAAAATATAATTTTTTACTGCAATGCATGAACCAGTACGACCAAAATCTGCAGCATTCATACGAATCGAATTTAATTCTGGTACATTTAATACATGATCTCATCAACGTCTACCTTGATTTTAGATTTCATGAAAATCTAATATGAGCCGTTGTTTTGAGAAATTTTCGAATTTCGAACTTTGCCTAGCCGCGATTTTGATATTCTGGCCTGACCCTAAAGTGCTTTTTAGGTAAATTTCTCGAGAGAAATTTACTATTGCGGAGAGCATCATATATATATATATATATATATATATATATATATATATATATATATATATATATATATATATATATATATATATATATATATATATATATATATATATATATATATATATATATATATATATATGGGATATAACGAAATTTGTGACCACGCTAGAGACTGCAATTTTGCTCCAATTTTCACCAAATTTTCAGAAAAGGTGTATTGGGTTAATAGCTCGGTTTAGTTCGTGAACCAGCTATATCGGCTTGGCAAAATCAAAATGGCGGCCATTTTAGACGAAAAATCGTGATTTCTGTTCTGACCAAAGTAAAGCTCCGATCTGGATGAAATTTGGTACAAAGGTTTACTGATGTATGTGATGAATCTCACAATAAAAAATCCAAAGTCGGTACGGCATAAACAAAATGGCGGCGGTCGGAAAACGTGCAAAATTTTGTTGTTGTAATAGTGGTCAAAGCTTTCAACAGATTTTCATGAAATTCGGCATTTAGATAGAAACTATGAGTGTCTAAAGTATTGCATGAAAAATTTGGAGGTCAGGGCATCAAAAAACAAAATGGCGGCCAGTTGAAACTCAAAACTTCAAAGGCTTCTAAAAGTCGCAATTTTAACCTGATATATATGAAACTTGGTTTCAAGCTAGGCATTACTTAGATCTACAGTTTTTAATATTTTGGTGATCATGCATGGGCAAATTTCAAAATGGCGGCGTTTTAAATATGCGTTTTTTTCAGGTTTTTGTGGCCCTCTAGCGGTCACATTTTCCAGCGGTTTTTGATGAAGCTTGAGATTATGGATCTCTGTACTATGTTCTTGTATTATGCAGAAAATTATTAAAATTGAATGAAAAATAAAAAAGTCGAAAATTTAAAACCCAATATTTTTAAGCTACCATTTTCACTTAAAATTGAATTATTTTGCCCTGTCTAGAGTGAAACTCCGATTTGAACGAGATTTGGCACATTGATTGATGGTTTGATTTGACACCGCTTCCATAAAAATTATTTCATCCTTTTTAGGGCATTTTGAAGTCGGTTTTCTTTTTTTTCTAAAAGATTTTTATTTCACCCTTTTTGGTAAAAATTTTTTTCATTTCAAACCTTTCAAAACTCAGCTTCTTGAATACATTGGACCATGTTTATTAAAATATATTTTTTTACTGCAATGCATGAACCAGTACGACCAAAATCTGCAGTTAATTCTGGTACATTTAATACATGATCTCATCAACGTCTACCTTGATTTTAGATTTCATAAAAATCGATATGAGCCGTTGCTTTGAGAAATTTTCGAATCTCGAACTTTGCCTAGCCGCGATTTTGATATTCTGGCCTGACCCTAAAGTGCTTTTTAGGTAAATTTCTCGAGAGAAATTTACCTATTGCGGAGAGCATCATATATATATGGGATATAACAAAATTTGTGACCACGCTAGAGGCTGCAATTTTGCTCCAATTTTCACCAAATTTTCAGAAAAGGTGTATTGGGTTAATAGCTCAGTTTAGTTTGTGAACCAGTTATATCGGCTGGGCAAAATAAAAATGGCGGCCATTTTAGACGAAAAATCATGATTTCTGTTCTGACCAAAGTAAAGCTCCGATCTGGATGAAATTTGGTACAAAGGTTTACTGATGTATGTGATGAATCTCACAATAAAAAATCCAAAGTCGGTACTGCAGAAACAATATGGCGGCGGTCGGAAAACGTGCAAAATTTTGTTGTTGTAATAGTGGTCAAAGCTTTCAACAGATTTTCATGAAATTCGGCATTTAGATAGAAACTATGAGTATCTAAAGTATTGCATGAAAAATTTGGAGGTCAGGGCATCAAAAAACAAAATGGCGGCCAGTTGAAACTCAAAACTTCAAAGGCTTCTAAAAGTCGCAATTTTAATTTGATATATATGAAACTTGGTTTCAAGCTAGGCATTACTTAGATCTACAGAATGCGATATTTTGGTGATCATGCAAGTGCAAATTTTAAAATGGCGGCGTTTTAAATATGCGTTTTTTTTCAGGTTTTTGTGGCCCTCTAGCGGTCACATTTTGAAGCGGATTTTGATGAAACTTGAGATTATGGATCTCTGTACTATGTTCTTGTATTATGCAGAAAATTATTAAAATTGAATGAAAAATAAAAAAGTCGAAAATTTAAAACCCAATATTTTTAAGCTGCCTTTTTCACTAAAAATTGAATTATTTTGCCCTGTCTAGAGTGAAACTCCGATTTGAACGAGATTTGGCACATTGATTGATGAGGTTCTAGCCCACAGAGATTTGAAATTGTCCAAAATCAAATGCATGCATTAAAAATGGCGGCCCCAAAAGGTCAGGAACAAGCGCAATTCGCTACTTTAGTAGCAACTGAAATAATGAATTTTTTTCATGGAAACGTTTTAAATGACTTATCTTGAACGTATTTATAAATCAGAATATTTTTTAAATATTGTAAAATATTTTTAACAACATCCTAACAAACTTTAAAATTGCGACTTGTCTCTCTGTCCGTCCGTCCGTTTGTTCGTGTGTCACAAGTTTTCTCGCAAACCACATGAGCTAGAATGAGGAAATTTTCTACGTAGGTCAAAAGTGGTGCCTCTTGAAATTTGCAGTGTAAGAACATATTTTAAAGTGTTTATGGGGGTGTTCCCATACAGGGGGGTGACATAAACATTTTTTTTATTTCTGTAGCCCTCTAGCAGCCAAGTTTCTCAACAGATTCCGATAAAACTTGAAATTATATGTTATTAAGGCAAGATAATTTAATTTAATTATACAAATCGGATGACAAATAAAAATTCAAAAATTTACAGCTTAATAATTTTAGCAGCCGTTTTCAATAAAAATTCAAAATAATGGCCCCGGATGGTTCTGAAAAAAATCGAAAATGTATATATTAATGGCAATGCAAGTGCTGATTAAACTTTTATGGAAATCTTTTGAAATTAACTATTTGAGCTATTTAAGCCAAAAAGTTATCACCTTTGTTTGATAACCACTGTCAAATGTATAAACAGCAAATGTGAGAAGGGCGAAACGAGTATAAATATGTTTATAACAATTTATTATCCGCCGATTTTCAATATGTGATCCATACGTGTGCAACTCAATTTAATTAGCAAAATATTTGCGAAGGGTCTCCAGATACGAACGTCGGCAGATCCTTTCTGTTAATAAATACCCATGTAGTGCTACAAAAATTGCAATAAGAAGTCCAGTAGTAGATAAGCCAATTTCTTTTTCAAAACATGACGCTATATACGAGAAATTTACCTTTCCGGCTGGTGCTGCCAACGGGGATTTTTTATCGTTCAACCAGCCATTTTGTTCAGCCATTTTGTTTCAAATTGTTCGACTTCGATTTTTTATTGTGAGCTTTTTCATACAATTGAAAGAATCCTTTGACCAGTTTTAGTACAATATATATATATATATATATATATATATATATATATATATATATATATATATATATATATATATATATCTATATATATATAAATGTATATATATATATATATATATATATATATATATATATATATATATATATATATATATAAACACATATTATATACAAATGTACATCTATATATTTACACATCTATTTTTTTATTGTGAGCTTTTTCACACAATTGAATGAACCTTTGTACCAGTTTTGGTACAATATATATATATATATATATATATATATATATATATATATATATATATATATATATATATATATATGTATATATATATATATATATATATATATATATATATATATATATATATATATATATATCTGTATATATATAAATATATATATATATATATATATATATATATATATAGATATATATATATATATATATATATATATATATATAGATATATATATATATATATATATATATATATATATATATATATATATATATATATATATATATATAGGGTGATTCATAACAAGTATACACATGTGAATGGCCCTTAACTCTCATTTATCACCGATTTCAGGTCCATGTACTGACAGATTATGACAGTTTGGTCTTTTACAATTTTAACCACGGCGTCATACACATCAGATAAACGTTTTATTATTGTTAAAACTTTTTACGCCAGAAATGTAGGAAAATGTCATCGAAAATTACAATCATCGTTTCATAGTCTGTAAAGCAGCACGAGGTGCACATATGCTCAAAGTAATGTTTCATATTTAATTGAAAGAGACCAAATTTTCATAATAAATTACCATTACAGCTCAATCTGTACAAAAACTATGTTTTATTTCGACAAAAATGTGTACACTTGTTATGAATCACCCTTTTATATATATATATATATATATATATATATATATATATATACATATATATATATATATATATATATATATATATATATATATATATATATATATATATATATATATATAAAGACACATGTATTTATATATGTAAACATGAAGTTTACTCCGCAATCAATCTCAAGAAATTTACTTAAAATGATCCTCCTTCTTAACCGTATGACTCGTTCACGTTTCTTCGATCCCCTCCGCCTTCGTTTTCAGTTAACTATGGAACCTAATTTTCATGAAAGTTTCAAGAAAATTATACACTCTAGTTCAATGAAAACTCAGCAGGGCATATTCATCTTCATCTGTAACGTTCTGATCAGTTATAGAAGGAAAAGTATTTCTTTTAAGGTCTTTAGTATGGAAACCACTAATTTTAGATTTCTGGGAATATGGTATAATGTATAGTTTTAACTGGAAAGTAAGGAATTAACTCTATCATTTGCAATCACTCAATCCTTATTATTTCTTCGGGGAATTTTATAAATTCTATGTGTAAGGTTTATGTCTAAGAATGTAAGAAGGATCCTTTACTAAGCTCATCGGTAAGCAAAGAATGAATTCGGAAGAGAAAAGCATCCTGAATTGCTCCCACTAACTATTGTTGAATTGTATTTATGCCACATTTGGAAGTAATTTATTGGTTATTCCCGGTAGAAATGATTGACTAAAATGAACCGTTTATGCAGAAAACTAAGGATACTGATCATTTTCCTCACCCGTCATCAAAGGACTCAGTATCTCCATCAAATCCTTGAAGAGTGGCAACTAATTGGCACTTTTCGTGCGAAAGATAATTTAAATTCAATTTCTCGACATCAATGTATCATATTGAACTGCTAATAGCTACAGAGTCCTAGAAAGGAACACAATTCTATTCCGGTACGTTTTAGATCAATATTTTGTCCTTCATTCGGAACTTCTATAATCAAAATCCTTGCATCCGTCGACCAGTTATGCTGAAAAATTCGGGTGAAAGTCGGAAATTTTTTAGTTTTAACGGTAAAAGTCCTTTAATGTTACTTGAATTTCTTATCCTTTAAACGGAACCTAATTGGAAGAAAGACCTATCATTTGCCAAAAACAGGACTCTTCCATATACCTCCGCTTAAAAGTTATGCGTGAACATACAAAAAAAAGCAAAAATATATACGTTATGAATTGATAGCTTTCTCTCCTTTGGAAGTCGGTTCAAAATCTATCAAGTTGTATTTTATAGTGGAGAGTACTATACCATTGAAAAACATACAAAAACTTTGAGTAATAAGCTAGCCTAGATTTTTTATTGTGAGCTTTTTCACACAATTGAATGAATCTTTGTACCAGTTTTGGTACTATATTCATATATATATATATATATATATATATATATATATATATATATATATATATATATATATATATATATATATATATATATATATATATATTGACCAGTTATGCTGAAAAATATTATATGCATATACATACATCTATCTATACATATATACACATCTATATACACATACATACACATATATGTATATATATACATATATATATATATATATATATATATATATATATATATATATCTCTATATATGTGTATATATATACGAGTATATATATATATATATATACAATATATATATATATATATATATATATATATATATATATATATATATATATATATAT
The DNA here is from genome assembly GCA_963969285.1 of Odontomyia ornata. Lineage (NCBI taxonomy): Eukaryota > Metazoa > Arthropoda > Insecta > Diptera > Stratiomyidae > Odontomyia > Odontomyia ornata. The sequence continues at coordinate 57,815,935 of OZ017743.1, read as the reverse complement.
ATATATGTATAGACACATGTATTTATATATATAAACATGAAGTTTACTCCGCAATCAATCTCAAGAAATTTACTTAAAAAGATCTTCCTTCTTAACCTTATGACAGAATATCTAATGCGGCTATTGAGGAACTACCTTAAGGACCAAAGCCTGCTCTACGACACGACACAGGGCCAACGAAGGATGGAAATTACATCGAGTGTTGCCCAGGGATCTATCCTTGGTCCGGACCTATGGAACGTGTCTTACGACGCGCTACTAAGACTTGAGATGCCAGATGAGTCGCGCTTGGTCGGCTATGCGGATGATGTTGGGGCTCTGGTCGCTGGACGCTGGACGAACAAGCGCAACTTAGGCTAGGTATGCTAATGTGCCGAATGAGGGACTGGGTGGCTGCTCGCGGGCTTAGTTTAGCACTGGAGAAAACTGAAGTGGTCATCTTGACAAAAAAGGGAATCCCTAGAGTAAGGATGATCAGTATTGGAGACATGCAAATCGAATCGAAGCCAGCGGTGAAGTACCTGGGGCTACTGATCGACTCAAAGGTGAGTTTCTCTGAGCAAATCAGGGCAACGGCTGAGAAGGCTGCTTCAGGAATATCGGCTCTGAGTCGACTAATGGCCAACGTAAGGGGGCCCAGCTGTAATAATCGAGCAGTTAAAGGGTTAAAGAAAACCCCAAAATGTCCCAAATCAATCGAAACGATCGAACCGGTACGATTGCAGATTGAATCGGAACAATTTCCGATCGATCTAGCACAATTTGCAATCAAACCGGTTTGAGATTGATCTGGTACGACGAAATACCTCGGACATGGCAGTTGACATTTGGAGTGAAGGAGACTGGCGAGAAACACACGGGTGGAAATGGTTGCTGTGCTGACTATAGTTCAGGTATTAATTTTGATAATTAAATTACACTAACGCTCACATCTCTGCAACACCCAAACAGGAACGGTAGAAAAACCCACGTCAAGTAGGAGAGGAAGAGAAGAAGCGAACAGTTTTGCTTGGGCGGATGAAGGAGCCTGCTTTAATCGCTACAGTGATCACGTCGGATCGAGTTCCCCATAATTGGAAATCCATAGGAATATCTCGTTTATCCCTGTAGAGGCCAGCAAATCGGAAATATGTGTGACTAGGTTATGATATCCCCTTGGATTATTGGTGATGCTTCACTTTCGGATAACTGAAAAAAAGATCCACCGTTAGAACACGTCAAGAGAAAAAGAAGTCGAAGGCGATCGAATCTATCTTTTCGCATATTCCTACAACAAAGTGTCCCACTCCCATCAACCTGTTACTATACAAACTGTTATTTACGCGGGGGCTAACGTGAAATTATAGAGCCAGTAGATTGCACTCCTATGAACGGGAACGGAAAGTGCCGTAATTGGGAAGATAGTCTTAACATCATCAACAGACTGAATCTCTTGTCTCTGCGTTGCGTATAGTCGAAAGGAACAAAGGAAAGACAAGACGTAGGAATAAGAATAAAATAGGCCCGATCACGAGCAAAATCGATATTCTCAACCAAAATCCCACCGACCAAGACGATTGTTTCTCTGCAAGGCAGGCAAATTACAACGGGAAATGACATTCACCTACGAAAAGGAAAGTCAGGGGCGTAGCGATGGGGTGGTGTGGGGGGGTGTTACACCCCCCCCCCAAATATTTTGGAAGTCGGCATTTTCACAATTTCTAATAATATATTACCGAAAATTCAGCCATGAAATATTTCTTTTCAGGAAATTTTTCAACTTTGAACTTCACCTAACTTAATTTTCATTTGTATAGCCTACCAAAACTCAAAATAAGCAATTTTTGTAAGTAATTTCAATTATATACATGAACATAGCTCCTCTACAGTCTTATACCTCTATGGTAACAACTCATCTGATGGGCCATGTCATATGCATTGAACGAATAATATATCATTTACTCTTCGCTATCTAGAGACTACCGCTAGTCCGTAGGGATGTTTGTGGCGCGGCGTCCATAGAAAGACATATAATTTTTGAGTGCTTCGAAGGTTTGCAACTGAAAACAACTGAAAGTGAAATGCCTTGAGTATAATCATTTTGCAAATCACACATTTTTAGTATTTTTCTTTTGTAAACTCGATAAACATGTGCAAATTAGTTCTAGGTATAAAAAATAGTGCCTTATTAGACAATAGATTCGATTAAGTGGCTTGGTAGAAGAATAGAGAGGGAAAAGAATAGATCAACAAGGTTAATCATTTTTTGAGACTATTTTCAAGGTAAGTCGTAACTTTAATTTAAAATGAAATCACAACTACACAACTCACTATTATATCGCATCATTTTAGTAGAAGTAAAACACCAAATCAGTAAATTATTGTTTCAATATAAATGCTGCTTTTTTATTTTGCTGAGATTAAAATTTGATTTTAGTGAAAAAATACTAAATTTTTCTTCGTTTTGAATAAACTTGATAGATATTTACTTTTACGATATTCAAACGCAGCTACTTTGAAAGTAACTTTAATGTTACAATTCTGTAAATTTCATTTTCGTGATAAATGTAATACCTACGCATCTAGTAGAAATCTTTTCACTTAATGCAATGGAAACATTTCTTCATAGGTTTTATAATAATGTCAAAACCACTAAGGAAAAGGATGAAAGTAGAATGTGAAGATTGTGGGAGTCAGTTTGACGATGACTACAAGTCTCGACATGAAATTTCTAAACATAATGGAAAATATGTTAGAGTCAAACATGTCGGAGCTCCATCAAATCCATTCGAAGCCTCTAAAAGAAAAATTGTACCTTCAACAATTCCATCATCAAATAGTCATACTGTAGTTGCTGTTATAGAAGAGAATGTTGCTAAACTACCTGCAGATGATTTAGAGCAGCAATTGGCTGGAGCCAGCAAACCCGTTATTTCAACGACAATTTTTCCTGTGCAACAAAAGATAGGACAACGACCATTTTCACTATCAGCATCCACACGATTACCACCCTCACCTCCAGTGACACTACCGCCATCGTCGCCAGCTTCACCCAAATCTCCTTCACAACTTTCACCGCAACAATCAAATGAAGTACCATTACCTAAAGAAGCTGAGGCTGATCCGACTTGGATCAATTTTTCCGGTAAGGTAGCAGAATTTCTAAGTAACTTTGAAAGAGTAGGTGAACTTTTGAAGAATTTGACAAGTGATGCAGCTCCGAATGTAAAAGCGTTTTTTATCGATATGATCGATAGTTTGACCCACATCCACGAAGAAAGTGAGGAGTTGCTGCAATTAGCAAAAAAAGAAGAAGAAAAACTGTCATCAAAGACTTTTGATCTGCATATTGTGAGTGAAAGTTTCATAAACCATGATCCTGGAAAAAGGGGAAAAATATCAACCACCAATCAGCGAAGATTTTTAAGTTCGCTAGGACCATACCAGCCGAAACTTGCCATTTATCCAGCGAATCCAGATATTCCTACCAATAAACAATGCCGTTTTAATTCAGCATGGTATAATGAGTTCCCATTTTTGGAATATAGTCCTTACAAAGATGCAGCGTATTGCTTCGCTTGTTTTTTGTTTGCCGAGGGAGCTAGAAGGGCTCACGGTAGTAAAGAGTGGACGTCAGTAGGTGTTCGCCAGTGGCATAAAATGAAAAGTAGAGGTCAGAATAACGAAGGAAAACTAGTTCAGCACTTCACTTCAGAATCTCATCGTGCATCTTTAAGTGACTACTGTAATTTCATCAACGAAGGAACCCATATCAATGTATTCTTAGATAAATCTTTGCGGCAGAATAAAATTAAAGAAGAGCAGGAGAAAGAATATCACTTTAAGGTTCTACAAGTTTTGCTTGATGTAACAAGAACTTTGGGGAGACAAGGGTTGGCTTTTCGTGGTCACGAAGAATCGCCAGAAAATAACAATAGAAATTTTTTACAAATTGTTTCTTTGATTTGGCGACATTGCCCATTGATGCACAAATGGTTAAATGAAATCTCTAAAAGACCACCTCATGTAACGTACTTGAGCCCCACTACCCAAAACGAATTCATCGATTTACTGGGAGCTAAAACTCAAGAAGCCATCGTTGCCGAAATTAATGAAGCTGGTATCTTTTCTGTCATGGCTGATACAACTCCTGATTTGTCACACCAAGATCGATTAGCCATCAACATTCGGTATGTGCTCCCAACAAACGATGGACCTGTACCTGTTGAACGCCTTCTCAAGATGGATGTTATTCTAACGAAAAAAACTGGTGAAGAACTGGCAGAAAAAATTGTAGTGGCTCTTCAGTCATTGGGGATTTCAGTGAAAAATATCGTTTTTCAGTTCTACGATTTTGCGGCCAACATGAGTGGAAAATATAATGGCACGCAGAAGAAATTATCTGAAAAATGTTGTAAAAATATTCCCTACGTTCCGTGTGAAGCTCATCGAATCAACGTTTTTGTAGAAACATCTTGCAAACAAAGTGCTCTAATTAATGATTTCTTTAACGTTTTAGAAGCTTTGTATGTTTTTTTCTCAGGAAGTACGAAACGTTTTCAAAATCTTCGGGAAGAGTTGAAAAGTATTGAAAATTCATTGCAACTGAAATGTTTATCGAAAACACGCTGGACTGCTAGAGCTGAAACGGTAAAAGCTGTATGGATTTCATTCGAAGGCATTGTACATGCTTTGGAAAAAATAACACAAGGTTCGGAAAATTTTGATACTAAATCACGTTCTATGGCTGCCGGTTCACTCAAAATAATTCTAGATTTTGATTTCATTTGCTCATTATATTTTTGCAAGAATGTAATGTTTAAAGTTAAAAATTTGACAGAAAATTTGGAAGCTAATGAATTAAATGTCATTGATGCTTTATTGTTAATTCAAAGTACTTCAGCGTCACTACAGCAAATGAGCGCTGACGACGACCAAATCAATGCATTGATAGAGAGCTCAGTTTTATTTGCTAGAAAATTGCAGATTTGTCCAGAAAATGATTTTTCAAGGCATCATAAAACTCGCAATGTCTCAAAAAAAATTGATGAGAGTTCAGAAAATGCTTGTCATTTCGAGTTCAAAACATTTTACAGGAAGGAATTTAAAATTGTGCTTCATGTTTTCACATCTGCCATTCATGATCATTTGCATGAATCTTTATCAACGTTAAAACCGATTCAGGAAATTTTCAAAATTCCCGTTCATAGAAATAATGTCACTCTTGAATTGATAAAATCAATTCGACTATTAGAACCAGAATTTTTTAAAACTGAGCCAGAATGTTTGCTTGCTGAGTCACAAATTCTATTTGATTCGTGTGAGAAATGCACAAATTTTGCCGATGTTTCTAAAATTGCATTCAAATTGAGGAGTGCAATACCACTTGCTTATAAAATGATTTGTTTTGTTTTAACTGCTCCTGTAACATCAGCTTCTTGTGAATGTTCATTTAACAAACTGAAGATAGTTGTCAATCATCTACGGACGACAATGGGAGATGATCGTTTGAATTCTTTGATGTTGCTTTTTTCTTCGAAAGATAAAGTAGATAAACTGAACCTTCGCGAAATTATTGAAAAATGGTCTCTATTGAAACACCGCAGAGTTAAAATATGAACCTTTTATTTAATATTCGATATAAAGCTACAATACTTTTAATTGTTCAGTGTATTGTTTTTCGTTTTTGTATATTTTCAAATAAATTGATTTTACTATCAACTATTTAGATGTCTTCATCATTATTTTTTGTTTTCAAAGCGTTCTTCTAGGCAATGAAAGTTAATTTCCTTTCTCGTTATTTCATTTTACATGCAAAACCTATGCAATGTTTTTCAGCAAGTCGGCAAATAAATGAGTGTCACCCCCCAATTTCATGACCTTCGCGACGCCCCTGAGGAAAGTGTAGTTCCAGTGGATCAAACGCGACAATTACTTTTATGGCACAGTTGCACTAGCTCGTTGTCGACTGATGCAAGGAAATAATAGCAACAACCAGATTTCAGACGTTTATGCAACAACTAGCCTTTGGGATTAAATAGCAATTACGGGTCGTGAGTTTCCCAGTCGCAAATTGTTTGAGTGTCTGTTTATAATCCATTTCCACACGGAATGCGACACCTTTAAGTCACCAGCAAGTGAGAAATTGCCCGCCGTTGGTGAAGTTCCTTTCGCGACGGAGTCCGTACAGAAAACGGCGAAAAAGAACTTCCATCCCTCCTAAAATAGTTGAAAATAGTCGGAACTTGTGCAACCAACAACCGTGCAATAATTTGACGCGTTTTCTGAGATCAATGCAATCGTGAACACCGTGAAAGACACGTGTTCGCGCGACGGAAAAAAAAATAGAAAAATTTCTTCATAGTGCTGCGGCCCACGAACCACAAGGAAATTCGTTTGAACCCAATATTGCCATCGTTGAACTTCCTAGTGGCTTGCGTCCTCTCCACTTCGACAAGAGTCTTCGGGCTTACCTGAACGCCACCGTGTGAAGTTTCAGAAACGAAAAGTGCGGTGTAAAAGAAAAACGGCTGTCACGTCGTGGTTATCACCTTAGTGCAGTTTTGTTCTCCACAGTCATGTAAAACCTAAAACAGACAAAGTCTCGCTGATATGCACTTGAATGCATTGCAACGTGAACATGAAACAAAATTGATGAATCGCATGAAAAACGCATCGAAAGCCGATTTCCAAGCTGAAAACAAATCATCGTGGAGAAATTGTAAATATGCTGGATTCTTCCGGCCTGGTGGTTATAAACCATTGATCATTTTATTTTGGCTGTTTTTAATTCAACAATACAGTGGAATTTATATCACATTTTTCTACTCTGTTACATTCTTCCAGAATCGAGATTTCCGGACCACCTGCATCGTCATCGAGCGCTCGGAAGACCATGCGGGTGAGTACCCTTTTAATTTAATTTAAATATATTACTAAAATATTTTTATTATGAAATTTATTTATATTATATGTTATTAAGCTAATTTTACGATGTTATAAAAAAAAAAAATTTGAAAAGAAATAACATTTTAATTGTTTATTACGTTTTCATTACAATTACTACATACTCATTATAGCAAACTTATTTAAGGCGCTATGTAATGAAAGCAAACAATAAGAAAAATATTCCTTGAGATTTATTTTCGCTGAAATTAACGTAGATAAGACTTCGACGGATAACTGAAGATAACAAAAAAAAAAAAAATACTAAATATTTAGAACTTTTGATAACAATAGTAGCAAAAGGAGAAAAGTTGATATAAAAACATGCGATGTGATTGATTCCAGATGAGTTGATAGAAATGAGAGAGTTGTTTTCGATTTGTTAGGCTCGAGTTGTAGGTGCACAATTTTTATCCGATATTCCTTGTTTGAAATAATTTTGGGGATTTCGTGATGCGAAATTCACACTGAACCATGTTAATTAGTTGATATGTCAGATGGGCCTAGCGTAAGTTGCTTTGTGACCGTCAGGCATCGTTGACATTAGTACAGTTTGTTTGATGAATCGATTTGAGACTGAACAAATCCATGAGGTACAAGAATATGATGTATCGTTTAATAATGACTAATAAATATAACGAATGAAAGTATATTAGATCAAATTTCTATACGTGCTGACGATAACGAAATTAACCTGTAGTTTTGATTTGAACGGTGCTCTTAACGTACTTCTGCTACGCAAGTGTGTGGGGTACAAATTGATCAAATCTAACGTATGAACTAACCATCTGGAATGAATTGAGCATATTTGTAAAGAAGGAAAAATTGATTGTTTTTTTTTTCATTTTTAATATAATTTATGGTTCTTGTTTATTATATTTTTTTTGAGATTTTTCTGTACGAATTGAAACAATGAAGTAATACCATACCCTTTGGTCTTTCTTTTCTTCCGGCTCTGACCGGGTATAGAACTCGGTACGGTGGCAGGCCGCCCCTAAAACCATGAGCCAGCCGCCGGGTACAAATTAATCCTTCTCGTTTCAGGTGACGTTGTGGGTTGAGTGGCCCAAGCAGAGTGCCTCTTTATGGCATAGAGTTATGCAATCAAATTGTATAATTCTATGGCATAAATTGGTCACCGGGATACTCCCCTTCTGATGGGAAAGTTCATGCAATTCAAGTTGTATGAGTTTTCCACTCAGAAGAGGAATACCTGGCCACTGCAACAAAATATATATGGATTTATTCCGGTTGGGTGGGTGCGAATGGGCTCCACCATCACCCGTTTGCCCCTCTTTCATTTGTGGGCCATGAACTTCTTCGGGTAATGACGAGGTTACCCCAAGTCCGCCTTTCTTTTCAGGTTTCTCTTGTTCTCTAAACAAGTACTATCTCTCTCGACGTAGTTATCTACACTTTTTGTGACTTCGGTTGCCCCTGGATCTCCAGCAGTAAAATTCGTGAGTGCGAAATTTTTTTTGTAGTGGGTCCTCGTGCTGGGGAAATGAACCCGCCCCACGACACCGCAATGCTAGCCTGCCAGCGCATTCACGCGTCTCCAGACGAGGGCATTCTCGGCAGATACCGACACCTTCTTCTGCCGAGGCAGCAGAACATCGCTGCAGTCCTTGAGGGACTTATTGAACATCCTGAATTCACTACACAGCCCATCGAGAAGACGCCTCTTGATGAGTGCTGTAGGGTCAGTGCTACTGTACGGAGCACGAATCAAAGCCAGCGGTGAAGTACCTGGGGCTACTGATCGACTCGAAGATGAGTTTCTCTGAGCAAATCAGGGCAACGGCTGAAAAGGCTGCTTTGGGAATATCGGTTCTGAGTCGACTTATGGCCAACGTAGGGGGAGCCAGCCCATCAAGAAGGCGCCCCTTGATGAGTGCTGTAGGGTCAGTGCTACTGTACGGAGCAGAGGTATGGGGCGACGCTCTCAGCAAGGAGGTATACAGGAAACGTTTGGCGAGGGTACAGAGAAGAGGAGCGCTGAGAATTGCATCTTCGTATCCAACAGTCCCCGACTCGGCCGTGAGAGTGATTGCAGGCGTGATACCTGTCGCCCTCGTTGCTAGAGAGCGCCGCGCTATTTACCTGCGCCGAAACGAGGATGCGAAGGAGACAGTTGTCCGCGAAGAGAGACAGCGCTCGCTCAACGTTTGGGAGCATTCTTGGGTGAATTACATGAAGGGAAGGTGGATTGCGCGCCTCATCCCGGATGTGAGACCGTGGCTAAGTCGAAGGCATGGTGAGACTGACTTCTATCTGACCCAGCTTTTGAGCGGGCACGGGTGTTTTCAGTCTTACCTACACAAGATCGGTAAGTCACGGTCTCCCGACTGTCAGTTTTGCTCAGGAGAGGAGAACAATGCCTGTCACACATTTTTTGCGTGTACAAAATGGGTCAGGCTGCGAAGGGAACTTTACCGAGAGACGGGGGAGCTCACTCCGGATAATATAGTTACGGTGATGCTCGAATCGGTTGACAAATGGAACCAGGTGGCACATTATGCTCGGGCAGTCCTAAAATATAAAAGGGACTCACAGCAGCCGGGGGCGCTGGGGGATCGCTCTTCTGGTATTTCCTCTTCCCCTCTCCCCTCCCGCTAGGAAAGGGATTCCCCAGCTTGAAGGTGCTCCACGGCATAACAAAATGAGTCCTGGCCCGAAGTAATGTGTCAAACGGTTCCAGGCTGGGTTCTCAGGTTGACAGGGGAGCTGTTTAGTGGTTAGTCAAAACCTTATGACTAATCACTAATCACTAATTTAGATTTCTGGGAATATGGTATAATGTATAGTTTTAACTGGAAAGTAAGGAATTAACTTTATCATTTGCAATCACTCAATCCTTATTATTTCTTCGGGGAATTTTATAAATCCTATGTGTAAGGTTTATGTCTAAGAATGTAAGAAGGATCCTTTACTAAGCTCATCGGTAAGCAAAGAATGAATTCGGAAGAGAAAAGCATCCTGAATTGCTCCCTGTAACTATTGTTGAATTGTATTTATGCCACGTTTAGAAGTAATTTATTGATTATTTCCGATAGAAATGATTGACTAAAATGAACCGTTTATGCAGAAAATTAAGGATACTGATTATGCAGAAAATTAAGGATACTGCCAACTGATTGGCACTTTTCGTGCGAAAGATAATTTAAATTCAATTTCTCGACATCAATGTATCATATTGAACTGCTCATATCTACAGAGTCCTTGAAAGGAATACAATTCTGTTCCGGTACATTTTAGAACAATATTTTGTCCTTCATTTGAAAACTCTATAATCAAAATCCTTGCATCCGTCGACCAGTTATGCTGAGAAATGTAGGTGAAAGTCGGAAATTTTTTAGTTTTAACGGTAAAAGTCCTTTAATGTTACTTGAATTTCTTATCCTTTAAACGGAACCTAACTGGAAGAAGGGCCAATCATTTGCCAAAAACAGGACTCTTCCATCTGTCTGCGTTTAAAAGGTATGCGTGAATATACAAAAAAAAAGCCACAAAAAATCGATCAAGTTGTATTTTATAGTGGAGAGTACTATACCATTGAAAACAAACAAAATTTTTGAAAAAAAAGCTAGCTTACAAAACTTATAACTGTATCATGAAAATGGGAAGTAAGACCCATGAAGAAGAGTTTGAAAAAGAACTCTTACGAGTATTGTTGAGAAATTTAAAAACTAAAATCAATTATGATTGGGATTACATAATCAGATTCAGTAACTTTAAGATCATAATTGAAGGAAAATTGTATAGAAACTATATTAACGAATTTCAGCACTTCATTATTTTAAACTATATTAAAAACATAACGGGGTAAATTACGAGATTAATGAGCTAAAAGTTAGAGATTTACAATATTGAAAATATAAAAAGAATTGAAGAAGCAAAATACACGCATAAAAGAAAGAACGTAATAACAGGAGTTTTACTTTTTGCCATAATTATTGCGATCACATCAGCAATCATAATATATGTATCTTTATTATAGAAATCAAAAAATGGATTTCAAATCTAATCTTTATGTAAAACTACCTCAAATAAATTTCGTTGAGGACAGCAAAAATTCTAAGAAGGGAGGAGTTATAATTACTGAGTCCTTAAAACATAACATAACAACCAAATTTGCTTCATAATCGTTTTGTGCTGTCTCTGCATTATCATTTAATTAAATTCTTATTCATTCATTTAACTAAATCACTGCCTCCTTAGACCTGGCCACCTTGCTAGGTTTGATAATGCAGTAAAAAGTAAAACTGAAAATCAGCTGTTTTATCAATGACGTCATTAGTTTTTTGCTTTTTTTTATCAGCTTTCGTGACATTTCTCCAGTAAGTGTCAAATAGTGGAAGGAACAGTTATTGGCGGCACTTTGTTGCTTGAGGAATTATTCGGCAGGATAGCCTGAATTGTTTGTTGTGAGTCGTTTAGTCATGTTGGAAGTTGCAAAGCAGTCAATTAAGTATTTCATACACATTTTATGTTAATGAACATTAACGTGAACTTCATTCAATTTTAGATCTATGCCAGTTCATTTGTCGTTGTTCGAAACTCATATCAAACCGATTCTATAGAATTGCATATCGGTTCGCAGACGAAATAATAAAGGCAATTCTAAATCATCTCCGAAGAAAAATAAGTCTTGTACATCTAAAATGGTACCGAGAAGTAAATCCTCGAATGGTAGCGCTGTTCTCGGATCGTCAGCTAAATCTCATAAAAATACATCAACAAGAACTCGAAGTGCATGTTTTCCTCGCTGAAAGAATGCCGCGAACGGTGTTTCATCGTCAACACTCTTACCACCCAAGCCGGCACCACGTCCAAGTTGAAGAAGCGCTCGGTTAGGAGCATTAAGAGCTAACAGTCAAAAGGAATCAAGTAGCGCAACGAGCAGTACAAAATCATCATCAAGTTCTTCAGATGATGATAGTGAAGAAAGCGCTGGTATTCCAGTTTCTAAGTTAGGCCACTCTCGGCGGTAAGGATGTCTGTCGGCACGTAATCGCTCAAATGATTCCGAAGACAGCTACAAACCTCATGATTAAAAAGCGAAACCAAAGAAACCTGTCGAAACAATTCTCCTACAGCACGTACAGTGTGCCCACTTATACCGACGTGTTAAGCATTGTCTGGGTGGCAATGAATGCAGATCGCACATGGAGGAAGTTGGAGTGGCAGACAAAATACTACTGGTGAGCAAGATAAAGATGAAAATGAGAGCACAAGTGGAACAAGGGTATCTAATCGCGACGTTGAAATAATTTGCCTTATTTTTAAATATTCAATCAAGGTTTTCAGAAACCTAACTGAAAGCCGATACGATGAAAAAAGTCGTCAGAATCGGAACATACTGTCGAGGAAACGATGATCTCTGAAATCATAACAAACATATGAAATCCGCCCGTACTTTGCCAAGTACGAACGAATCGCAATAGCAGAGATTTACCTGAAGAAAGAAAGGAATGCAAATGGGCTAGATATGCTGTGTGACGAAGCTGATCTTTGGAGCTCCCATCATCAGCTGTAGAAAACACGTATATCATTGCGATTGAGAATGCGAAATAACGTGAAAAGTGCAACACCAACAAATGGAAATGTGGTACAAAAGAACCAGTGAAACGGAAAAGCCTCTACGACATGAACGAAACTTCTTCTTCTTCTTCTTTGTAGCGCTACAACCCCTCTCGGGCCATCGCTTGGAGATAGTTAGACTATCTCATTTTCATGGCCGTATGGATGTTTTTGGAAGTTGGTTAGGTCAGTACCATGCTACCGTGTGCCTGCCCAGCTATGGTGTTATCTGATTAAATCAGTACTTGTCACCACTGAGCTAACACTCATAGCCTGTCCGAAAAATCCCTTAAACTAAATCACGTTGCTTCCAACGACGAAACTTACAGCCACTATATTCCTACTGTAATGACGATAAGGATGAAATTGATGACTGATGAAAATTCTTCCGAGGAAGAAGACGAAGAGTAATCGGAGTCAGAAGATAATGGACCTCTGGAATCGGCATCAGGTCCACGTTCACGAATAGCTGTCAATAATATTCCATTGAAAAATCGATCGTCACTACGTTCCAAGCGCTTCATGTCTGACGATGACGATGATGAAGACTATGACGAGGAATTCAGTTACTGTAATAAGCGCGGCCGAAGTAGATGCTCGCAAAATAGGTACCACCAAAAGAGACCACGTTATAATGAAGACTCAAGTGGAAGTTCTCCAGAAGATGACAAACCCCCAAAAAGAAGAACTGGGATGCGTTCAACCTCACTTTCATTTCCACAATCTTCTCATTGTCAACAATTCAACCCAGAGGCGAGCAGTTCAGATTCAAGAATGGTAAATATATATTTTTTTTGTGGTGGGGAGGTGAATGCCATTTATGCACAGAGTGTGGGACTCCCATGCTCGAAAGAAGGCGACTGGACTACCCACTAAAAACCTCTCCTGTCAACCTGAAAACCCAGCCTGGAACCGTAGGACACATTACTTCGGACCAGGTCTCATTTTGTTACGCCGTAAGTCACCTTCCAGCTGGGGATCCCTTTCCTAGCGGGAGGGGAGAGGGGAAGGGAAAGTGCCAGACAAGCGATCCCCAGCGCCAACGCCCCCGGCTGCTGTGAGTAAGAATGGTAAATATTAGCAACAAGGATAGAATGTTAAATATTAGCAACAAAGATGTCGACAATGAAAACGAGGACAATGAGCAAACAGTTAGTATCAGCAGTCGAGGTCATGTGCGGAAAATTACTGCCAAAGCTCGATGTCTTTTTGCGAATAGCGTTTACTCTACCACATAATGTCGTTTTCTAATTTTTAAATAAGAAAAAAATATTAAAAAGACCCTGTAAGATCTTCAATACTATTACAATGATGACCACTTTCTCAAATGTACATTTAAAAATTTTATTAAAGGGTGGTCCAACCAAAGTGCACGATATTAATTTTAAATAAAACAAAAAGCTTTCAGAGAATTATATGAACATTTTTTATTATAATAGAAAAGTTTATGGCAATTATGTATAAAACAAAATATCATCCAAATGCACGCCACAACGACGTCGGCGTACTTCTATAAGATGATCCATATTTTCAATGACTCTGAGACATAATTGAGATTCAGTGTCGTTAATGTGCTGAATTATTTCATTCTTTAACTCATGAATTGTTTTTGGCTTATTGACGTACACTTTTCCTTCTAAATATCCCCAGAGAAAAAAGTCCAACGGCGTCAAATCACATGATTGAGGTGGCCAATTAACATCACCACAACGTCCGATAACACGGCCATTGAATTTCTCGCGCAAAAGAGCCATTGTTTCGTTGACTGTGTGGCAAGTGGCACCATCCCGTTGGAACCACATATCGTCCAGATCCATAACCTCAGTTTCTAGCCACAAGAAGTCTATTATAATATCAAAATAGCGAACACCATTCACGGTAACTGCTTGGCCGTCCTCATTTTCGAAGAAGTACGGCCCGATGGCGCCACCAGCCCATAAACCGCACCAAACAGTCACTCTTTTTGAATGCATCGGCTTTTCAACAATCACTCGTGGATTCTAATTTGCCTACATGCAGCAATTCTGCTTGTTAACGAATCAGTCGATTATGCTGACCAAGTGCACGAAATGCATTTTGATTTGAACGCCCTCGTAACAAGTGTGTACCTTTACATGGTTGAATTTTTTAAACACTGAAACAAAGAAATGTCAAATTAAGCTGACGTTAAGGTGTAACTCACAATTAGCATCGTGCATTATGGTTGGATCACCCTATATAAACAAGAAAGTGTACTTAAATTGAGGATATCATTAATCATTAATCTAATTAAATGCTCTAAAATACGGAATTCGTTTTTCTTAGTTTATTTTCCAGCTGCAAAAAGTTGTGTTTACGAGTATATATTTATATGGTTGTGTTTGATTAGTGTCTGTAAGGGTCTCTACCTTATATTATTTCTTCAAACTTGAATGTACTCCCATGGCAAAATATAAATACATGCTAGGCTTCGAAATTAAAGTTCAATCAATAAGCTCATCTTTTGAATAGCAAATGCCGTGAAAAAATTATTGGAATCGGGAGTGTATATAAATACGAACCATTTATCTATATGGCTCAAAATCTAGAATAAGTTAAAAGAAAACAAATATGAGTACCTCATTTCAAAGCAAACTAGAAAAAAATGCTGGTAGGGATGTGTAAAACACCCTCGATTGCATGGCCAACTCAAGTATCTAAATAACGCTGCTCCAAACAGTTTTCCTACAGTACGTACAGCAACGAAATAGAAACTCACAATCGGATGAAAATTCAAGTAGATAGACCGCAAAACAACGAGGGAAATTGGCTAAAAAATTGCCACTGTCGTCAAAAAATGAGAATGATACATCCGATGTTCGCAGTGACAAAGTAAGCAGGCGAAAGGACTTAAGGTATACCACCGCCGATACATGAGAATCGAAAAGTAAGGAAAACACGGCAGAATAATAACGAAGATAGCGATCATCATTCGGGGGAAAAATCGCCTGCGAAGTCTCGAAATGTACCAAATCATCATTATGAGTCCAATCACAGTTATCACTTAACATCAGGGCCTCGGAGAGCAGTTATAGAGTCTGATACTAAACAAGATGCTGCACAACCCAAAACATATAGTATGCGACATGATGGAGGAAGTTGGAGTGGCAGACAAAACACTGCAGACGAACAAGATTAAGATGAAGATGAGAACCCAAAAGGAACAAGGGTATGCAATCGTGAAATTGAAATAATATGCCTAATTTTTTAAATTTTTTTCATAATAATCCAGGTTCAAGTCGAAGGAGTGCTCGACCTAGAACTTCTTGAGGTAATAGTCAAGAGGAACCAGGCAGTGAAACCAGCAGTACAGCACTCCTATCTTGCTAGTCCATTTAAATTTGTGAACAGATCTCAGAGATAAAAAAATATTAAAATACGCCGCAGGGTCTAAGTGCCCTAAGACACTGCATTGTCAATCCTCAAGAGATATCATTACTTTGAATTTCTTCACGTTCCTTATTTTAATTGTATTAACGAGGGAAGACTTTTTTGAAAGATAAAAGGATTACTCTCTATATGTACTTTATTAGATAGATCACTGAAAAAGAGACTGGATAAGCCGCGAAACAGCTGCCTGATTTAGGGAAAATCAGATTCAATCCGAGAATGGGAACGATTTTTTTTACTAACTTTTTGAAGGATTGCAAACATCCGGAACATGAAATTAACAATTATATAGTAAGTTTAAAAAAGGATAATGTGTCTAAATTTCAATTATATTTATTATGTCTCGAGGCATATGATAAAAGAATTATGACAACTTAAAGTATGAAATTGAATTCAGAGGCACAGCTGTGTTAGCATTCTTATGCCGAATCACATTGATGAGATCGTAATTGACTCGGAACACAAACCTGAGGCCAGCTATCTGAAATAGAAAAATCAATAAAATTCATACATTCTAAAGTAGATGAAGATTATACATCGACAACTCAATTAATTTTCAACCGTGATTTGTTGCCTTGCAACAAAGGCATAACATCAATATAAATTGACCGTTTTACTTCATTGGAAATAAAGAAGTCTCCATGACGGCGCAGCTTAATAGTTCCTTGCTTCCTCAAAACTTTATAGACGGGTTCTTCCAAGGACAAATCCAAATCCACTGTGGATTCTTTAGCGTTCCGCCCAGGGAAATAATTCTGGGAATGCATCAAGTATCGAACTAAATACCCTCGCAGAACCGCTTAAGCATTCCTATCCCAGACACCTTAGAGGTCATATCCCTACATAGACCACTTTGAGGTGCTTTTACTGCCATTTTATTGATGATTTGTTGCTTTGCAACAAAGGCATAACATCAATATAAATTGACCGTTTTACTTCATTGGAAATAAAGAAGTCTCCATTACTGCGCAGCTTAATAGTTTCTTGCTTCCTCGACATTTTATAGACGGGCCCTTCCAAGGACAAATCCAAATCCACTGTGGATTCTTTAGCGTTCCGTCCAGGGAAATAATTCTGGGAATGCATCAAGTATCGAACTAAATGCCCTCGCAGAACCGCTAACGCATTCCTATCCAAGACGCCCTAGATGTCACATCCCTACATAGACCACTGTGGATTCCTTTGAGGTGTTTTACTGCCATTTTATTTTATTTAATTTATTAGAGTGAATCTCGCGGAAGCTTAATTCGAAGACATCGGTGTTTTAGGGCTAGCATTAGTACTTCAAAAGTGCTTGCCATCAAGCATGAAGCGATACAGGTGAGCATCCTCTTTCATTTTGTGAATTTGATGCAGTTAAGTGTGTAAACATTTTTTGGTGGAAAAACAATAAGCACATGCCCCAAAACGGAGCAGGGTGCGGAAGACCGCCCCTGATCCGGGATCAATGAATGTAATTAGTGTAAGTTATAGTGAAATCAATGCCAAAGAAAAGAACACCAACGGGTTCCAACTGAAAACCATTATGTATGATAAAGCATTCAAATTCACACTGTCTACAACAGTAGGAAAAAAGTAATAATGTACCCATCGATAATGAGGCAAATGCGACTAAGGAAAAGTCAATTACACCAACACAGGGCAAATCATTCAAATATGAATTGGACTCAAATGAGAAAATCTTTTCAGTTATTATGGAATGGCGAATCAACGATAAACCAGTGAGATCAATGCCAATGAAATTCTATATGATCTATAAGGATGCAAAATGCAACATATCAAATGTAAAGTAAAATGGACTTAGGCTCAAAGTTTAAGGATTCAGTGATTAAATCTTTATCTACTCATTCAATTCGTATCTTATGTGCACATCTGATCATTCGATCACCTTGCAATCCTGGAGGTGGTTCCCTTTGGTGTGATCCATCGATTTGTACACAAATCCGGCGATCACTTTCAGATGTGGAAGTTGACCTTAGATATGTCGTTGCGAATGGGTATATTTGCCTGACACAAGGTCTTTTAACAGGGAGCTGTACCCATCTGTAATGAATTGTACCTACGCCCTAGACAACGGTCTGCAGTTCGTATTGACGTCGATGGTTCCGAACGTGTGATGGACTGAGAAGGAGGAAAACTCCACAGAAGATGGCCGTGAATCCGAGTGTCGTGTGAGACGTGGGTACCTACTTGTTCTTTGGCAGAAGTTTAGTGTATTAACCGAGCCTAGTTGTTAATCGGGATTTATTTTACTAGTGAAGGTGGGCTAGATAGGTGCAAACTTATTGTGTTTGTACCAAAGTCGAGACGACATCGTGAGTCCGCAACGCCACTACGAAAATAGGGGGTGCTCGCGCGAGTGATGAATGGGCAAATTATAAGGTAGAGGTTCTCAAGAAGAAAATTTTTTTTCTTGTGTATTTTCCCTTCATGGTAGATTTTTGGTGCGGGGTCGAATTCGTGGCTTGAAATTGGCGGGAATGCTACATATCCTTTGTGCGGCCCTCGGAATTGACCTGCAGTCCTCCCCGACGAGCACGGCAAACAAAAAAACGGAAAATCGTCAGCTTCTTATGCCGGAGAGTAGTCGTCAGCTAAGGTTTGCCCAGTTCGTGCATCATTTGAACAACAAACTGAAAGTTTTGCTTAATTTTTTGCATGCCCACAATTGAGTGCTAATTGCGCAACCAAAGGAGGAGGCCCGTGTCAATCGACAATTGGCCAGACATAAGATCTTATTAGTTTTGGATGATTGCGGGCGAATATCCTGCCACAACCTTTGCTTCCTCTATTTTGATCCAGCACAATGTATTGCGTATTTGAATACGTTCCTTGAGCGCAGTGAGCAGAATGGAACAACAATTTATGCCGGCTGGTAATCTCAATTAGATTTGGATGTGACAGATATTGTGCAACAAGGAAGTAATTCACGAAAACAGGCTCTAGCACAATACATCCTTTTAACCTATCTACAACGTTGGGGCAAAGGTTTCCTAAGACGTCGTCTCGATTGGACCGTGAGCATGAAATGCCTCGACACTTAATGTCATCCATTTGTCCTTGCCGATATGTTGAAGAAATATTAAACAATAAAATCAAAGCACAATTGAAACAGGATTGTTGTGGCCTCATCAGATTTATGCTAAAAGAGGAAGAAAAATGACACAATTGTGGCCACTAAACGACGATATTTTTCGATAAATGTGTATACACTTTCACACACTAAGATCTATATATTTGTTGATAATTTTACATAGAATAATTATAATCAGCAATTTGTTGAATGGTTTCATATCGTTGAAATGGATAATTGAAAAAAAATCAAAGTAGACATATTGACAAAAGTTTTATATGGTTATAAGACAATCTCTTTTATGAATGTAAACTTTAGAATCGATTTTATGAAAATGGCAAAGCAAATTTGACGTCATACTTTGGATACCATCTTGCTTAAGATGAAGCCAAAGATCATGTTCCTAAATATCATCTGTTTTGGAAAGTAAATAGTCACCGAAAAATCCTATCATAAGTTCATAAAAGTGTCTGGGCACCTTATTAACATGACTTTTTTATTGCAAAAAACATTCGACGCTGATCTATTATCATGCCATCACCGCTGATTATACCAAACTATTTAATACCAAAACGATACTCGCTATCGTTTAGTTATTTAAGAAAGAAAGGCATCGGATGGCTTATTTTACATAAGATTGATTAGCCTAGACATAAGATAAACAGAATATTATTAATCGGTCATAGATATAAATCAATCGATTAATTATCTTAGCTATTAATTGGTAATAAGGGTGCACAAATTAATTATTTTTTTACATCATTGATTATAACATTTATTTACTTAACTAGAAATCGAAATCAAATCAATCTTATAACTAATTTTATGGTGACTAACACACTGTTTCTAAACTAATACTAATTGGAAAAAGTTAGATGTAAGTTTACACATAATAATCTCATTTAACTAGTAGCAGTTACTTCATACCTGTTAATTCACATTTAATAACATTCTAAAAATCTTGATAACCCATTGGACTCGGAATATCCCAATTGGAACGTTAAAATATTTTTCGTGAACTCAAATTTTCGTCAGAGCTCGAAAATTTACTTATGAGGTCGTATTAGTGAATTTTTTCAATTCAGATGTTCATTTTCACCTCATTTGACTATCATTTGATATGGATTTATGGTAAATCTCTCATTTTATGTTTCCCCTCATAATTGCACGGGAAGAATTAGTCTTGATACTCGTTTGTAGGAAATAAGGCATTTATCTTTAAAAAAAAAATCTTATACATTCACATCACCAAGCCATAACCAACTCTCCAGTTCCAAGTTCCGATTCCATTGATGATCGGAGAACTGGTACGCTGTTTTTCTCGATTCTGTGGCCTGTGATATTACAAGTATTTAATTGTGATATTACAAGTATTTAATTGATTAAGAGCCATTACCTTAGACCATTTTATTTTGAATCATAGTTCTTTGGTATATTGGTTTGTAATCCTTTTGAAAGAAAAAAAAACATCAACGAAAATATAAAAAGGAATTTTTTATAACATTGCAAGGATGCTTTTATAAGGTTGTAAATTTCAAGTATTAAAGTAATCAAATTTGAAGTTACAAAAAACGGGACTACTTTGGATGAAAATAGTAACAAATAGTTTCCAACACTAACAACATCAAGTAATAACCAGTTCAGCACCATTGTAAAATACGTGTATAACCAGTTTCTTCATTCCTTAGAGTTAAAATTTGCAAAATTTGTAAAATTAATTTGCAATGTTTTGGAGATAGTGAGATTATTATTTACATTCGATATGCATATATAACGTATCCTAATTATTATTAAGTTCAAAGTCTACTGAATGAAATAAGGACAAGTGTAAATATAAAAACAAATAGTCAAGTAATGAATGTGTGCTACTTGAAGAAAATAATACGAATTACCAAAGAATAGAACGACTTTTCTTTCCAGCCTGCCCTTCTTTTATTCAGCGCGGGAGTGAGAACGGTTCTAGAAATCCGCGGATGGCTAGTTTCGTGACGCGTGCGGTACGCGGTACCATCGGTTGCCTTACGTTTTCATCAGAGTAGGGTTCGTCGGAGTTGAATTAAGATAGTATATTTTTCAGTACCGCGTCGGTGTAACTCGGGAACGCGAAATATAAGCTGGTTTTTTTGTATTGCTGACTGAATAAAAGGAAGATAATACGGAATAAAGGAATAAAGTAAAGTAGGTTTCTTTTTTGTTTGGTTGAAATTTTGACGCGTTTGAAACAGGCACTTAATGGTGGCTAAAACACTTAATTGAGCGTAGTCCATTTAAAGACCTGCGACCGAAATCTTCTCCGAACTAGCTGGCTAACAAGCAGCCAACGCGAAATGGATTACGGGTGCACGGACTGGTTGACCGGTTAGTACCGTTCGTTAACACGACTCAGACTTCACGCCTAGAACCAATGAGAGGTCGATTTCGTTCGAGTGAACGTAAACAAAAATCATTACACATCCTGGGGCAATTCCGCCCTCTCAGGCAGTAACAATCGGGACAGTGTATTCAGAACGATATTTTGCGATCCCTTCCTAGACCAAATCAAGAAGTAAAACGCTTGCAACTTCAGAGCCCATCTGGCCAAATGACCATGCAGATCAGATTGGGCCATTAACCACTTCAAGCAAGTACAGTTCATGACTATTTCTAATTGATTTCTGTCGACATTGGACTGAAATTGCTCCCACTTCACGTTAACTTGCACCAAAATCGATTGAGAACGGTTTGCTTAAGTCTGGGGTATGAAGTATAGAAGCTTCTTTGAGGCTCTTCTGAAACTCTTCATAGGCCTGCAAGTCAAGCTCGGTCCAATGGAACTTCGGCCTCATTCCCAGCATGTCTGCCAGAGGTTTGGTGATGGTTGCATAGTCCACACAAATTGCTGGTACCACCTACACATGCCTAGAAAACGACACAGTTGCTTTGTGGCCTTTGGTAAAGGGATACCTTCTATCGCTGTAGTCTTATCAGTATCGGTCTTGATGTGACCAAGTCCGATGATATGGCCTCGATTGCAGACCTCTGTCATCATGAATTGGCTTTTTCAAATATTAATAGTAAAACGTAACACACGTATCTATAACGCTACTTCCTGAAGCAAAAAAATGTATTCACTGAAAATATCTGTGATAAGTCACAAATTATCAAAGAACAAAGGACTTGATCACATAAGTGTGGGGGATGAATTTTTCGTTAAACGTGTCACTGTCTGGAGTACGTTGTACAGTTCAGGTGGCATGGTAACAAAATGGTATAATGGACAACCTAGAATGGTATGGGCTATTTTATTCTTAGACTTGGGTTCCAAGGGGATTAACGAGAAGGCATCTTTTAAGGTTAAAACTGGTGATGTAGTGCACTTTGGGCAGTTGGCTTAAGATTTCATTTATCAGGGGCAATGGTGATGCGTTTTTAAAAGTAAGGGCATTAACTCACCGTACATCCAGGCACAAACGGACTTTATTCAGTTATAATAAAAGTGTCGTCATTCTGCGACTTCCCGATAAGGCATATCGTCAACATCCGGTCCACTTTAGTATGTAGCAGCTTTTCCTTCACTGGAATTGTTGCGTAGTGCCTATACTTGATGAGTTTGCCATCTCCAACATCAATAATGTGAGATACTAGTCAGACTCTGCCGACGCCTTTCTTCTGCGATAGAAAAGCTGCTATAAACGCGTCTAACCGCCATTGGTTTTGGCCATCCAACAAATGATGGGATGGGTGTAAAGGGTCTAAGAATTATCGATAGTTGCAATTCTATCTAGCAAAATATTGCTACCCGCAGGGGGAATGCCGGTCGACAAGAGCACTCTTGGAGGCTAGCATTCTTTGGGGAGTTCCGCCCCCACGTACCCGAGGAAATTCCCGCAGGGAGAACGCTGGTCAACAAGAGCACTCTTGGAGGCTAGTATTTTTTGGGGAGCGCCGACTGCACGGACCCGAGGATATGGGGGGCGCCGTGAGGTTCTCTCCTGAATGACAGGTAACAACTCTGATTGGATCTAGACTACGCTTTGGACAACGAACTGGTATTGATGCTTTGGGCTGGCGGATGTGATGGTTTGGACCTAGATGCTATGCACAGTAGCGCCGAGGTGAAACTCGTGTATGAACGGCTCCAATTTAACTATCATACCGTCTCCGTCCTGGTAACACCTTGGCAGGCCTCGGAGTACGTTCGAAGTTCACATCATTGGGTTGGTGGTGTAGGTTTGGTTGAGACGGACTTCCAATTAGCGCTGGTCTGGCTCTGAGCACTTGTCCCCATAAGGGCTTGTGCCAACCCTCACATGGCCTCCCTGCTCTGCAAAGATAACCATGGGACCAAAAAGGCGACTACACACACGAACGGAGATAGCGGCTCCGAGGGGGGACCCAACAAAACTGGAGCAAACAAAATCAAAAGACCACAAATACCCAGAGAAAGGAACGAAAAATAATAACGATGACGCAACCAGCGGTGGCAGTCACGATGTCTAGAGTACATCGCGCGCGGTACTTACAACGACAAAAACGAAGACTAACACAACGACAGTGGAGACGGACGAAAAACGGAGAACAGCAGACAGTCTGGTTCAAACTGAGATTCCTGCGGCGTTCGGGCACAGCAAAACATGATGCGAACCCCCGAGCGTCCTATTAAGGAGAAACGGGAAACTCTGCAGGACACTTCAGGTATTCGAGCGGTGGGAGATAACATAAAGAGCACCGAAAATTCGATTGTCACTGCTGCGATCGTTACCGAAGCGACCGACGCAAGGGTCGCAAATCCCCACATTGCAACGAAAAATCCAGAAGCCAACGAAGAGATTACGGCACTAAAAGCAAAGAGTGATCAGACACCGCGTGATTGTACCGCCAACCTTGAAAATGTGGCGGAAGTACTGCACTCGGAAACGGAAAACGATAACCTCTCCCAAGGATGGTTGTAAGGTACAATTACCGCCCAGCGATACGAAGAAGAAAGACTACTCGGAAAAGCGGGAGATGTTCTGAAAAGAATACAAGCTGCATGCGACTCCCCAAAAATCAGCAAAGCGGCAAAGGCAGGGCTCCTTGAACCAGAGGAGCTTCTAGATCGCATAGGGCACTATTGGAGGAGCTGGTTAAGGGCCAAAGATGAAGAGAAGGCTAAAGAGGTGCTTGGGGCAAAATCTAAAGGCGACACGCAGATAGCTCCACCATTAAACGTCAATAAAAGAATGGCGTCTAGCCCAATCGAAGGGAATCGGGATAAAAGAAGGAAGGAAGAGGCACTTGACGGGCGTGGAGCACCAGATCAGGGGTTCCAGACAGTGCTTACAAAAGTAGCGAAGAAAGCCGCAAAGAAACTCCTTGAAAAAAAGCCAGAAAGTAAAGTTCGTACGGACGCCCAATTAAAAAAAGGACCTGATGCAAAACGCGAGAGGCAGAAGCCCCGACGAAGACCCCGGCAGCAGGCACTGCTTGTAAAGCCCCAAGATGGTTGATCCTACGCGGAGGTACTGCGGGACATCAGGGGAAACGTAAGGTCCGAAGACACCAATACTACCATTAAAGTAGTGCGACCAACGCGGTCGGGCCACATACTGGTCGAATTCGGAGCAGAGGCCGGCAATAAAGAAGCATTCTGTGACGCAGTAAAGAAAATCCTCAGCGAAAGCGCAACTTTAGCCCCGCTCGAGCCGATGGCAACGATCGAAATACGAGACATAGACTGCGTGACGGATCTGGCCAAGGTAGAAGAGGCCATCAAAAAGGAGTTCCCTAGCATGGGAAGGATCAAAGTGAGACTGATACCAGAAAACAACAGGGGACAACGCATGGCCATAGTTGACTTAACCGAAAAGGACGCCGAACAATTCCTGAACAAGGGCAAAGTACGAATTGGGTGGGTTGTCTGTAGGATATGGCGAAGAGCAACGCCTCTTCAATGTTTCAAATGCCTTGGTTATGGTCACACCACACAAGTATGCAAAGGACCCGATAGGAGTTCCCTATGTTACAAATGCGGTGAAATGGGAAATAAAAGAAAAGACTGTACGAAGGAGGCACACTGTGTTCTTTGCAAGGATGCTGATCCAAAACTTGATTTTGGACCCGTCTGGGGATCAGGAAAATGCCCTTACACTGCAGTTCAACCGTCCAAAATCTGCTTGAGCAGTTTGCGAGGGACATGAAAGCCGACTTCTTGCTGCTGAGTGAGCAACACCATAATAAAAGTCCTGCATTATGGTATTCTGATGAAACTGGTACTGCCGCCATCTGGGTTCGGAACAGTGACTGTCAAGTAGAGAGTTGTGGACGTGGGGATGGTTTCGTGTGGGTTCGGTGCCCAGGGATCACCTTCTTTAGTGTGTACCTAACGCCTAACGAGTCGATATCATCTTTCCAAGCCAAGCTTAATGCTTTGGAGGGCGCTGTCTCGAACGCAGAGGGCAAAGTGCTCGTTGGGGGTGACTTCAATGCTAAAGCAATCGAATGGGGCATGCCTCAGATGGATCCGCGGGGAAAACGAATCCTGGAAATGGCGGCCAGGACGGCCCTCGTCGTACTAAACTTCGGAAACACGCCGACTTTCCATCGTATTGGCTGTGAGGGAACCATACCGGACGTGACATTCGCCTCGGAGTCCTTCGTACAGAGTATACACAACTGGAAAGTATTTGAGGACTACTCAGCCAGTGATCATCAGTGCATTCTGCATGAGATAAGTGATGCTGTCTCCCGACGTCCGTGCTCTCGGCCTTCCACCACTGGATGGAACATCAGAAGGATGGACGTCGAGAGGTTCGTCGAGGTGCTCACAGCAGGTGAGCCGCTGCAGGGAGCTTCGGAGGGGACGGAAGAACTGGCAGCTCAAGACGTGGTGAACTCTACTATGAGCATCATTACGACTGCTTGCTGCGCTTCTATGCCCCATCGAAGACCCCGGCACGGCAAGCCCCCAGTGTACTGGTGGTCAACTGAAATCGCTGAAAAGCGAAGGGAGTGTTACAAACTTCGACGTGAGGCTGAACAGGCGCGGAACCGTGACGAGGCATGCAACTGGGTGGCAGCATATAAGTCGGCCAGGAAATACCTTCGCAAACTGAACAACAGTAGCAAGGCTCGCTGCTGGCAAGACCTAGTGGATAATGTGAACAAGGACCAATGGGGCCTTGGCTACAAGCTGGTCATGGGGAAGCTTGGTGCCCTACGGAAGCCTTGAATACATGACGCGGAAAAGATGGACGCGATAGTGCGGGGACTCTTCCCCGCCCATCCCGTCCGTGTTGACGCTGTCCATGGTGAAACAGCAGTCGAGCGCCCACTCTTCACACAGCTGAAACTGGAGGAGGCAGCTGGAACTCGAGGAGGCAGTCCTCTCCCTGAAAGCGAGGAAGGCTCCAGGTCCAGATGGTGTTCCAGCTGAGGTGTTGCGGCTCGTCTATCACCATTGTCCTGACTTGCTGCTCAGCACATTCAACGCTTGCCTACGGAACGGGGTTTTCCCGGTAAGATGGAAGGTGGCGAGGCTCGTGCTGATCAGCAAGGGGAAGGAAAATCCCGAATCGCCATCTGCATACCACCCGTTATGCATGCTAGACTAGGGAAACTCATCAAGGGAATACTCACTGACGCGATTCGTGCTACTGGGGCCCTATCTCCTCGGCAGTCCGGCTTCAGAGCAGGACGTTCTACCATTGATGCGATTGCAGAGGTGGTGAGTGCGGTGCAAAAGGCAGAGGCATATAGTCGCACCAAGCGACGGATCGTCCTGTTGGTGACACTCGACGTCAGGAATGCCTTCAACTCCGCTAGATGGGTGGATATTCTGGACACGCTGGAAAACTCTTCTCAAGTTCCAGAATATCTAATGCGGCTTGTGAGGAACTACCTAAAGGACCGACCGAAGCCTGCTCTACGACACGACACAGGGCCAACGAAGGATGGAAATTACATCGGGTGTTGCCCAGGGATCTATCCTTGGTCCGGACCTATGGAACGTGTCTTACGACGGGCTACTGAGACTTGAGATGCCAGATGAGTCGCGCTTGGTCGGCTATGCGGATGATGTTGCGGCTCTGGTCGCTTGACGCACCGTTGAACAAGCGCAACTTAGGCTAGATATCCTAATGCACCGAGTGAGGGACTGGATGACTGCTCGCGGGCTGAGAAACCCGAAGTGGTCATCTTGACAAAAAAGAGAATCCCTAGAGTAAGGATGATCAGTATTGGCGACATACAAATCGAATCGAAGCCAGCGGGGAAGTACCTGGGGCTACTGATCGACTCAAAGATGAGTTTCTCTGAGCAAATCAGGGCAATGGCTGAGAAGGCTGCATCGGGAAAATTGGCTCTGAGTCGACTTATGGCCAACGTAGGGGACCCAGCCCATCAAGAAGACGCCGCTTGATGAGCGCTGTAGGGTCAGTGCTACTGTACGGAGCAGAGGTATGGGGTGATGCTCTCAGCAAGGAGGTATACCGAAAACGTTTGGCACAGGTACAGAGAACAGGAGTACTGAGAACTGCATCTTCGTATCCAACAGTCTCCGACTCGGCCGTGAGAGTGATTACAGGCGTGATACCTGCCGCCCTCCTTGCTAGAGAGTGCCACGCTATTTATCTGCGCCGAAACGAGGATGCGAGGGAGATAGTTGTCCGCGAGGAGAGAGCGCTCGCTCAACGATTGGCAGCAGTCTTGGGTGGATTGCACGAAGGGAAGGTGGACTGCGTGCCTCATCCCGGATGTAAGACCGTGGCTGAATCGAAGGTTTGGTGAGACTGACTTCTATCCGACCCAGCTTTTGAACGGGGACGGGTGTTTTCAGTCTTACATACACAAGATCGGTAAGTCACAGTCTCCGGATTGTCGGTTTTGCCCAGGAGAGGAGGACAATGCCTGTTACACATTTTTTGCGTATACCAAATGGGTCAGGCTGCAAAGGGAACTTTACAGAGAGACGGGGGAGCTCACCCCGGATAATATAGTTGCGGTGATGCTCGAATCGGTCGACAAATAGAACCAGGTGGCACATTATGCTCGAGCAGTCCTAAAACATACAAGGGACTCACAGCAGCTGGGGACACTGGGGCTGGGGGATCGCTCTTCTGGCATTTCCTCTTCCCCTCTCCCCTCCCGCTAGGAAAGGGACTCCCCAGCTTGAAGGTGCCCCACGGCGTAAAAAAACGAGACCTGGCCCGAAGTAATGTGTCAAACGGTTCCAGGCTGGGTTCTCAGGTTGACAGGGGAGGTGTTTAGTGGGTAGTCCAGTCGTGCATGGGAGTCCCACACTCTGTGCATAAATAGAATTCACCTCCCTACCACAAACAAACAAAGTATTGCTAAGCAACAGTGGGTCTAAGTTAAACTACTGTACAAAAACAACAGTAAGATAGAGATTTCGGGTCAACTGTGGGATGATTTAAAGATCAAGTGGCATGGCTACATTGTTAAATATGAGATGAGTTTTGAGCGTTCCTGCAATGGAGTGTCAAATTTCGTTTACCGTACTGAAATAGGTGCAGAGGGACTATATCTAGTCTTTATGATTTTCCATGACTTCTTCCGCAAAATCAGATGATAAGGCTGACACTGGCTCCGGGTCAACTAAGTCTACCACTCAGTTCTGCAAGATGATCAATGATGTACGAGTATAAGTCATCGTTCTGTAATTCATCTATCTTGATCGCATACACAAGTTTTCTGGTCTTCTTCACTTCCCTTCTAAAGCCTCATATACCGCTGCAAAACGGCCTCAAAGTAATCTCTTTATTGAAGATACTTTGACGAGTGACAAGATATTCACATAGATGAATTTAGTAGGATTTTAGGTGTCAAGAGATGATCTGAACATCGGTGACTTGTTGCGTCTCCAGGTCAGTAAGGGTAGATGTTTATTGTGGGACTTCAAGAGAATCGTGTTCAGCAAGAAAAGTGATGAAGTGTGGAGTCAAACTGGAGTGTGGTTCAAGTAAGGGATTTGTTTCCATATCCTTTGGAGTATCAACTGGTGTTTTAGGTGCTCGTTTGCAAGTTTTTGATTTGCGTCTGATGTATACGTATCCACTTTACTACAATGTTAACAAAACAGCGTTTGTTCCATTAGATAGGCAGAGAACTGATGAATCGATTTTCGGTAGTTGCAACATATCATCGTGTTAGTTAAAATGATGGCTGCAAATGCTTCCGACTTATATTTTATTACTACATTCTATACATCAGGGAGAGTCCTCCACGTAGGACAAAAATGTCATCAGCTCAGTAGTGTAGTCGATGTATATGAGGCCCAAATACTACTTGTTGTTCATCCATCCGCTCTTGTCCTCTTACATGTGATCTGAAGGACTATATGTTATAGATCGGAATATTTCATACACTTTTTTGAGCTTGAATATTAAATAACTGGGAATTTTGTCTACCAAAGCTTTCACCACCATATGTTTTCCTAGATGTGCCGCGATTTTTATTAGGCTTATACAAAATTATGGTTCAGGCAGACCTTACTTATGCATGTGAGTTCTTTCGCTTCCTCTACAGTGAGTATATCGTCAAACTGACCACATTACGCAGAGTAGAATGAATACCACTCTTGGCGGTGAACTGACTATGCATAGCACCAATACCAGTCGATGGCATATCCTTTGCTGTAGCTTAGAGTGGCACTCACCTCTGAAAGTCCATTTGGTGAGAGTCTGTACATGATAGTTGAATTGGTCTACCAAAGTGGTTGAATCAAAACTGCTAAATTTCAAGTGCCAACTTTCCGTAATCCTTGGGGTCGAATCCCAAGTTAAATAAGTCACTGGCCCTCAAAGTTAGTCTGGGTGTATGTATCTAGTTTGTACAAGTGAATTGGTGACATTTGGCACTTAAAGAGCTGCAAACGGTCCTACAGCCTGTTTGAAAACACCCTTGAGGTGTCGTTGGTCAGACAACGGTTGATTAATATTTCTGGGAAGCTCTCTGGATAATCCTGCTTCCAGTATGCTAGTGTTGGCTTCTTAATCCTAGAGGATGGGCCTAGGTCAAGTGAGTGTATCCCCGCAGGGGGAATGCTCTCCAACAGGAATACTCTAGGACACTAGCATTCTTTGGGAAGTTCCACCTCGGAGCGAATTCGAATTTTGCACCATTGAGTTGGTGATATAGGTTCGGTTGAGACGGACTCCCAATTAGCGCTGGTCTGGCTTTAAGCACTTGCCCCATAAGGGCTTGTGCCAACCATAGCATCGCCTCCTTGCTCTATAAAGATAACCATAGGACAAAGATACGGATGAAGATAGCGGCTCTAAGAGGGCCCAATAAAACTGGAGCAACTAAAACCCCCAAAAAGATAAAAAAAAAGCCAAAATAACAGCAATGACGACGCAATCAATGGCTTCGCTACGATGTTCACAGCGCATTGGGAGCGGTAGTAACGATGACAAAACGACGATTAATACAATGACAGGTAAGACGGGCAAAAAACAGAGATTAACAGACAGTCTTGTCCAGACTGAGATTCCTGTGGCATTCGGGCGCAGCAAAAATGTGACGCAAACGAAAAAGAAAAATAGGAAACTTGGCAGGACGCGCCAGATATTCAAGTGGTGGAGGAAAATATAAAAAACATCAAGTAAGCGATGGTCACTGCTACGATCGCAACCAAAGTGACCGAAGAAAGGGTAGTAAATACCGAAATAACAATGAATCATCTTGAAGTCTACGAAAAGATTACGGCAGGAAAAGATAGAGTTGACCAGACAAATTGGTGTTGTGTGATTTCATCAACACCGTCGAAAATGTGGCGGAAGTACTGTATTTAGAAATGGAATTCAATAATCTCTGCCGAGAAAGCTGATCGTAAAGCACAATTGCCGCCCAGCAACATGAAGAAAAAAGGCTAATCTGAAAGCGGGAGATGTTCTAAGAAAAACACTTGCCAAAACTCAGCAAAGCAGTCAAGATTGTGCTCCTTTAACTAAAAGAGCTCCAAGACAGCTTAAGGTATTATTGGAGGAGCTGGTTAAGGGTCGAAGAGGACCAGAAGGTCGAAGAAGATCAAAAGGCCAATGAAATGCTAAGGGCTAAGCCTAAAGAGCACGTACAGACAGCTCTACCATCAAACATCAATAAAAGAATGGAGTCAAGCCCAATCGAAGGAGATCGGCATAAAAGAAGGAAGGAAGGGGCACTTGATTGGTATGGAGCGTTCTGACAAAAGGATCGGAGAGAGCCGCAAAGAAATCCTTCAAAAACTGCCCGAAAATAAAGTTCACATGGACGTCCAACAAGAAAAAAGACCTGGTGCGATACAGAAGAGAAAGAAGCCCCCACAAAGATCCCGGCAGTAGGCACTGCTTGTATAACTTCAAAACGGTTAGGGAAAATTAGACCCAAAGGCACCAATACAGCCACCAAAACAGTACTACCAACGCAGTGGGATTACATACAGGTCGAATCTGCAACGCACTAAAGAACATCCTTGGCAAAAGCGCTCCAGCCGATGGCAACGGTTGAAATAAGAGACATTGACTACGTCACAGATCTGGCCGGAGTAGAAGAGGCCATCAAAAGGGAGTTCCCCAACGTGGGATCAAAGTGAGGCTAATACCAGAAAATCAAAGAGGACAACGCATGGCCATCATTGATTTGACCGAAAAGGACGCCAAACAATTTCTGAATAAAGGCAAAGTAAGAATAGGGTGGGTTGTCCGCAGGATATGGCGAAGAGCAGCACCTCCTCAATATTTCAAATGCCTTGGCTACGGTTATAGTGCATAAGTGTGCCAAGGATCCGATAGGAGTTCCCTATGTAGCAAATGCGGTGGGATGGGACATAAAAGCAAAAAGTGTGCAAGGGGGCACGCTGTATTCTATGCAAAGATGCAACCGCATCCTGCTGCTAAACCTACTCCGCAGTTCAACCGCCCAAAATCTGGTTGCGCAGTTTGTGAGGGACATGAAAGCCGTTCAATGCTGCTAAGCAAGGAACATCAGGATCAAAATTCGGCATCATGGTATCCTGATGAAACTGGTTTAGAATAGTGATTTCCAAGTGGAGAGCTGTAGATGGGGGGATGGTTTCATGTGGGTTCGGTCCTCAGGGACTATCTTCTTTAGTGTGTATCTAACGCTTAACGAATTGATATCATCTTCCCAAGCCAAGCTTTATGCAGAGGCCAACGTGTTCGTTGGGGGACACTTTAACGCTAAAGCAATAGAACGGGGCTCAAACAGATCCGGCTGGAAAACGAATCCTAGAGACGACGACTAGGATGGCGCTCGTCGTACCAAACATCTGAAGTACGCCTGCTTTCCATCGTATTAGCTGTGAAAGAATCACACTGGACGTGACATTCGCCTTGGAGTCCTTAGTACTGTTGCGAATCCTGGCGTACCGACTTTCTCCCATTCGCAACTTCAAATTGCCACCGCAACATCTCCATCTTCCTTTGGGCACTCCTACCTTTTCCTTTGTGTATTTATTGATTTTTATTAACATTTTTCCCATTTCTCTATAATTTTTATTTCCCCATCATCACAATCCTACCCTTTTCCGTTATTTCCAACCAAAAACTAATAATAATATATACTAATAATTTCAATTTTCCCACTAACAACATTCCATTCACTAAGTCCCACTAACAAAACTTCATTCAATACCTTTTCCCTAACAAAACCTAATTCCTTCCTTCATACCAACTAATTGTATTCCCACTAACGAATTTCATATTTTTATACTAACAAAAATTTATTCACGTTTCCCTTTTAACATATTTCCATTTCATGCCCATCAAGAAATAGTTGAATGGGAGATCGACAAGACAAGGCTCCATCGGCTGCGGCGCGAGTTCTTGACCGGGGGTCTGCTGGAACCCTGGGTTCAAGTTCCCCGAGCGCAGGGAAGCACTCTTTTTGGGGTATTGGTAAAATCAATAGTTTCCGTATATGTATATGTGACACTTTGCATTCAATCAAGCGCCTCTTTGATGCTGTAAATTGCGATATATGCAAATCAATGGATATTATTGCGTTTGTCGATACGAAAAAAGATGTGTGGGTAGCGGAATCGAAGTGCAATGAACTTCGATTACGTTACCCGGATGCGGCAGCGGTAATTGGAAAATGAAAAGAAATTGCGGGATCGGATTGAATGGAGGTAAAATGTGGGATTGAGTTCGTTGAATTGGGGGCAGTTAGTCTTTGACTGGGAGATAAGAGGAATTGTGTTTGGCGGTGCGGAATTGTGAATTCGACGAAAAAAGATTCGGTTTTGGAGTTTACAAAGAAGAAGAGGACTAAATTTTGATTTTGTGAAGACGTGTGATTTTGAATTTGAATTAAATTATGAACGTGTGAAATTGAAGATAAAATCTAATAAGTTTTGCTTGTGGCGTATGCGAGTGGAGTTAAGTGTGAATTTAAGAGGAAATAATAACTTAGTTTGTGGAGTGAACCGGGAATAAAAAAGGTCCAGAACGGCTCAAATCCGAAATTGTGTAGAAAATAAAATAAAGAAAATAAGAAAATAAACAAACTGCGGATTAAAATTTTAACTGTTGTACGAGTATTGGGCATTTAAAAGAGAAGTATGAAAGTGTCCTGATATGATTTAATAAAAAAAAACGAGAAGAAAAATGAAAAACATGAAAGAGTAAAGTTTTCGTGAAGCACTTTGTGAAAAAAATTCAATTTGTCGAATTCAAAAGTATCGTATTGGATGAAGGGTAGTGAATTGGTGAAGAAAGTGGAATCAGCGTCTTGCAAAAAGTGGCCGTTCAGTGCTTTAATTTCTGGACTTTGCTCACAGTAATTTTTAAATTTAAGTTTGAGTTTCAGTTGCCCCGAATTCCTTTCTTTTGTTCTTCGCCGAGCGCTCAGAGTTCAACAAGTAACTTTTTGATTTTTTTTTGCAT
Source organism: Odontomyia ornata (assembly GCA_963969285.1). Taxonomy (NCBI): domain Eukaryota; kingdom Metazoa; phylum Arthropoda; class Insecta; order Diptera; family Stratiomyidae; genus Odontomyia; species Odontomyia ornata. Next base: position 57,782,083 of record OZ017743.1, on the reverse strand, counting down.
AAATATACTGTTAGTTTTCGTCTCAAATTAATAATTTTCTTTTGTTTTCTTCTTACTAAATTGTACGCAAATCGTATTTTGCTTGCATAAATTTTAAAACGGGAAGTTAAAATTTGTAAATTTCACTTTTAGAATTCATTTCTTTTGTTTTCGTTTGAATTAAATAAACGGCGATGTTCTATTAGAAACCATATTTTTCATTTCTTGAAATGACCTCCTCCTTTCCCTTCCTTTTCCCTTTGTGTTAGTTATTGTATGTAGGGTGGCTCAGCACGAGCAGAGGGTGTCCCGGAAGTCCCACGACACGACTGAGCGCTAGCCGGCCTCAGTATGCCACCCCGGGCTACACACCCCTCTGCTAATACTTAATGTCTGCAGCTGCGGTAACCTCCGTGGTTCGCAACAAACGGCGCCTACTATTGGTTTTCTAATGGTTTTGATTAATTTGGCTAGTTTTTAATTATGGCTTTAATTTTTCAGATTAGTTGGGCGGAGTACCTGGAGTGCCTGATTTGAATAGTGGTTTGAGCATTCCAGGGAAAATATTTGTTTTGTTTTGTTGTTCGATTGAAAATAATAAGTTTGTTTGATTTCGGATTTCGAAGTGAGTTTGTAGGTTTCATAATGATAAGATGGATAATTGTAAAATAATAATAACTTCGGGTTTTGATTAGTTAATTTATAGATTTTTGATCACGGAGTTCGCCGCAGTTGCAGTGGTGCCCAACGTGCTGAATTTTGTGTTTACCAGTCTTCACTGGCTATAATAGCAGTCTGCTGTGGCAATGTCGATATTGGTTGGGGTTCACCGAATTTTGAGTCGTTGGCTACATCTTCCTGCACGGGATGGTTGGACATAGATCAAACATTTTGAACTAGCCAACGCTTTCGGCTCTTCCATCATTTAGCTGGCTTTAGCTTTGGGACTTGTGCGGCTCTTGTCCGAGCCATTATGAAGTCCGTAGTGTTTCATCATGGTCTTGTAGTCGGCCTTTGAATTCCATGGCTATGCCAGGCACTGATACAGGTTGTCTGATTTGGGTCTTGTTAAATTTCAACCTTCATCCCATTTTAATTACCCTTTCTTTTCCTTTTCCTATTCTTCTTCTTCTTAGCACTACAGCACCTTTTGGGCCTTCGCTTCCTGCAAACAGCGCCTCCAACTGTCTCGGTCCGTTGACTGCGTCATCAAATTCCGAAATCGGAGCAGCAATGAACTGTCTTCGTCGACCGAGTCAGATCAGCGTTTCTATTTGCGGATGGATGGGTTAAGGTCCATGTTTCACACCCATAGCATAACACAGGTCTTATCACAGATTTGTATACTTGGAATTTATTTTTTCCTGTGTATGCAGCTGGTCTTCAAAATCGTCAATACTGAATAAAATATTTTATATGCGAGCTGTATTCTTCGGCGTATTTCGTCTCTTTCATCGCCCGTTTTCGTTATTTTGGCGCCTAAATACACGAATTTGCTAACACTTTCGATACTGTATTCGCCAAGTGTGATATTTTGTGTATTTGGGGTATTTTCCCTCAACTGCGTCATGAGCTTTGTTTTCGTTGATTTGTAGCCATACTAGTTTTGCTTCGCTGTCGAGTTTCCGGAAGAATTCTTTGGCAGTTGTTAGTGGCCGTGACAGATTGTTGATTTCGTCCGCATAGGCCACTATCTGGCTCAACTTGTGTAGTAATGTACCTCGTGTATCGACAGGTAGCTTCCGTATGACGTACTCTAAAGCCAAATTGAGTAGCGATGGGGCCAGCCCATCTCCCTGCTTTAGTCCGATATTTGTGTCAAAGGCATCGGTATTGAATCGGACTTGGGAGGTCGTCAAAGTCATTGTTATTTTAGTTAGACGGGCTAATTTGGCTGGGATGCCAAAACAAAGCATTACTTGGTACAGTACGTTACGACCAATACTGTCGTATGCTTGCTTGAAGTCAACGGAAATTTGGTGTACGTCTATGTTGAACTCCCAGCATTTTTCAAGTACCTGCTTGACCGTGAACAGTTGGTCTGTTGTTGATCTACCTGCCCTAAAACCACCTTCATACTCCCCAAAAATACTGTTGGCGTATGACCCAATTTTATTTTCTAATATTTTAGAAAATATTTTGTACGCCGTACAAAGTAGTGATATGCCTCTATAATTTCCGCACTGTAGCTTGTCACTTTTTTTGTGGATAGGGAATATAATTGATTGGCTCCACTCTTTCGGCATATGTTCTTGTTGCCAAATGTACTGGATGACTTTGTAAATAGCTTGATGAACACTACTGCCACCATATTTGATGAGCTCAACTGGAATCTCATCAATGCCCGGCGCTTTATTATTCTTTTGGGCTTTGATGATGGAACAAACTTCATCCAGAGTTGGTGGGGCCAATGGAAGCTCTCCGCAGACATCTTTAGGCTCCGATGTTCTGGAGCTGTACGAAGGATTAAGGAGGTGCTTGAAATATGTTGCCCATTTTACCTTAATCTTGATTTCATCAGCGATTATATTGCCGCTGCCATCACGACAGAGCGTGGTTTTGGGCTGATAACCATGTTTCAGGCTTTTCACTACTTTGTATGTTTATCTTGTGTTATTGCTCGCTATACTTACATCTATACTTCTCAATTGTTCATCATAGTATTTTCTTTTTTTAATCCTAATTATATTCTTCGTTATCTCGGTTATTAGAAAATTCTCCAAATAAATAATCCTCCAACTTTTTCAGAAAAACGTAAATATTGTAAATTTAATGCCAAACAAATACATATTTTGGAGATAAGAATTCCTCCTTCTTCAGTGTTTTTTGTTATGGTTTAGTTTCAAATAGTATTCGCTTTTCATATCCCTTACATTAATCATATTTTACCCATTTTGTCTTCGAGACCTATCAATTAACCTATATCCTTAATTACATTTTATTATCCCTGCTGAAGAGGTTCATTTATTGCTTTTCCCCATTTATTGCTTTTCCCTCATTGAGTTTTTGTTTTTAATTACTATTCGTTTATTATATTTTAAATATTATTTAGATTTAATTAAATCTTGTTTCCTTGAGTAACCGTTTCCCACATCTTCATTGAGCCGTGCGTTTTCCGGTTGTCGAATAATCCAAAGGCTCTCATATACGTCCAATTCCCGATTGTTGCTCACGTCTTGTATTACCTCTAGATCATCCCAATCGATTGCGTGATTAGTTTCTACAATATGCTTGGCGACGGTGGATTTAGCTGTATCACCATGTGTTTTCCTTGACTTTAGCTTTTTTGCTTCCTTGATATGTTCGCTGAACCTTTTTTTGACTGATCGCTTAGTTTGTCCGATGTACGATATCTGGCATGGCTGGCAGGTAATTTTATATATGCCACATTTTTCATCCTTTTGCTTCCTATCCTTCGGTGTGCCTAGTCTGGATCCTATTTTGAATTTCGGGCTGGTGGGTATCGCTGTCATTTCGACTTTCTTCAGGATTTTCCTGATCTTCCCAAAGATCTTTGATCACGTTATTGCTGCTCTTTGATTTTGTTCTAGGTTCCGGTTTTGTTCATGGAAAGTGGTTAGCGATGCCGCTTTTAGTCTTGTTTCCATTTTCCTTTATATTGACAAGATTTCGCTTTCCTTGTATCCGTTCATCTTCGCTGTACTCAAAATAAACGTCTTTTCTCGCTCATATCGCTGTTTCGTTAACGGATTCGTCATCATTCGGTATACCCAACTGTTGAACGTGGCCATCTTTGTTTGGTACGAGTGGTGTGATGTGGCTGGTATCGTCTTCTGTGTATTCTTGGGTTTCCTGAAAATATCAAACTCTAAAACATAATTACTTCTTATTATTTTAATGTCTAGAAAAGGTATTTCATCGTTGTTCTCCACTTCTATTGTGAAGGTGATATTTTTATGTATTTCTATTGTCCCCACTCTTGAGTGAAATTTTTATGGGTTGGGTAGAACAAAGAATAGCTGAAGAGGGCGTCTTCCCAAGGATGTGGATCCGTTATGTTGACGACATTCTCGCGATAGTGAAGAGGGATAAAATTGAAGAGACATTAAAGAAAATGAACGAAAAACATAAAAATATCACCTTCACAATAGAAGTGGAGAACAACAACGAAATACCTTTTCTAGACATTAAAATAATAAGAAGTAATAATGTTTTAGAGTTTGATATTTTCAGGAAACCTACGAATACACAGAGGACGATACCAGCCACATCACACCACTCGTACCAAACAAAGATGGCCACGTTCAACAGTTGGATATACCGAATGATGACGACTCCGTTAACGAAACAGCGATATGAGCGAGAAAAGACGTTTATTTTGAGTACAGTGAAGATGAACGGATACAAGGAAAGTGAAATCTTGTCAATATAAAGGAAAATGGAAACAAGACTAAAAGCGGCATCGCTAACCACTCTCCATGAATAAAACCGGAACCTAGAACAAAATCAAAGAGCAGCAATAACGTGATCAAAGATCTTTGGAAAGATCGGGAAAATCCTGAAGAAAGTCGAGATTACAGCGCCACCCACCAGCCGGAAATTCAAAAAAGGATCCAGACTAGGCACACCGAAGGATAGGAAGCAAAAGGATGAAAAATGTGGCATATATAAAATTACCTGCCAGCCATGCCAGATATCGTACATCGGACAAACTAAGCGATCAGTCAAAACAAGGTTCAGCGAACATATCAAAGAAGCAGAGAAGCTAAAGTCAAGAAAAGCACTAGGTGATACAGCTAAGTTCGCCATCGCCAAGCATATTGTAGAAACTAATCACGCAATCGATTGGGTTGATCTAGAGGTAATACAAGACGTGAGCAACAATCGGGAATTGGACGTATATGAGAGCCTTTGGATTATTCGACAACCGGAAAACGCACGGCTCAATGAAGATGTGGGAAACGGTTACTCAAGGATACAAGATCTAATTAAATCTAAATAATATTTAAAATATAATAAACGAATAGTAATTAAAAACAAAAATTCAATGAGGGAAAAGCAATAAATGGGGGAAAAGCAATAAATGATACCTCTTAAGCAGGGGTAATGAAATGTATTTAAGGATATGGGTTAATTGATAAGTCTCGAAGACAAAATGGGTAAAATGTAATTAATGTAAGGGATATAAAAAGTGGATACTATTTGAAACCAAACCATAACAAAAAACACTGAAGAAGGAGGAATTCTTACCTCCGAAATATATTTTTATTTGGCATTAAATTTAAAATATTTGCATTTTTCTGGAAAAGTTGGAGGATTATTTATTTGGAGAATTTTTTAATTATCTTATTCGCTACTCTTCTGAGATTTTCATAGTGTTCTCTCTTTGTTCTGGTTTTCCTACCTGCGTACACCTGATTCTTTTTATCTAACGCATTCTGGCACTCATTATCGAACCAATCATTCTTGATATCCGATCGTCTGTTCTGCCACTGTTCTGATAGCCGCTTTCACTTCCATCCATAGCTCGTTGCTAGTCTTTAACGATACGTCTGATAAGATGGAAGCCAGCTGGTTGTCAAGGGTCTCCGTGAAATTTTCGGCCAAAGATGCCGTTTAGAGCCTTTCGATGTCAAATTTTTGTAGTGGGCTGGTCTTCGCTGAATATGCCTTTGACATACGACATCGATAGTTTAATTTGATCAAGTATTGATCTGAGTTACAATTAGCTCCTCGGTATGTACGGACGTCAAGTATGCTCGAGGCCCAACGTTGTCGGATCAGAACATTATCGATCTGGTTTTGTGTGCTACCATCCGGTGATACCAAGGTCATTTTATGAATGCGTCGATGTGGGAAGCAAGTCGAACGTATGGCTAGATTTCTGCTACATGCAAAGTCAATCAGGTGCTGGCCGTTGTCATTTGTTTCATCGTGGAGCCTATATCCTCCAGTCATTGCCCGATGAGATAGCTCATTGCCAACCTTAACGTTAAAATCAAACAGTATAATTTCTGTGTCGTTTGTGGGCAATGAGTCGATCAGTCCTTCCAGGTGATTGTAAACCGATTCCTTCGTTTATTTGTCCTTTTCTTCGGTCGGGGCGTGAACATTAATCAGCCAGATTTTGAAGAATTTCGCTTTTATACGGATCGCACACAACCGTTCATTCACTGCCTTAAAATCAATAACTTGTGATTCGAACTCCCTATCCACAATGAAGGCCACTCCAAATTCTCTTTTCCAGTAGGCCTCCCACTTTTGAATATTTTCTGCGATCTCATGTCTTGAATGTCGTTTCCAATCCAATTCGTTTTCTGCACTGCCAGTATTTTTAATTGATATTGACTGGCCTGTTGTAAAAGGTCCTTTACAGCGCCAAGGTAATTGAGTGATCTGACGTTCCACGATCCAATCCCATAGTCCTTTTTTCGTTTGCAGGGTCGTTGCCGTGAGTCCAATCCATTCCGAGGCCTATCTGCAGGTTTCGAAACAATTAAAGATTTTCCAGGGACGGGGAGTTAGCCCGTCCCCCAACCTCCATTCCGGTGGCATGGTTATTACGTCGATTCCGTTATCAGGCGCGGAAGATTCGCCTACACCCTGTTACGTCCATCACAAAGGAGGTATAAGCAGGATTTAGTAGCAGAGCTGTAGATGTATTTACAGTTATGAGCATTTCTCGACATTTAATGTTACATTATTAGGGAACCAGTAAACCCAATGTGCACCCCGAGAGCATTTACTACCATTTTGTTGGGGGGGGGGGGGGGGGGGGGCTTGGGATGAGGAATCATGGAAGCTATGGGTTGGGGAAAAAAGGGGTGCCCTCCTCCTTTCTCTAACGGGCTTTGGACTGTCTATGGCAGAGTTTCCTATTATGGGGGTTCATTTTGAGAAATAAAATGTAAAACCTTTTAATTATAATTTTCACTGGTTTGCTTTACACTGCTTTGCTTATCCTTGATCTTTACAATTAGGTATTTTGTTATTTTATCTTATTGGGGAATGTAGATTCAGCTTAGTTATAGATTATTGGGTTTAATTAAGGTTTTGACTTAGATTAGTATTAGATAATTGATTTTACGGTTTTAGAATAATTTCTTTTAATTTTAATGATTGAGAATGGTTTAGTTCAGTTTTGGGTTGAGTAATTTTAGGTTTATTGAGTTTAGTTTAGATTTATCAGTTAGGTTCTGGTTAAGGTTTATTTTCAAGTATTTTATATTATAGAGAATTTTTATTTTAGCTAGTAAGTTTTAAAGTCTTTAAAATTTTATATATTTATTTACTTGTCTCTTTGTCTGCCTGGTATTCAATTTCTAACTTATTTTTATTGAATTGTTTGTTGATCCGTCTGTGATTTATTTAATTATTTATTTTATTCAAATTGTAAGTTAAGTCCGTCTGCTAATTATTGATTACTCTGATTTCGTCGGTGTGTCTGTCCGTTAATTTTTAATTAATTTATTGATTTTACAGTTTGGTTATCCAGTATTTATGATATTAATTTTCAATGATGGCATCGCATAACGCTTCTTACTCCACCCATTTTAGCTCTGACGACGAATTTTATTCCTTTCCACCAATGCATATTTGGAGGGTCAATTTTGATGGTTCTTCTGCTGGTCTAGATGTTGAGCAGTTCCTTTTTCGAGCTACTACCTTGGCAATGAGCTACAATATTCACTTGGATGAACTAGCATCTAGCCTACATATTCTTCTGAAAGGACCAGCAGAAGAATGGTACTGGTTATTCCGACAGCTCAACCCCAATTTTACGTTGCCTGATTTGGAAGCTGCGTTGAAGGAACGTTATAGATCTCATTGGACCGACGTAGATGTGCGGCGAGCAATCGATGCGTGTTTCCAGCGGCCAGACGAATCTTTCCATGAGTTTCATGGCTCCATAATGGAAATGGCTATGCGTCTTAAAAAATCGGTTATCCGATTTTGACATGCAGGCCATCCTATTGCGGAACATGGACGAACGAATGAGTAATCATTTGGCAGGCTTAGAATTCGCATCGATAACAGAGTTAGTTCGTCACTGCACTAGAGTGGAAGCTGTGTGGTATCCCTGCGGTAGACCTGTGGTTGATCATCGCAGTAGGTACCCTCCCAACATCGACGCTGTTGATATGTTGGAGAATGCTTGGTGTGATCCTCAAGTGAGATCTGCTGCAGGATATCATGCACGCTTTCAGAGTCAGCCTGCAAGTGAGATCCCTTCTTCTTTCCAGGAATAACACAATGAGTAACCAGATACCAGACCAGTGCCTACCCACAAGTTTCTTCACTTCGCCTCATATGTCCGATTTACCACCATTTTCTAGCAATTCGATTGCTCCAAGCAGATTACCGAACTACGTCGACTGTAATAGAAAGGCGGGCGATGATCGTGAATCACCCGCTAGTTTTAGAGCACGACCTTTTCGGGATCACTTTCGGAGATCCTGGAGATATTTCTTCACCAGGCGTCACTTGGATCGTGCCTGCGTGGAGTCAATTGTTGCAACTCCTGGCGACAATAGGCCCTACGCAGATATTTTTGTCAAGGGTCGCAAATTGACGGGCTTGCTTGATAGCGGAGCCAGTGTCAGTATCTTCGGACCTGGAGCCTTGGACCTGCTGTCAGACTTGGGCTTGCATATGCATTCCATGCATGCTCATGTCCAGGATACGTCACCACATTGGTGCAATTTAATAAAACCACCAAATTGATGAGATTCCTGGTTGTTCCTTCCTTAACGCACGCAGTGTATCTTGGAATTGACTTCTGGGATCTCTTCAAGGTAGCACCAATCCAGATCAATGCTATCAAAGCAGCCGCAGAGCCTCCGAGCCCTGAATTCCATCTGTTGGCTCCAAAAGATCAGCAACGACTGGACTTCGTCAAACAACAGTTTCCGTCGTATAATGCGAAACGCTTGTGTAGGACCGGTCTCGTGTCTCATCCCTTTGATTCTGGTTCTGCTCGACACATTAAGCAGCGGCATTATGCTGTCTCGCCTGTTATACAGAAACTGTTGTATGATGAACTCGATCGTTTGTTGTCTTTGGGGGTTATAGAGGAAAGTCAGAGTTCGTGGAGTTCTCCTGTGCCCCCTGTCAGAAAACGTGGTGCTAGATGCCTCAATGAAGTGTCTGTTAAGGATGCCTATCCATTGCCGCTAATTGAAGGTCTATTGGCACGGTTGCAGAGTACCAGGTTAATTACCAGCTTGGACCGGAAGGATGCATTTTGGCAAATACCATTGGATGGGGTAAGTAAGGAGAAAACGGCCTTTATTGTCCCTGGCAGGCCCTTGTACCATTTCATGATGTAATGCTCCCCAAACGATGTGTCGGTTGATGCATAAGGTAATACCGCATGAGCTGCAGGACAAGGTATTTGTTTACCTAGATGACCTGATTGTTACAAGTTCAACATTTGATGAGCACTTGGAGCTCCTGAGTACTGTTGCAAAACTGCTCAGAGACTCCAACTTGAACATTAATGTTGAAAAGAGCAAGTTCGTCAAGAAGGAGATCAAATATCTTGGCTTTGTAGTGAGTGAGTGTAGTGCGCACCGACCCGGAGAAGGTTTCAGGTATAGTCCCCTATCCTGAACCCCGGACGTGCGACGATTCATGGGCATGGCAGGATGGTACAGGCGTTTTATTTCAAACTTCGCCTCGGTTAAGACTCCTCTAACGGATTTGCTAAAGGGTAAACGTGCCTTCAAGTGGCCTGCTTCCGCCAATAGTGCCTACAATAAAGTGAATCACTTGTTGATTTCTGCTCCAGTGCTGGCCAACCTCAACTCTACTAAGCACTTCTATATCCAGTGTGACGCAAGTTTTGTTCCGGAAAGACAATGAAGGTGGAGAGCATCCCATCGCATATATGTCGATGAAGCTCAACGTTGCGCAACGTAACTATAGCATTACTGAATTGGAATGCTTAGCTGCGTTGCAGAGTGTAAAGAGACTCATGGCATATCTCGAAGGATTGCCCTTCACCATCATAACCGATCATGCCAGTCTTAAATGGCTGATGCAGCAGTCGGACCTTTCTGGTCGATTGGCTTGCTGGAGTCTGAAATTGCAAGAATTCAACTTCCAAATTGAACATCGGAAATGTGCTCTTAACGTTGTCCCGGATACGTTATCGAGATCCCGTTACGTTGGCACAATTAATGGCCCCTCTATTTTTAAACATTTAAATACCCCGACGCTGAACTTCGCTTATCCGATGCAAAAACCAGCATCATCTCAACGCGGAGACGCAATCCAGCGCGCGTTGATGAAATGACGCGGCTGATGTAATCAGGCGGCTGAAGTTGAAATAACTTGGAAACGCGTTGATGAAATGACGCGGCTGATGTAATCAGGCGGCCGAAGTTGAAATAACTTGGAGATGCGTTGATGAAATGACGCGGCTGATGTAATCAGGCGGCTGAAGTTGAAATAACTTGGAGACGCGTTGATGAAATGACGCGGCTGATGTAATCAGGCGGCTGAAGTTGAAATAACTTGGAGACGCGTTGATGAAATGACGCGGCTGATGTAATCAGGCGGCTGAAGTGGAAATAACTTGGAGACGCGTTGATGAAATGAGTTGGAGAGCTGATCGAAAAGAGTCGTGGTGAACGGACGTATAATTTTATGGCGTATCCCCTTTGTAGAAGAAAAAGCCCTGTGGATCCCAATTCAGAAAGTTCGTAGAAAGATAGCCTCTTTTCGTGTGTGTAACAAAAGATTTTGGTGGAATTTATATTTAGTATTTCCAAGGATTGTGAGATTGTGTAAATCATAGTCAAATAGTGTATTAATTGTTCGAGACATAGTTGTTCAAAATGGCGTATGCATACTTATCCATATACTTCATCATCGGTGACGCGGGTGTTGCCTCGGGTGGAATATAAATTTTCTAACGCATTTGCAATGTACAGCCTTGGACTTTCGTTTGGCTCCCTGAAATAGCTGATCTGTATTCGTAAGTGTCGTTTGTCATTGACATTGACATGTCTGTTCACTGTTAACAGTGTTCAAGGAAAGCCATCGAGGTTCTCCGACATAGACTGTTCGCATTTGAGGGGATTCGGTGACGTATGTTGCCGCTGAGGGTTTGCTGCGCTTCCTTTATCAGCAATATGTACTGCCGTGATCAATATTTTGCTTATTTACTTTTTCTCAAAAGGAGTCAGGAAGTCGTGTCTCTTGGTACAGTTCACGGACAAGCGATTTCAACCCGTCCATGATTTAACGATCGGAATTTGGTGCTCGCATGATAATAATTGATGGAAAACAAACAAAGTTGCGAATTTGTGGTACGGCAGGCCAGGAGGCATTCAGGTCAATTATCCATTCCTTATATCGGGGTGCAGCAGGAGCTCTGCTTGTGTATGATATAACCCGTAGAGAGACATTCAACCACTTGACAACATGGCTTGCAGATGCTAGGTAACATTTCAAATTCGAATATGGTCATAATACTTGAAATCGGAAACAAAAGTGAAAACACAATCTGGCATAGAGACTTTTTATAGATAAAACAAAAATCGTTTTTAAGATGAAACCCAATATTAAAACTTTTGAGACCAAAAAATCGCGGAGATTCATTCTATAAAAATGATCCTAAATTATTTAATGGGTTGATTAAATCATTTATTCTAGTTAATGGTATACTTAATTGAATTCACTGTAATTCGGATTCCAGTTTTAAGCTACATTTTAAAATTAAGTTTAATGCGTTTGACAAAGCATATATTTTTTCGATAAAGAGGCTGTTGAGTGAATCTGTCAATAAGCAAATAATAGGTGGAATCTATTAAAAATATAGTGCCGTTTTAGTTTGTATGTAATTATCTCCATTCGAAAATACTTAAAGACTCACTTGAATATTGTTAGAGCACTGATAAAACATTCCGAAAATAAATGTTCATTTTAGAATCAAAACAGCCTAGAAAAATTGAAATAATTAAATAAGTTCAATGTGTTGGATCAAGCCCAGTTTTCATTTTGTTTGATTCAATTCAATTTAATTTCAGGAAGTTACCAGAATCCATGATGCACTGGTGAATATTTTAGTGTGTGTGTGTGCGCGTGTTTGACATTATGGAGTTCTTTAAAAACAAAAAAATTCTTTCTGTCTCTCAACCCCACTCCCATACGCGGTGAGCTAGCCGTGGAACCAAAAAGATCTCCTCTTCAGTCACCATCATGTGACTTTATGTGGTTCCATAGGGAAACTGTCTTTGTTTAGTCAGCAACCTTTGCTGAATACCGTTTTTTTTTGCTGCGAGAGCAACTCCTCAGTTGCTATTACTACATACATCCTGTTTTTCTTGTTAATGCATATTATGTTTTTTTTTATTTTTCCTGCGGAACACCACCACATAACATGGCGCCCAAATTTTGGTACTAAGGCTTTCTTGTTTGGCAATTTAACCTTCATCATCTCATTTTGTGCCTATCATCACTGATGATTATTCAGGCCCCGGTGATGCTTGGTCTGGCAGAGGAGGATTTCGGTTATTGGCTTCTTTGAGACATTCATTATTCATTTTGCTCCTCTTCTCACAGACTGACTCATCGCCTGTGCCACCTTTTTGGAACAGTACCGTTCGCCTGAGGGCTTGCTCTCGTAGCTGGCGCCCCACCAACTACCGTCTGTTTTCTCGCTATCTCTCTTCTCTTTCTTTATTTCAATTCCCGTGTGCAGTTTCGGCAGCCACTCCAGATTTTCGACCTTTTTGTTGGTTTCGAGGTGGAGTGCGAAGGATCGGCATCGTGTCAGTGTGTTCGCCTTGTAGGTTTGATTATGGCACATGACGTTGATCCGACTGATACTGCGCACAACCACATTCCCGATCCTTGAGCGGACGCTGGTCTAGAACTATCGACGTTTGTACGTTTTGAATATATATCAAGCTGCAGCAATTGTTTCGTGGAATCCACTTCTGTACTTTTTGCATTCTATCCTTCTTCATCTATATCTCCAGAGGACCTCTTGCCGCTGGCCAACGAAAAGTTGTGACGCAATTGCGTTTTGAAATCGTAGCCAAGTGATCGGATAGACCTCAGGACTTCTAGTATACATATGTAGCTCAACTATTTTTCTATCGACCTCTCTTATTTTCAGTACGCAGTCTCCTTTCCTGATGTCCACGCGCGCACACACACTCCTTCTAATGAAAAATCAATTGTCGTAAAGTAAAGTAAAGTAGAGTAGAGTAAAGAGAAAAAGAAAATATACAAAGTTAATAAACGAAAACGAAAATTTAGTAATATTAAGAAAATTCTAGAAATAAGAAGAGAAAAAAAAAAGATTTTTTTTGTAAAATCATATGATTAAGCGAGTCTTGGGGAGATATATTTCGATCTAAATTTGTACATCTTCCTACGACTCGAGCCAAGCCAATATTGTCAATTGCATCGTTCCAATAACTAGGGATCGATAATGACTTCTCCTTTTAGTCAGGAATTTGTGCCCTCGAGGCATTCTACACCACAGGGTGTCCCCTTGAATACTCGCCTAAGTAGAGGCAAGACTTCCCTTGATTCACGCGTGGCGTCCAGTCAACAGACGGACTCTAATGTCCCAGTCGATCTATTTAATGATGCCAATCCATTTTCTATCGACAAAGGAGGAAATATTAACCTGACTCAACTACCAGTCAAATCCGAAGGAATCAAATCGTATATCGACACAGCTGAATTGTGGAATACACCGTCTCCGGTTGGTCCTTATACTGAAGACAATAGAAATGATGTCCAGTTGATGGATCTTGCTGCTGATATCCGAAGATTGACCCAGGCACTCGAGTCGAGTGTCGTCAGTCCCTCGAGGCAAATGGGCAGAATAGATCCACAGTCAAATTTAAGTCCACCTTACATTACCGCTCAAACTACGTCTGAGCCTCAAGGATCGAATTCCGCACGATATCCACAACGCTCTACTCTTCAGCCTCATCTTTCTATACCTATTTCCAAATGGGGTATTATTTTCGATGGAGGTAAATCCAGTCTCGGAGTGGATGACTTCTTATACAGAATTCAAGCTATGGCGGACACTCAGGGCGTTCCCTTGGATCTAATCGCACAGAGTTTTCATTTGTTCTTGAGGAATCCTGCTCTTAGTTGGTACTGGAAGTACCATGCCATGAGTGCGCATGCAATTAACTGGGAATCCCTAACCCAGGCGTTCAGGCACCGTTTCGCCCCTGTTGGTGTTGACATTGATGTTCGACGCCAGATGGACGCTCGCATGCAAGGCTTGAATGAACCTTTCGTCGACTTCTTTGATGCTCTGGAGACTATGTCGCTCCAACTCAGACAGAGCATGTCGCATTTGGACATGCAGCACCTGTTGTTCCGCAACATGACTAAACGTCTGCGCGATCATTTAGCTGGTCGGCACTTTGAGTCTGCACGTGAGTTGGTGAATTGTTGCACCTCAGTGGAGACTGTCTGGAACCTCAGCAAGCCGGAACGGCACCACATCCCTAGCCGTACCGTGCACGAGATAAAAGACCCTTACCCTGGCCATGACCGTTTCTCGTCTGATAGACATGTGGAAGCTATCCAGTCAACCGACCCCATCAATAGTCCAGAATATCGCCTGTGCTGGAATTGCAGTGATATCGGGCACTCGTTCGCCCAATGTCGGGCCCCCGTCAAAGGGGTCTTCTGTTTTGGTTGTGGTAACCCCGGCGTTCGCAAGACAAACTGCCCTAAATGTAGGGAAGTGGGAAACTACAACAGGAGCGCCCCGGTTGTGAGGGATCGTCGTGCTCCCAATTCTCGAGTCCTACCTCAACAACACAAACCGCAGAATTGCTCTACAACAGTAGACGCAGCCACCAATGTGGATCCCGAACTGCGACACAATCACTAATTTCTGATTCCCGATCCCCTCAACCAGTACGAATTCCCATGTGACCCGTACCAAGCACGCCTGCCTAGCAGATTTTGTGTGTCTGTTTCATGTCAAACCAACTCTCCCCTGAAACGTGCTTACCGGAGATACCGTAGAACTGTTAAATATTTCCGCGCTAAGCGCACATTCCGTAAATTGGCAGCAGTAGCAGTTTTATCTGATATGGATCTGAACGATCCTCGTCCTCACTGCAACATTATCGTCAAAGACCGTATGCTCACTGGTTTAATGGACAGTGGAGTCAGCGTCAGTGTTCTGGGACATGGCTCCCTTGCTTTGATAAGAGACCTAGATCTCCTTCTTCATAATATCAAGACCAATATCTAAACGGCGTCTGGTCAACGCGTGGCCGCGGTAGGATACGTGAATGTCCCTGTCACGTATGAGAAGGAGACTAAGCCTTTGCGGTTCCTGGTAGTCCCGTTCCTAGCCGGCAAGCTATATTTAGGCATTGATTTTCGGAATACTTTCCAGATCGCTCCGGTGTCGCTGAAACATGTCAGTGTGCTTCAGGAAGACCCCTCTTCAATTCCAGTCAGTGAGACTGATCTTCACCAGCTGACCTCAAACCAACAGCAGCAATTACAGAAAGTAATTGCTCTATTTCCTTCGTTCAATAAACTTGGTTTGGGAGGAACGTCACTGGTTACACACCACATTGACACCGGGACTGCTAAGCCCGTCAAACAACGGCATTATGCTGTTTCCCCTGTCGTACAGGATCTTCTGTACAAGGAACTGGACCGTATGCTCGCCCTTGGTGTGATCGGCGAGAGTCACAGTTCTTGGAGTTCCCCTGTAACATTAGTTCGTAAACCTGGAAAAGTCCGGTTGAACCTTGATGCCAGGCGCGTGAACGAAGTGACCGTCAAGGACGCATATCCGTTGCCCTTGATAGACGGGCTACTCTCACGCCTAAGATCCACCAAGTTTATTACCAGTCTTGATTTAAAGGACGCCTTTTGGCAGATACCCCTCGATCCCGAATCTCAAGAGAAGACAGCCTTCACGGTGCCGGGTCGGCCTTTGTGTGAATTTAAGGTCATGCCTTTCGGGTTGTGCAACGCACCCCAGACTATGTGTCGTCTAATGCACAAAGTCATCCCGCATGAGTTTCAAGACAAAATCTTCGTCTACCTGGACGATTTGCTCGTAACCAGCTCTACATTCGAAGAACATTTGCAGCTTTTGTCTACAGTAGCTAAGCTACTGAAGTCAGCTGGGCTCACGATGAACGTGGAGAAGAGCAAGTTTATCCAGCGTGAGATTAGGTACCTGGGATACATCGTTAGTGATGGTATCCTAAAGACTGATCCTTCCAAAGTCTCCAGCATCATGGATTTCCCGATTCCCAGATCTGCAAAGGACATTCGTCGTTTCATGGGAATGGCTGGATGGTACCGCCGATTTATTCATCGTTTTGCCGCAATTACCGCTCCCTTGACTGATTTGCTGAAAGGCAAATCGTCCTTCCGATGGACTGACGCTGCTCAGAACGCTTTCGACCATTTAAAACAAGCCTTTATTACAGCCCCTGTATTAGTCAACCCTGATTTCACTAAACCCTTCTTCATCCATTGTGATGCTAGCACCACTGGCATTGGTAGCGTTCTCTTTCAAAAGAACGAAAAGGAGGAAGAGCATCCTATTGCCTTTATGTCAGCCAAACTGACGTCGGCGCAGCGAAATTATACTATCACGGAGTTGGAGTGTCTCGCCGCCGTACAGAGCGTAAAGAAATTCCGCGCTTATATTGAAGGTCTGCCCTTTACCATCATCACGGATCACGCTAGTCTGAAGTGGCTTATGAGCCAACAAGACCTTTCCGATAGATTGGCTCGCTGGAGTCTGAAGTTGCAAGGTTTCAACTTCAATATCGAACATGTCAAGGGCTCAGCTAACATCGTCCCCGATGCCCTTTCCCGTGCTTATGAAAGCATTAATGAGCTTTCCAGTGTTTACCTTCCCGTTCTTCCCGAACACCTATGCCTCGAATCTATATTACCGGACTCAGCCTTTAGCCACCCCGACTATGTTGAGCAGATGCTAATCATCGCTAAAGAACCTGAACGGTTTCCAAATGTATGGGTCCGAGATGGCCGGATCTACATTAATGTGGGACGAATATCCGATACCGATTTGGACATTCCTTGTACCAAATTATGGGTTCCCGTGAGCCAGTAAGCTAGGCTGATTTCCGAAGCTCACGATAGGCCGGCATCGTCTCATTGTGGTGCGCTTGTCTGAACGACCTGTACAGCGCTTATTTATCGATTTTCTAGGACCCTATCCACGCTCCAAAAGTGGAAATACTTACTTATTTGTAGTGCTCGACCACTACACGAAATTTTTGTGTCTCAAGCCCCTAGCAAAAGCAACCACTGAGGCAGTCCCTATTTGCTAGATCTCTTTTGTACTTTCGGAGTACCAGAACTAATACACTCTGATAACGGTGCACAGTTCACTTCGAAACAGTTCACTCAATTTCTGCAAAAACATGGTGTCTCTCATATCTTAACCCCCAAATATTCCTCCGAACGTGTGAACGTGTGATCCTAGCCGCCATCCGCGCTTACATAGGTGAAGACCTTTGCACGTGGGATAAATACCTGTGCGAGGCGGGCGCGGCGGGCGCGGCGTTTCGAAGTACTGTTCACGAGTCCACGGGTTGTTCCCCACACTATTTAATGTTCGGATTTCAGTCCATGAGCCACGGCTCGGATTATGAGCTCCTCCGACGCCTTTCCGCGTTTGAAGATGGCGAGGTTGCGCTCGGCACCCCGCACGAGCGAATGCGACGTATTCGCGAGCGTGTCCAGGAAAGGCTAGCTGCAGCCTATGCTAAAGGTCAGCAGCGATACAATTTACGAGCAAGAGTCCGTACCTTTACTCCAGGACAATTGGTTTACGTCCGGAATCATGTCCTTAGTAGTGCAGCTGATAAATTCGCCGCTAAATTCGCACCCATTTTTGTACCTGCCAGAGTGGTTAGACACGTGGGTCAGGTGGCCTGTGATCTCGAGTCACTTGATGGAAAGCCTTTGGGGACCTATCACGGTCAGGATATCCGGCTGTAAATATTACCAAATAGTCGGCTGTATTATGGATCAAGCATGTTTCTGTTTCCTTTTTCGCCCTGTCTTCATACTCTGTATTTTCCTTTCTCCCCACTCTCACATTCTTTTATTGTTGTTAATAGTGTAAATAGGACATATCGAGTTAGTTTTAGCATTAGGTTATAGGTTCTGTACAGTTAGTGATAGGTGTAAATAGTAGTTCGTTTGTAAGTTTTCTTTGCCGAGATCGAGGGCTGGAGGTGGAGATATGGTGTGGTACGAGGAAGCCAGCGCGGATATTCGCTGACCAAATCAATGCCCCGATATAGTTTTTTTTCGAAGCCTACCAGTACGGCTCGATTCGGCGCAATTATTTTTTTTGTTGTTGACGGCATAGTTATAACCTTTTAGAATTAAGTTGAGGGATTATCGTATCGTTATCGTTTATCGCCCATATTAAGGGGTTATCGTATCGTATTATTGTATCGTATAGCATTATCGTATCGCAGTATCATATCGTATAGGATTATCGTATCGTATCGTATTATCGTATCGTATAGCATTATCGTATCGCATTATGATATCGTATAGGATTATCGTATCGTATAACATTATCGTATCGTTTAGCCATACCGTATCGCTTAGTATTATCGTATCTTTTAGTGTTAGCGTATCCTTTAGAATAGCATTATCGTATAGCCGAATCTTAGCGTTAGGTTATCGCTTGTATATAGTGTATTACAGTTTGACCTTGGCTTATTGGTTAGTAGTTGGTATTGCCCGGCTTTGGGAAATGAGACCCTTCTCCAGGGTATGGGACGTCCCCACGTGTTACGTTGGCACAATTAATGGCCCCTCTATTTTCAAACATTTAAATACCCCGACGCTGAACTTCGCTTATCCGATGCAAAAACCAACATCATCTCAACGCGGAGACGCAATCCAGCGCGCGTTGATGAAATGACGCGGCTGATGTAATCAGGCGGCTGAAGTTGAAATAACTTGGAGACGCGTTGATGAAATGTCGCGGCTGATGTAATCAGGCGGCTGAAGTTGAAATAACTTGAAGACGCGTTGATGAAATGACGCGGCTGATGTAATCAGGCGGCTGAAGTTGAAATAACTTGGAGACGCGTTGATGAAATGACGCGGCTGATGTAATCAGGCGGCTGAAGTGGAAATAACTTGGAGACGCGTTGATGAAATGACGCGGAGGAGTTCAGTTGAGTTGGAGAGCTGATCGAAAAGAGTCGTGGTGAACGGACGTATAATTTTATGACGTATCCCTTTTGTAGAAGAAAAAGCCCTGTGAATCCCAATTCAGAAAGTTCGTAGAAAGATAGCCCCTTTTCGTGTGTGCAACAAAGGATTTTGGTGGAATTTATATTTAGTATTTCCAAGGATTGTGAAATTGTGTAAATCATAGTCAAAAAGTGTATTAATTGTTCGAGACATAGTTGTTCAAAATGGCGTATGCATACTTATTCATATACTTCATCATCAGTGACGCGGGTGTTGCCTTGGGCGGAATATAAATTTTCTAACGCATTTGCAATGTACAGCCTTGGACTTTCGTTTGGCTCCCTAAAATAGCTGATCTGTATTCGTAAGTGTCGTTTGTCTGGGCGTCACTGGCGTCTTGTTGTTGGAGTGATTTTCGAAGTATCAGCAAGTGCACAAACATTGACATGTCTGTTCGCTGTTAACAGTGTTCGAGGAAAGCCATCGAGGTCCTTCGACATAGACTGGTCGCATATGAGGGGATTTGGTGACGTATGTTGCCGCTGAGGGTTTGCTGCGCTTCCTTTATCAGCAATATGTACTGCCGTGATCAATATTTTCCTTATTTACTTTTTCTCAAAAGGAGTCAGGAAGTCGTGTCTCTTGGTACAGTTCACGGACAAGCGATTTCAACCCGTCCATGATTTAACGATCGGAATTTGGTGCTCGCATGATAATAATTGATGGAAAACAAATAAAGTTGCGAATTTGTGATACGGCAGGCCAGGAGGCATTCAGGTCAATTATCCATTCCTAATATCGGGGTGCAGCAGGAGCTCTGCTTGTGTATGATATAACCCGTAGAGAGACATTCAACCACTTGACAACATGGCTTGCAGATGCTAGGTAACATTTCAAATTCGAATATGGTCATAATACTTGAAATCGGAAACAAAAGTGAAAACACAATCTGGCATAGAGACTTTTTATAGATAAAACAAAAATCGTTTTTAAGATGAAACCCAATATTAAACTTTTTGAGACCAAAAAATCGCGGAGATTCATTCTATAAAAATGATCCTAAATTATTTAATGGGTTGATTAAATCATTTATTCTAGTTAATGGTATACTTAATTGAATTCACTGTAATTCGGATTCCAGTTTTAAGCTACATTTTAAAATTAAGTTTAATGCGTTTGACAAAGCATATATTTTTTCGATAAAGAGGCTGTTGAGTGAATCTGTCAATAAGCAAATAATAGGTGGAATTTATTAAAAATATAGTGCCGTTTTAGTTTGTATGTAATTATCTCCATTCGAAAATACTTAAAGACTCACTTGAATATTGTTAGAGCACTGATAAAACATTCCGAAAATAAATGTTCATTTTAGAATCAAAACAGCCTAGAAAAATTGAAATAATTAAATAAGTTCAATGTGTTGGATCAAGCCCAGTTTTCATTTTGTTTGATTCAATTCAATTTAATTTCAGGAAGTTACCAGAATCCATGATGCACTGGTGAATATTTTAGTGTGTGTGTGTGCGCGTGTTTGACATTATGGAGTTCTTTAAAAACAAAAAAATTCTTTCTGTCTCTCAACCCACTCCCATACGCGGTGAGCTGGCCGTGGAACCAAAAAGATCTCCTCTTCAGTCACCATCATGTGACTTTATGTGGTTCCATAGGGAAAATGTCTTTGTTTAGTCAGCAACCTTTGCTGAATACCGTTTTTTTTGCTGCGAGAGCAACTCCTCAGTTGCTATTACTACATACATCCTGTTTTTCTTGTTAATGCATATTACGTTATTTTTTATTTTTCCTGCGGAACACCACCACATAACAATCTTGCTCGCAGGACGAGCGGGTGAGCTCGATCATTCCCTGTCTCCCGGAGCACGGGCACATTGGTTGTTCAATCCCGGAGTCTGTATTTCAGGAGCCCGAGTATGAGCATCTCAAGGAGCAAATCTTGAAACAACCCGATCAGTTTCAGAATTTGCACCTTGCAGATGGTCGAATATATATTAGTACTGGAACTTCGACTACTGATGTTCCCAGAACAAAACTATTGGCTCCTGAGGGTCACCAATGGGCTCTTATACAGGGTGCGGCAGCATAACTTCCTTTTTTCAAAAAAGGAAGTTATGCTGCCGCACCCTGTATTTCAAAAGATGTAGTACGACGTAATAAAAAATAATAAGACTCGGCAGCAGAGTTAATTTACTAACCAAGAACCCATTCGCTAATTATCCGCTTAACCCATCTAATATATACAGGGTGCGGCAGCATAACTTCCTTTTTTCAAAAAAGGAAGTTATGCTGCCGCACCCTGTAGTACGAGCTCATGATGATCCCCGGGGCTCCCATTGCAGAATTCGCAAAACCACTGAAGTTTTGCAAAGGTATTATTATTGGCCTCGTTTGTGTCAAGATGCGATTCAGCACATCAAGAATTGCTTGATATGCAAACAGAACAAACCGTCAAATTCCACTCCTGCAGTGGTCCGTCGTCGTATTGGACAAGTGGCATACGAGCTTGAGGATGAATCCGGTAAACTGCTTGGGACCTTTCACGCGAAGTACATCCGATCCGATTCATAATTACCCTGCCGACATTCTTTGTTTTTCCGGCTGAATGAGACACTCAGGGTCTGGGTCGTCCCCACAATTGTTGCGAATTCTGGCGTACCGACTTTCTCCCATTCGCAACTTCAAATTGCCACCGCAACATCTCCACCTTCCTTTGGGTACTCCTACCTTTTCCTTTGTGTATTTATTGATTTTTATTAACATTTTTCCAATTTCCCTATAATTTTTATTTCCCCATCATCACATTCCAACCGTTTTCCGTTATTTCCAACCAAAAACTAATAATAATATGTACTAATAATTTCAATTTTCCCACTAACAACATTCCATTCATTAATTCCCACTAACACAACTTCATTCAATACCTTTTCCCTAACAAAACCTGATTCCTTCCTTCATACCAACTAATTGTATTCCCACTAACAAATTTCATATTTTTATACTAACAAAAATTTATTCACGTTTCCCTTTTAACAAATTTCCATTTCATGCCCATCAAGAAATAGTTGAAGTTGCTAATCTAATGAATGGGAGATCGACAAGACATGGCTCCGTTGGCTGCGGCGCGAGTTCTTGTCCAGGGGTCTGCTGGAACCCTGGGTTCAAGTTCCCCGAGCGCAGGGAAGCACTCTTTTTGGGGTATCGGTAAAATCAATAGTTTCCATATATGTATATGTGACACTTTGCATTCAATCAAGCGCCTCTTTGATGCTGTAAATTGCGATATATGCAAATCAATGGATATTATTGCGTTTGTCGATACGGAAAAAGATGTGTGGGTAGCGGAATCGAAGTGCAATGAACTTCGGTTACGTTACCCGGATGCGGCAGCGGTAATTGGAAAATGAAAAGAAATTGCGGGATCGGATTGGATGGAGGTAAAATGTGGGATTGAGTTCGTTGAATTGGGGGCAGTTAGTCTTTGACTGGGAGATAAGAGGAATTGTGTTTGGCGGTGCGGAATTGTGAGTTCGACGAAAAAAGATTCGGTTTTGGAGTTTACAAAGAAGAAGAGGACTAAATTTTGATTTTGTGAAGACGTGTGATTTTGAATTTGAATTAAATTATGAACGTGTGAAATTGAAGATAAAATCTAATAAGTTTTGCTTGTGGCGTATGCGAGTGGAGTTAAGTGTGAATTTAAGAGGAAATAATAACTTAGTTTGTGGAGTGAACCGGGAATAAAAAAGGTCCAGAACGGCTCAAATCCGAAATTGTGTAGAAAATAAAATCAAAAAAAAGAAAAAAGAAAACTTATACTGCGGGTTAAAATTTTAACGGTTGTACGAGTATTTGGCATTTAAAAGTGAAGTATAAAAGTGTCCTGATTTGATTTAATAAAAAAAACGAGAAGAAAAACGAAAAAAAGGAAGAGTAAAGTGTCGTGAAGCACTTTGTGAAAAAAATTCAATTTGTTGAATTCAAAAGTATCCTATTGGATGAAGGGTAGTGAATTGGTGAAGAAAGTGGAATCAGCGTCTTGCAAAAAGTGGCCGTTCAGTGCTTTAATTTCTGGACTTTGCTCACAGTAATTTTTAAATTTAAGTTTGAGTTTCAGTTGCCCCGAATTCCTTTCTTTTGTCTTTCGCCGAGCGCTCAGAGTTTAACAAGGAAAGTGTGAGTAACTTTTTGAATTTTTTTGTATAAATATACTGTTAGTTTTTGTCTCAAATTAATAATTTTCTTATGTTTTCTTCTTACTAAATTGTATGTAAATTGTATTTTGCTTGCATAAATTTTAAAACAGGGACTTAAAATTTGTAAATTTCACTTTTAGAATTCATTTCTTTTGTTTTTGATTGAATTAAATAAACGGCCATGTCCTATTAGAAACCATATTTTTCATTATTTGAGATGACCTCCTCCTTTCCCTTCCTTTTCCCTTTGTGTTAGTTATTGTATGTAGGGTGGTTCAGCCCGAGCAGTGGGTGTCCCGGAAGTCCCACGACACGACTGAGCACTAGCCGGCCTCAGTATGCCACCCCGGGCTACACACCCCTCTGCTAATACTTAATGTCTGCAGCTGCGGTGACCTCCGTGGTATTCAGCAGTACATAGGATCTGCAATTGCAGAGTATTGGACGACTACTCAGACAGAGATCATCAGTGCATTTTGCTTGAGATCAGTGATTTTGTCTCCCGACATCCATGGTCTCGGCCTTCGATAATTGGGTTGAACATGGGAAGGATGGACGTCGAGAGGTTCGTTGAGGTGCTCACAGCAGGTGCTCCGCTGTTAGGAAGATTTTAAGGGGGACGATAAAACTGGCAGCTCAAGGCATGGTGAGCTCAACTATTAGCATCATCACGACTGCTTGCAACGCTTCTACGTCCCACCGAAACCCCTAGTGTGCTCATGGTCAACTGAAATGAGGCTAGACAGGCATGGAACCCTGACGAGTCATGTAACCGGGTAGCAGCATATAAGCCCGTCAGGAAATGCCTTTGCAAATTGATTAACACCAGCAAAGTTCACTGCCGGCAAGATCTAGTGGACAATGTGAACAAGGACCCACGGAGCCTTGGCTACAAGCTTGTTATGCGGAAGCTTGGTGCCCTACGGAAACCTTGCATACATAACGTGGAAAAGATGGATGATATAGTGAGTGCACTCTTCCCCGCCTATCCCGTCTGTGTTGACGCTGTCCATGGTGAAACAGCAGTCAAGTACCTACTCTTGACACTGCCGGAACTAGAAATGGCAGTCCTTTCACAGAAAGCTAGGAAAGCTTCAGATCCAGATGGGGTTCCAGCTGAACTGTTGAAACTTGTCTATCACCATTGTCCTCACTTTTTGCTCAGCCTATCCAACGCTTGTCTACAGGATGGAATTTTTCCGGTACGATGGAAGGTGGCCAGGCTGGTGCCGATCAGCAAGGGGAAGGAAAATCCCAGATCATCGTCTGCATACCGTCCGTTAGGTATGCTAGATACTGCTGGGAATGTGCTAGAGAAACTCATCAAGGGAAGACACACTGACGCGATTCGTGCTGCTGGGGACCTATCTCTTCGGCAGTACGGCTTTAGAGCAGGACGTGGGCGTGGTCCCAAAGCCAGAGACATATAGCCAGACCAAGCGACGGGTTGTCCTTATAGTGACAAATGACGTTAGAAATGCCTTTAACTCAGCGAGATGAGTGGATATTCTGGAAAACCCTTCTTCCAGAATATCTAGTGCGGCTTTTAAGAGACTACCGGCAGGGCCAAAGCCTACTTTGCGACACGATATGGGGCTAATGAAGGATGCTAGTTCCATTGGATGTTGCCCAGGAATCTATCCCCAGTCCAGAGCTGTGGAACGTGCCGCACAACACGCTACTGAGACTGGAGATGCCATATGAATTGCGCTTGACTGGCTATGCGGATGATGTTGCGGCCCTAGTCACTGGACGCACTATTGAACAAGCGCAACTTAGGCTAGGTAAGCTACCGCATTGAGTGATGGGCTGGATGATTTCTCGCGGGTTCAGTTTAACACTGGAGAAAACCGAAGTGGTCATCTTGACAAAAACGAGAATTTCTAGAGTAAGGATGATGAGTATTGGAGACATACGAATTGAATCGAGGCCAGCGCTGAAGTACCTGGGCCTACTGATTGACTCAAAGATGAGTTTTTCTGAGCAAATCTGGGCAACGGTTGAGAAGGTTGCTTTTTTTTGTGGTAGGGAGGTGAAGGCATTTACGCCCACCGAGTCTGGCAGTGTAGGACTCCTATGGAGGATACCCTTGGACTACCCACTAAACACCTCCCCTGTCAACCTGAGAACCTAGCCTGGAATCGTTTGATACATTACTTCGGGCCAAGTCTCGTTTTGTTACGCCGTGGGGCACCTTCAAGCTGGGGAGTCCCTTTCCTAGCGGGAGGGGAGAGGGGAAGAGAAAATGCCAGAAGAGTGATCCCCCAGCCCCAGCGCCTCCGGCTGCTGTGAGTCCCCTTTATATTTTAGGACTGCCCGAGCATAATGTGCCACCTGGTTCCATTTGTCAACCGATTCGAGCATCGCCGCAGCTATATTATCCGGGGTGAGCTCTCCCGTCTCCCTATAGAGTTCCCTTCGCAGCCTGACCCATTTTGTACACGCAAAAAATGTGTGAAAGGCATTGTCCTCCTCTCCTGGGCAAAACTGACAATCAGGAGACCGTGACTTACCGATCTTGTGTAGGTAAGACTGAAAACACCCGTGCCCGCTCAAAAGCTGGGTCAGATAGAAGTCAGTCTCACCATGCCTTCGACTTAGCCACGGTCTCACATCCGGGATGAGGCGCGCAGTCCACCTTCCCTACGTGCAATTCCCCCAAAACTGCTGCCAATCGTTGAGCGAGCGTTGTCTCTCCTCGCGGACAACCATCTCCCTCGCATCCTCGTTTCGGCGCAGGTAAATAGCGCGGCGCTCTCTAGCAAGGAGGGCGACAGGTATCACGCCTGCAATGACTCTCTCCGCCGAGTCGGAGACTGTTGGATACGAAGATGCGATTCTCAGTGCTCCTCTTCTCTGTACCTGTGCCAATCGTTTTCGGTATACCTCCTTGCTGAGAGCGTCGCCCCATACCTCTGCTCCGCACAGTAGCACTGACCCTATAGCACTCATCAAGAGACGTCTTCTTGATGGGCTGGGTCTTCCTACGTTGGCCATAAGTCGACTCAGGGCCGATCTTCCCGAAGCAGCCTTCTCAGCCGTTGCCCTGATTTGCTCAGAGAAACTCTTCTTCGAGTCGATTAGTAGCCCCAGGTACTTCACTGCTGGCTTCGATTCGATTTGTTTATCTCCAATACTGATCATCCTTACTCTAGGGATTCTCTTTTTTGTCAAGATGACCACTTCGGTTTTCTCCAGTGCTAAACTCAGCCCGCGAGCAGTCATCCAGTCCCTCACTCGGCGCATTAGCATACCTAGCCTAAGTTGCCCTTGTTCAACGGTGCGTCCGGTGTCCAGAGCCGCAACATCATTCGCATAGCCGACCAAGCGCGACTCATCGTGCATCTCAAGTCTCAGTAGCCCGTCGTAAGACACGTTCCACAGGTCCGGACCAAGGATAGATCCCTGGGCAACACCCGATGTAACCGCCATCCTTCGTTGGCCCTGTGTCGTGTCGTAGAGCAGGCTTCGGTCCTTTAGGTAGTTCCTCACAAGCCGCATTAGATATTCTGGAACTTGAAAAAAGTTTTCCAGCGTGTTCAGAATATCCACCCATCCAGCGGAGTTGAAGGCATTCCTGACGTCGAGTGTCACCAACACGACGGTCCGTCGCTTGGTGCGACTATATGCCTCTGCCTTTTGAACCGCGCTCACCACGTCTGCAATCGCATCAATGGTAGAACGTCCTGCTCTAAAGCCGTGCTGCCGAGGAGATAGGTCCCCAGCAGCACGAATCGCGTCAGTGAGTCTTCCCTTGATGAGTTTCTCGAGCACTTTCCCAGCCGTATCTAGCATGCATAACGGGCGGTATGCAGACGGCGATTCGGGATTTCCCTTCCCCTTGCTGACCAGCACGAGCCTCGCCACCTTCCATCGTACCGGGAAAACCCCGTCCCGTAGGAGAGCGTTGAATGTGCTGAGCAGCAAGTCAGGACAATGGTGATAGACGAGCCGCAAAACCTCAGCTGGAACACCATCTGGACCTGGAGCCTTCCTCGCTTTCAGGAAGAGGACTGCCTTCTCCAGTTCCAGCTGTGTGAAGAGTGGGCACTCGACTGCTGTTTCACCATGGACAGCATCAACACGGACGGGATGGGCGGGGAAGAGTCCCCGCACTATCGCGTCCATCTTTTCCGGGTCATGTATACAAGGCTTCCGTAGGGCACCAAGTTTCCCCATGACCAGCTTGTAGCCAAGACCCCACGGATCCTCTTGCCAGCAGCGAGCCTTGCTACTGTTGATCAGTTTGCGAAGGCATTTCCTGGCCGACTTATATGCTGCCACCTGAGAAGGTTGCTTGGGGAATATCGGCTCTGAGTCGACTAATGACCAATGCAAGGCGACCCAACCCATCAAGAAGACGCCTCTTGATGAGTGCTGTAGGGGCAGTGTTACTGTATGAAGTATAAATACGGGGCGATGCTCTCAGTAGGAAGGTACACCGAAAATGCTTGGCAAAGGTACAGAGAAGAGGGCCACTGAGGATTGCATCTTCATATCCGACAGTCTCTGACTCAGTGGTGAGAGTTATTGCAGCCGTGATACTTTTTGCCGTCCTTGCTAGAGAACGCCGCGCTGATTTACCTGCGTTGAAACGAGGATGCGAGGGAGATGGTTGTTCGCGAGGAGAGACAGAGCTCACTACTACCAATCGCAGTCCTGGGTGACCTGCACGTAGGGAAGGTGGACTGTGCGCCTCGTCCTGGATATGAGACCGTGGGTAAAGCGAAGGCTTAGTGAGACAGACTTCTGTCTTCTATCTTACCCGCACAAGATTGGAACGTCACGGCCTCCGATTGTCTGTTTTACCCAAGAAAGGAAGACAATGCCTTCCACACATTTTTTGCGTGCACAAAATGGAGCAGGCTGCGAAGAGACTCTACTGGGAGACGGTGATAATACAGGTGGTACATAATGCTCGGGTAGGTCTTAAAGATAGAAGGGACTCACAGCAACCAGGGGCGTTGGGGCTGGGAGATTGCTTGTCTAGCACTTCCTCTTCTCCTCTCTTCTCCCGTAATGTATCAAACAGTTCCTGGCTGGGCTTTCAGATTGACAGAGGAGGTGTTTAGTGGGTAGTCTAGTCACCTTCTTGCGAGGATGGGAGTCACAGTCTCTGTGCGTAAATGACATTCACCTCTCAACTACAAAAAAAGGTCAAATGAGCGTAATTTCCTTGTAATTTGCACTGCCTATTATACAAATCATGTGTGTAAGTGTAGGGGTGGCCGTACTTTGCGGTGCCATTAAAGTGCTGATATTTGAGTTGTTATTCATCGCCCTCGATGGCTGGGCTAGGGCTGGGATTGGTATTGACAGGGGAGAAATAGGATCTCTGAACGGCAACTGAGGAGGGACATATTTAGGTACTTCTCCTTATAGTGACGACGACTATGGGTCCAAGCTCGGGCATGCGGCCTCCATTGCTCTTGATGTGTTGCTACTCTGAGTTCGGGAGTCGACGGCGTAAGGGGTCAAGCTTTAATTTGTGCAACCCAATCGGTAATGCATTCCAGGTGGACCTCATGTCCGTAAGGTCTTATCATTATCAAGTTAAGTGCGTCGAACTTTCTGCAGAAGATAGCGCATCTCGATAGTTCCACAGACAGGTCCTATAATTGCGGACCATGATGTACTGCCATTATTTACTTGTGTCTAAAAAACACTTGATGAATGGATGAAAAAAATATATGTACATAGTGTAGCATATTCTACATTTTTATGAAAATATGGAATTTAATTCCACATTTTCATAAAACCCCCACAAAAAGAAATAGTAGCCGTAGATAAATTGTCAATTGTTAAGTAAGAAAAAATAAAAATATTTTAAAGTTAATAAAACGATGTCAAATAGTAAAGTTGAGTTTCAATTGTAACTCGAAGTTTTATTCGTCTTTCAAACAACCAGGAGTTTTTCTTAGTACAAGAAAGTTTATCTTCTTCTTGCTGTTAATAACAAATTGTGTATTTTATCGTATATTCGAGTTTCTTTTCCGGTATGGAAATTATATAAAAAATATCTGTGTAGTGGAATAAGGACTTCCATCTATACATAGATATACAATACAAGTAAATAGGGCTAGGCCTATTCTATTCGTATAAGTCACCTTAAGTGGCAACCATCAATGATACTCACAGATAAATATACACATATCTGCTTAAAGCAAAATTTGAAAAAACTATATAAAATTTAAATTCATTCCTTTCTTACAGCATTCGCAATTCATTTGATATCCAAACGATTAGTAGAATCACTCTAAAATGATTTGCAATAGGTTTTTTCTTCTCTAAGTTACTCTAAAATCAACTGCAGAGGCGAGTGAGAAAGTCAATTTTACAACTTTATAAAAAGACAATAGTGCGATACTTTGGAAGATTCCAGCTTCATAATTTCAAGAATATTTCTCAGAAACGTGAACCAACTCACTCGATTGTACTGCATTCGAAATAAAAGAACATTGCTTCGAG
Source organism: Odontomyia ornata (assembly GCA_963969285.1). Lineage (NCBI taxonomy): Eukaryota > Metazoa > Arthropoda > Insecta > Diptera > Stratiomyidae > Odontomyia > Odontomyia ornata. The sequence continues at coordinate 57,752,243 of OZ017743.1, read as the reverse complement.
ACATAATAATAAGGTTACAGTCAATACGTATGACACCTACTAGAAATAAAACGCATCCAGCTGTTCATTCTTAACAAAAGCATCAACTGCCTTGATTGTTATTTCTACCCTTTGAGGAACGGAACAAATGGAGAGGCAATGCTCATATAAGCTCCATAGAAAATGATACGACCACCTTCTGAGCATGATTGTCATTTCATTTCCAATCATTTCCACAATTTCTCGTCTCGACAGCCCGATCGTCAATTTGACGCCTAAACATGGACGCGAAATTTACCTGGCGCGTGAGATACGATTCGGAATTTAGTCATTTTTGTCGGTTCGAGAACGTGTCCGGAGGTACATCTTTTTTTTTTGTGGTAGGGAGGTGAAGGCATTTACGCCCGCCGAGTCTGGCAGTGTGGGACTCCCATGGAGGATACCCTTGGACTACCCACTAAACACCTCCCCTGTCAATCTGAGAACCTAGCCTGGAACCGTTTGACACATTACTTCGGGCTAAGCCTCATTTCTCTACGCGTTTAGGCACCACCGGGCTACAGGGATCCCTTTTCCAACGGAAGGAGGGGAAGGGAGAGGGATTTCTAGAAAAGAGACCCCTCCACCCTGGACGCCTCCAGGCGCTCATATATTTTCCTTTTTATCTTAAGGACTGCCCGAGCGTAATGTGCCACACAGTTCCATTTGTCAACGGATGTGAGCATCTCTCCAGTGAGTTCATCCGGAGGATCTCCCATTTCTTCAATGAGGTCACCGCGCTGCCTTTCCCACCTCTTGCATACAAAAAATGTGTGGTAGGCATCATCGACCTCTCCAGCACAGAATATGCAGTCAGGAGACCGTGACTTACCAATCTTGTGCAGGTAAGACCGAAAGTATCCATGTCCACTCAGTAGCTGATTTAGATAGAAGTCAGTCTCACCATGCCTTCGATTGAGCCACGGCCTCAGGTCACCAATAAGGCGTGCGGTCCACCTACCTTTTGTATCGCTCACCCAGGACTGTTGCCAATCACTGAGTGAGCATTCTCGTTCTTCATGGGCGAGAGCATCTCTGTCGCATTCGTTCCTTCGCAGGTAGATTCTGCGGCGCTCCTTGGCAAGGAGGGCAATGGGTATCACTCCTGCGATGACCAGCACTGCCGACTCCGAGACAGTCCGATATGCAGATGCAATCCGCAGCGCTCCCCGTCACTGCACCTGTGCCAAGCGCCTTCGATACAGCCCCTTGTTGAGAGCCTCACACCATATCTCCGATCCGTACAACAGCACAGATTGTACTGCACTCATCAGAAGTCTCCTTCTTGATGAGGTGGGACCCCCTATGTTGGCCATTAGCCGGCTGAGAGCCGAAAGACTCGCTGCAGCCTTGTCAGCTATTGCCCTGATTTGCTCATAGAAACGCATCTTCGAGTCGATCAAAATGCCCAGGTACTTCACTGCTAGTTTAGTCTCAACGAGTGCTTCCCCAATGTTGGTCATCCTTACTCTAGGGATTCTCTTCTTTGTCAAGATGACTACTTCGGTTTTCTCCAAAGCTAGGCTGAACCCGCGAGCAGTCATCCAGTCCCTCACTCGGCGCATTAGCATACCCAGTCTGAGTTGCGCTTGTTCAACAGTGCGTCCCGCAACTAGCGCCGCGACATCATCTGCATAGCCAATCAAGTGCGACCCATCCGGCAGCTCGATTCTAAGTAGCCCGTCGTACGTGATGTTCCACAGGTCTGGGCCAAGGATGGAGCCTTGTGCAACACCCGATGTAACTTCCATCCTCCGCCGACCCTCCTTCGTCTCATAGAGCAGGCTCCGGTCTGTCAGGTAGTTCTTCAAAATCCGCATTAGATATTCTGGAACTTGAAAAGAGTTTTCCAGTGCTTCCAGAATATCCACCCATCTAGCGGAATTGAAGGCGTTTCTGACGTCAAGCGTCACGAGCAACACAACCCTTTTGTTTGACTGGCAGTGAGCCTCCGCTCTTTTGACCGCGCTCACTACTTCCGCTATCGCGTCAATAGTGGAGCGACCTGCTCTAAAACCATACTGCCGTGGAGATAGAACCCCGGCAGAACGGACCGCGTCAGTGAGTCTTCCCTTGATGAGTTTCTCGAGCACTCTCCCAGCCGTGTCTAGCATACATAACGGGCGGTATGCAGACGCCAACTCGGAATTTCCCTTCCCCTTGCTGATCAGTACGAGCCTCGCCACTTTCCAGCGTTCCGAAAATACATCTTCGTAAAGGCAAGCGTTGAACATACTGAGCAACAAGTCAGGACAAAGCTTGTAGACAAGCTGCAAAACCTCAGCAGAAACGCCATCTGGTCCCGGTGCCTTCCTTGCTTTCATGGATAGAATTGCCTGCTCCAGTTCCATCATTGTGAAAGGTGAGCATTCTATTGGTGTTTGTGCATGAGCTGAATCGACATGGACAGGGTGCGAAGGGTATAGTGCCCGTACGATCTCATCCATCTTCTCTGCTTCATGTAAGCAGGGCTTCCGTTTGGCACCAAGTTTTCGCATGACCAGCTTGTAACCTAGGCCCCACGGATCCCTATTTACATCGTCCAAGAGATCTTGCCAGCATCGGGCCTTGCTCTTGTTAATAAGCCTGCGAAGATATTTCCTGCCGGACCTGTATGCTGCTAGCCTAGTGTCTGCCTCCTCCCGTATTTGCGCCCGCTGGGCCTCTCGCCGAGGTTTGTGACACTCGCTTCTTTGTTCGGCGATCTCGTTTGACCACCAGTATACTGGAGGCTTACCGTGTCGGGGTCTCCGACGGGGCATGGAAGACTCGCAAGCAGCTATTGGTACTCATAGTTGAGTTCACCAAGTCCTTGGCTGTAGGCCCTCCACTCCCTGGCGGAGCTCCCAGCAACGATGCGCCTGCCGTAAGCGCGTCAGCGAACCTCTCAACGTCCATCCTCCCAGTCCTCCATCCGAGGATTGAAGTTTGGGCATATACACGCAGAGTGGCACCGTCGTGAATCTCAACAGCTATATACTGGTGATCACTAGCCGAGTAGTCCTCTAGTACTCGCCAGTTGTGTGCTCTAGGTACCAGGGACTCTGAAGCGAGTGTCACATCGGGTATGGTTCCTACGCAACCCCAGCGGCGGAAAGTAGGCGTGTTACCAGTATTAAGGACCAAAAGCGCTGTTCTGGCTGCCATGTCCAAGATTTGCTTTCCTCTTGAGTTGGATTGTAGCATACCCCATTCAATGGCTCTAGCGTTGAAGTCTCCCCCGACCAGCATGTGGCCCTCTGTGTTCGAGACAGCGTCCTCCAGGGCATCGAGTTTCGTTCGAAAAGATCGCATTGCCTCGTTAGGCGTCAGATAAACACTGAAATATGTTATCCCTGAACACCGCACCCACACAAAACCATCCCCGCGTCCATGGCCCTGCACCTGAAGGCGGGCGCTGTCTCGAACCCAGAAAGCCGAGGTACCAGATTCGTCAGGGTACCACGCTTGCGAGTTCTTGTTACGATGTTGCTCGCTCAGCAACAGCAAGTCAGCTTTCTTATCCCTCGCAAACTGCTCAAGTAGGTCCTGGGCGTTTGTGCTTCGGTGCAAATTGACCTGCAGGATACGGATCATTTGAGTATCGATTTGGCTTTAGTTAGGGCCTCCTTGAAAACCCAGCATCTCCCTGTCCCCGGCTCATGTTTGAGGTCGCCGGGTGCTAGCTTAGCATCCTTGCAAAGAATGCATTTTGCCTCGTTCGTGCACTCCTTCCTTTTGTGCCCCGTTTCACCACATTTGTAGCACAGAGATCTCCTGTCGGGTCCCCGACAGCCATACGCGGTGTGTCCGCATTCGAGGCATCTGAAGCAGCGGATCCTGCAGACCACCCAACCTATCTTAATTTTGCCCTTCGCCAAGATTTGCTGGGCATCTTTATCAGCTTGTTCGACAATAGCCATGCGTTGCCCCCTTGTGTTTTCACGTGTCAATCTAGCCTTGACTTCACTTAAGCTGGGGAACTCCCTCCTAATGGCATCCTCTACTTCAGCTTTGTCCGTGACGCAGTCGAGGTCCCTGATTTCCAGGGTGGCCATTGGTTCGAGCGAGGCAACGGTTGCCGCATCTCCAAGAACCTTTTGAACCGCGTCACGGAATGCATCTTTGTTTGTGGCCTCTGGCCCGAATTCCCCCAGCAGGCCACCGGTCCGGGTTGGTCGAACTGCTTTGATGGCAGTTTTAGTGTCGTCTGGCTTGACCGCTCCTTTAATTTCACGGAGGACATCTGCGTAGGTTCGGCCCTAAGTGGGTTTAATAAGCAGTGCCTCTCGCAAGGGTTTGCGCCGCGGTTCGCTTTTTGTTTTGTGCGGTATATCGGGGGGTTCTTTGTTCTTCTTTTCGTTGTTGAGCGCTTTGTCTATTTTTTCTAGGAGCAGCTTTTTGGCCGCTTTTTTCGCTGGCTTGTTTCGCACCACATGAAACTCCTCGCCTGGAGTGTCAACTTCGTTTATGGTCTCGTCCTTCCTCCTTTTCTCACGGTCGCGTTTGCTGCTGCTAGGACCCACTGATGCCTCGAGGGAGAGCGTGTCTTTTTGGTGCTTTTCGGTTGCAAGCCACCTTCGCCTTTAGTGCGTTATGCGGCCAAAAAGCTCCTCCAGTTCAAGAATGCCATTCCTGACACTCTTGCCTATGTTTTTCTGCACTTCGCAGGCAGCCCTCAGTTGTTTAACGATAGTCCCCGCTTTCCGAGTAAGCCGCTCCTCTTCGGCGCGGTCAAGAGCGATTGTGTTATTTGGCGCCACCTCTTGGGAGAGGCCCCCGTTTCCTAGCCCTTTTGCTTCTATCGCTTGGGTGACGTTTGAAGTGGCAAAACTTCTCCCTCCCCCAGTCTTATACTGGCCTCTGTTGCAGTCGCAGCTTGATCTGGATTGTGTACGTCTTGCACTGGGCGCTCCGGGGTGCGCATCGTCCTTCTACTGCGCCCAAAGGCCGCAATGATGCCAGGTTGCACAACGCACTCTGCCTTCTTTCGTTCGTTAGTCCGTCTGTGGTCTGTCTCCGATGATTTAACCTGTGATGTTGACTTTGACAGTGTTTCTGGGGTTTGCTGCCTCCCCCTGCAATCGGTGACTTGTTTAATCGGTGTTCTTGCCAACAGCGGTTTTTGCCTGAAAGGGTTCTCCGTGCTAGCGTCCTGTTTGCTTGTAGTTATATCTGTTACAGAAGCCAAGTTCACCACTTCTATAACACTGCAGTCGCTGGATGACGACGACCGGGAGCATGCTCGCTCACTACCCTCTGCCGCCGGTACTGGGGATCCGACCCCCTGCACCGTAATTTGGTTCCCCTTGTGGACCTGCATAGTTTGGTTTTCTGTCTGGGTTTCCGTTCCCATAGCATTTTACCTACTGCCAGGATATATGGATAATTGATGACGCCATATATTTCGTCATGCCACAGTGAAGATCATTGACACTCAGGTATTTGTCCTGAGACCCTCCCTTCACTGCCGACCATTGTCCACGGCTGCTTATTGGTTATTCGCAGCGAACCTTTCGAGAAAGGTCTGCCCCTATCCGCAACCATGGGGACGCGTTTGGTTCCCCGGTCTGAGGGCACTATCGATAATCGATAACCAAAGGAGGTGCATATTGACTGTAGTGAAAGTAATATACACATGGTATAGGGATACAACATTTTAAGGAGCGACATTGTAAATCGGAGCGAGTGTAATGTGCGTTATTGCTAGAAAACGATGGGTTATCGATACGAAAGTGTTTTCTATCCTAAGTAGCCATAATGTTTTATGTGTATTCAATGCTATTTTCTGGTTTTGTGAAGTGTTATTTGCAATAAAATCATATTTACGAGTGCATAAGCGTTTGTTTACTTTCAACAACCCATTGGGTTCCCCTTAACCAGCTTTAGAATCACGGTCGCAGGGGTAGGTGCAAAAGGACACGTAGTTAGGCAGGCGGTCGCAGGGGTTGTTGCGACAACGTGTACATATGGATGTCCACTCCGGATCTATCTTGTTCCTCAAAGTTTCTACCGGGACAGTACCTTGAATAGGAATCCTATATATATATATATATATATATATATATATATATATATATATATATATATATATATATATATGCATATATAGATATATATATATATATATATATATATATATATATATATATATATATATATATATATATATATATATAAATGCCTATCTATAATTTATGACATAGTGAATTTTGTGATTTGCAATATTTCCATGTGACCCAATAGGTAGTTGCGTCACACGTTTTTTAACGAGGTATCGCCAATAGCCCCAATCCTCATCGATCACATAAAGCTATTGTATTGAGGTGTATCAATGCTGAATAATACTTCCTGGTGCTCACCTGAGCGTCGTCGGAAGGTGCAATCCCTCGTGGTGTTGAAGCGAGTTGCAAATATCGTTGGCTTTCTTCCTGCTGCTCACCTGAGCGCCGTCGGAAGGTGCAATCCCTCGTGGCGTTGAAACGAGATGCAGATATCGTTGGCTTCCTTCCTGGTGCTCACCTGAGCGTCGTCGGAAGGTGCAATCCCTCGTGGCGCTGAAGCGAGTTGCCGATATCGTTGGCTTCCTTCCTGGTGCCCACCTGAGCGTCGTCGGAAGGTGCAATCCCTCGTGGCGCTGAATCGAGTTGCAGATATCGTTAGCTTCCTTCCTGGTGCTCACCTGAGCGTCGTCGGAAGGTGCAATCCCTCGTGGCGCTGAAGCGAGTTGCAGATATCGTTGGCTTCCTTCCTGGTGCTCACCTGAGCGTCGTCGGAAGGTGCAATCCCTCGTGGCGCTGAAGCGAGTTGCAGATATCGTTGGCTCCCTTCCTGGTGCTCACCTGAGCGTCGTTGGAAGGTGCAATCCCTCGTGACACTGAAGCGAGATGCAGATATTGACCAACTCAAAGTTCACCCTGCGGACTTGAGCTCGACTATTACAACGCTAGGATAATAGAGCACCCTAGTGCAGCCTCACACTAGGTCCTGATTATGGCTTGGAAATGCTCTTGGATCGGGGTCACCAAAATGAGTACAAACTCGTTTGTTGTACTTTGAATACTGAATTTTATTTTAATACAAGTGACTTTATATACATCATTTATGCTTACATAGCTAATTTAGACTAATCGTGGGAACGTACAAGAATGTATGAAATGTGGTGAGAACCAACATTGTTTTGGCTAGACCATCGTGTGACATTAATTTTACGTTAGGAATTTATGAGAACATGAAGATGTACGTTTTATGTTACAGTTATGAGTTCTAGGAGGTAAATTGGAAGTAGAATAATAAAGCTAGGATTTTAATTACAGATATGGAATGTGGGAAACTTGAAATGCAATTTGAATAGTAAACACTATTGTTTAGTAGTTTCACTAGATTTTAGATTGAGGAAAATCCCTCCACCACGATTCAAAATTATGGAGTACTGCATTGAAAATTCGTTGAAATATTCATCCGTTTTCAAGTCTTTTGTTCATACAATTTTAGCTCCAGTTGATCGAGATTTTTGTAGTGATGTTGCATTGCAAATTGGATCGATTTTTCTTTACTACACGTATCACATTATCGGAACGTGCATTAGAAATAGCATAACTTATTTTCATGAAACTTGGAAAGACACTGTTGTTTTTGATTTTTTGAGAAATACCTGTATTTCCAAAAAAATCAAAAACAACAGTGTCTTTTCTGCTTTGATTCGGTTCGTGTGAATAAGTTTACGTGAATATACTCAAAGTTTTACATCATGTCGGGGCAACGTTTTTTTATAAGTTCAGAAATTTTTCTCGAACAATTTGACCTGTTAGATGAACACAATTGTGGTTGGTATTAATTTTTCACCCTGCCTTTTCTTGATTTAAATATTACGCTTAACGGCAGGGACATAAAATTTTCGATCTATAGAAAGCTAACAACAAACAGACAGACACGTATTGCCCAAATCAAAACGAAATTGTAGCGTTTAGATCATTTACCACTATCAGTGGCAGATTATAAGAATAAGTATAAGCACATCGTACATTTGGCAGAAACAAATGGGTACGATAAAGCACAACAAATTGACTGCTAAATGCATGCATAAAATAAAAGAGAGAGAGAGAGAGAGAGAGAGCTTCAACCCTTTTTCATCAAAACTTCATAGCAAACAATATTCAATTGTGTGTATCTATGGCATATGTTCCAAAGATTCGCAACTCACTTAAGAAGAAATTCAGCAAAGCCTGTCTGAGGATTGTACAAAGTGGCTCACTCGTTGGCTCTACGAAAGATCCATTTTCACCAAGGTATAAAAGCGAAATCTATTAAGTCAATTGCACAAAATGGGATTTATTTATTTATTTATTTAAAGATGCTCACATCCGTTGACAAATGGAACTGTGTGGCACATTACGCTCGGGCAGTCCTAAAGATAAAAAGGAAAATATATGAGCGCCTGGAGGCGTCCAGGGTGGAGGGGTCTCTTTTCTAGAAATCCATATCCCGTTCCATTGGAAAAGGGATCCCTGTAGCCCGGTGGCGCCTAAACGCGTAGAGAAATGAGGCTTAGCCCAAAGTAATGTGTCAAACGGTTCCAGGCTAGGTTCTCAGATTGACAGGGGAGGTGTTTGGTGGGTAGTCCAAGGGTATCCTCCATGGGAGTCCCACACTGCCAGACTCGGCGGGCGTAAATGCCTTCACCTCCCTGCCACAAAAAAAAAGTACATAGGTAATGAATCAAATAGAAAGTAAGTATTATTTTACACTAAAATAAATCGAAATTTTCGGAAACTAATCAAATTCAAGTGAAATTAACCCTTAGATTCTTCATTCGAACGTTACAAATTTAAATTCTTGCCTTAAATTTAATTCTTTTGTTTTTTTTTCATGTATATGAGAAAATAAAATTTACTTATCATAACTGAAGTTAATTAGTGGTAGGTTATGGTGCAGAAAAATCAAATTTTCTGCATTTTCAGGTAAAATTCTGTTTCTCTTTTCTTCGTAGACGTCTCCTGCTTCACGGAAAAGTCTCTCCGAATACACACTGCTTGCAGGAGTCGATAAATATTTAGCAGCTAGTTTGACTAGACTTTGGGAAAACTTTGACTTATATGTAGCCCACCAGGTAAAAGGGTTGTCATTTCTCTTTAAAGTTTTCATACTCAAGTACTTATCGAGGTCACGTGATATGGTGCTCTTTGAAGTTGAAGCAATTTCAACTCCATTGTTATCATCGATGAAGCTCTCAGCAACTACTTCTTCATAGCACTCCCAGAAAGATGTTCAAATAGGACAACCTTCTCCAGACTCATCGGTTCTCTTACGCTTAGACTGCATGGAATAAGAAGATCGGGCACTTTCATCGCTGCTGGTGTCATTATCTGATACTAATCCTTCAAGCAGAACGTATTGTCGGGCTCTTGCCTTTTGCAACTGATTCGTGAAGAAATACATCTTAAACCTTGGATCTAACAAAGTTGCCATCGGGTAGTTTTGATCATCGTCAATCCGTGAAAAACGTTGTTTCATCGCTTGTTGCATGGCAATCGCCATTGATATTAATTTTCGTGTAAGGTCAGATAAGACAGCCTTCTCGCAGTAGCGAGTGAGAGTGACAACATGAGGAATAACTTCGGATAAGCAGGAGAAGTTTGAACTTTTAATTTTGGTTATCTCTTCAAACGGCTTAAGTAATTACAGCAATTGATCTACAATCTCCCACTGCTCTGCACTTAGATAAGATATACTTGATGTATCCGTCAAATATAGAAAAATAGCTGGTTTTTGTTCAAGAAGCCTTTCTAACATGTAGAAAGTAGACTTCCAACGTGTTGTTATATCTTTCACTAAATTATACTTGGCTATCCCCAGCTCTTCCTGAATTTTTTTCAGTTTTTGTTTTGCTGTACCCCAATGATTAAAGTGAGTTACTCTTCTTCGTCCCATAAAAATAGTTTCTTCAACCTCAGGTTGAATTTTGAAAGAATTTTTGATTACTAACTGTAATGTATGTATGAAGAAACAAACAGAATTCATTTTAGCTTCACTGACAGCTTTAACAATATTGCGCCCATTGTCATGAACGATAGCATGAATGTTTGATGCAAAAAATCCTCACCGGCTCCGTATATCTTGCAAAACATTAGCTATATTTTGACCTGTATGTTGTTCTTCAAAGTATTGTATATTCAGTGCAGCATGCCTCAAGTTAAAATTACTGTCAAGCCAATGTGCAGTAAAACTGAGGAAACTGACATAGTTTTGCAAGCACGATATATAGTCTATGTCTTAAGCATCTTTCTTGTTTTTATTCCTACTTTCTCATAAAGATCAGGAATAATTTTTTCTGCAAAGTACGGTCTACTTGGTATTGTATATCTCGGCAGTGTCTCATTTAATAATCTTTGAAAACCAGGTTTTTGAACCATGCTCACTGGATGATTATCAACCGCTATCATTTCTGCAATCAGTTGATGATATTTTACCGCCTTAGGATCATTTATATCCCATTTTTTTGTTTTCTCTTGACAGTCGTAAAAAGTTAATTGTTTCGTGGACTTACTTCAACAAAGAATGGCATTATCTGCTGCGTTTTCTTTCGTTGAGGTCGAGTTGGATTTCTGTATCTTTTGATACTTGTCATAGTGTTTATTCTTAAGATGATTAATTAATCCCAACGTTGAAGCTTTTTTTCCCATGCCTCCCCGAGGAATTTTAACATCACGAAATTTGCACTGCACACTACGTAAATTTTCGTCATTTTGCTCAAAGAAATTCCAAATTGAAGACCGTTTTTTACTCGACATACTGTTCTAAAGTCACAAGATCGGTTACAAATAAAACATGTAGTAATCTAAGAGCTATGGCCCTAAAAGCAGCGCTGACACAGGCACACAGCACGAACGCAATTTAATAATGATTCAGTCGATTCAGTCACCTTCCCCATCGCAACACTCGTTTTTTTTCTTTTTTTTTCGCAGGAAAAATAAGTGGAAAAATTTCTTTTGTACTTAACACCCGGGGAAACAAAATTCTAAAAATGTTTAAAAATTTCTAATGTGTAGTATCTTATTACAATATCTTTTGAAGATAATTTAACGAATTGCGGTGTAACGCGGTATACAAATGCTTAGAACGAAACGGTTAACCCTTTTAATTATATGAACGCTAAAATCATTGGATCATTTAATGTTTTAAATTATATGAATGCTAAAATCATTGTATCATATAACCGTTTAAATTATATGAACGCTAAAATCATTGTATCATTTAATCCTTTAAATTTTATGAACGATAAAATCATTGCATCATTTAAACCCCACAAAATTTGTCAAATTTTACCCATTCCAACCATAATATTAATTAAAAATTGTTTTGGTTGTCGGTAATTAACGCGTGCCTGTCTTATTCTTTCGATTTATTTCCCTCTTAATTATGCCTAATAATTATAAACATAAATTGCTTTCAATTGATAATTTAAGCGAATCTACAAGGGACGACTTAAAATTTTAAAAAATGAAACCGAAACGAGTGTGCATTATCACCACCGCATGTTCACCCATAGATGGCATTATTCAACGAAACTTTTGCTGTTTCGTTGCTCGTCGGCTCGGCCCCGCCATGTTAGTTCGCAGTTGCACAAGATCCTCGTGAGAGGAAGGCGAGTGGTTAGTCAAAAATACGCGTGGTGGCCATTTTAGTGTAGTGAACATAGTACAGTAGTGGAGGAAACCTATTAAAACCACAACAAAATCGTGGTGGATGTAAGTAAAATCTGATTTGATCTTTTCTAGTATTAGCCCTATATACATAACATTTTATATATTTTCGCGGAGTCTGCGACTCAGATCAGGAGCTTGGAAATCGTTTAGCGTGCAACACGTGCAGTCTGAGAAATTAGATTTTATTGTGTTTTCATCGAAGATTCATAAATAAATTTTGATAAAATATGCCTGTAACGTCAGAAACTGATTCTGAATTGAGTCAAGACCGATATGAAAATGAATCTGATGATTCCGACGCAAGTGAGCAAGATGAAGATGATAGCGATGAAGAGGAAGCCTCTGACGATATGGATGAGAGTTCTTTTTTAGATCGCGAAGCCGAAGAGGCTTATTCTGATGAAGATGAAAATGAGTGGTTTTAGTGAGGTTAAGTGTCTATGGTTCTGTTGACGCGGGCTAGTTTGCGAGTTTTGTGTCGTGAAAGAAAAAGAAAAATGGCGGTTGCTAGCAAGAATATGAATCTCGATTTGTTCTATAAAATGTTTAAAGCGGAATATGATACTTCAGTGCGTAATATTGAAATGTGCAAGGAAAAGGCGGACCCTCTATACGAACATGTTCGGCGACAGTGGGAATCAACAACTGACATGCAAACTTGTCTTGAAAATTACGACAAAGTTTAATGGATTTAGTGCATATGTCGGACAAATTACGCAAATTTAATATACAACTGGAGTTGGAATCGTTTCAAAAGCTGAAAGAACAATCCCAGGAAGAAAAGTTACATATCCATCTCCAAAATGCTTGAAATAAAATATTGGATATGAATCTGAATGCGTGATCACTTATATAAAAGATGCGAAAAAACAAACTGTTTTATGTAACTGAAACGGGAGAAAACAGCAGCACTGAGCAAATAGTGAGAAAAATGCAATCATATCTCCAAGATAATCCAAGAGAGTATGAATTGACACCTAAGACTGGGGAAGTAGTTGGTCTTCACTTAGGAGGTTACATGTTCCGCGCTGTCAAAGAGAATGGAAATTCTGATAAATTCTCCAACTTCAAGGCGTACCTAATAGATGTTGGTGAAATTGTAACAATCAACGAATCTATGCAGATGTATGTTTTACCAATTGCCTATCAAGAGCTACCCGCACAAGCTGTTCTTTGCAAATTAGAACAACTGAACATATACGATGTCAATCCTAGTGATTATCTTAATCAAAGCCTTTACGTAAAATACCGATTTCGAATAACGGATAAGGACAGGACAATGTTGTTTGTAAATTTGTACGCAGATACAAACCCATTTAGAAATAAAATGATGAGCGATAGAGACAATTCAGTGAAACAAGATAAACCAGTACCAGAATTAACCAATCCTTTTAAAAGGTATTTATGTTTGAAAACAAAAATTGATCGTTGTCAAATTGATTTTTCAGACATTAACAGAAGACAATCTGTTTCGAATGTTTCCATTGAAAATAGTGTAATAATTAATGATGCTTCTTTATTTAATGATGCAAGGAGCAGCAGTCATGGCAGTGAATATCAGGGATCTTTAAAGTCTAACAATTCTGATAATGGCACTGCAATGAATGGTTTTGGTTGTAACAGAAACAATGAACTTGTTAAAACAGTGAATTTTAATGATAGGAATTACATGACTCGGGTGTTAAACGAAACTATGAAAAATCACAAGTTAATAAATGCTCCTATAGAGTACAAAACCCCTCTAAACGGTGTGAGCAATTTAACGGAAGACCAACGAAAGATATTGTACGAAGAGGCGCTCAATACTTCAAACGCAATGAAAGCTGTCATGGGATACGAGCCAAAAGATGATAAAAGAATATGCAGTTTTTACAATCCGGCAACGAAATCGGTTTTAAGGGAGCCAAATGTAGAATGGAGCATGTTGAAAAAATTAAAGAAGGTTGGACTAGAGATCAAGCAACAACTATTGTTGACATTGCCAATCAAATTGTTTACTCGCGAGTCGGGGAGCAGATAACAATAATTCCAACGCATATTATTAATGTCGAAAACTTTTTTTTGGTCAAGTAGTTAAACTCGAAACACGTTTATGAACCAACGTTACAAGAATTAATATATAAAATGAATTCTCCCGAAAAGACGCAGCTTTATCGACCATTGAAGGCAATGCCAGTTCTTTTGAGCTGGTGATAGCCAAATACACGGACGGATTTTGGTATCGTGCAAAAAAAAAAAAAAAAAAAAAAAAATTTAAATGTTATGGACGACGATACCGTCAAGGTATTTTATGTTGATTATGGGAATTCTCGTGTTGTATCCATTAACGATGTACGTATGTGGGACCGACAATTTGAATTTCTACCATTCTAAGCAATTTGCTGCAAAATAGCTGGTATAGCAGAGAAGCGCAACAAATCGTTAGAAGCAGCGGAACAACTGCGCAAAATGATTCTTTACTTAGCAATTAAAGCTCAGGTTTTAAACAATATTGGCCAGTTGGATTTACAGCTGTGGGATGTTTATAACGATGATGTTGCTGAAGAATTGATTTTTTTTTTGACTCACGTTATGTATGTAGGGTTGATGTTGGAAGGGGTTATATCGGAAATTTGAATCCATATCGTGTTTGTGGTGGGATATAATATATTTGTGGGAAAAAGTGCTTTGCTACCTTAAGTTCAATATGCCGTTATTTCAGGGTTGTTGGCAGATAGATAGCTCCTACCATCCTGTTGATACACAGCGAAAAAACTTCACAGAAAAAAAAAAAACGATAGCAGCTGCCAATATCGCCATGAGCCATCAGCATTAGGCCACCACGTGATGTGCAACAGGTGGTTGGAAGGCCGATGTGAAGTTTTCATTGGAAGGAGTGGCACATGTTGATTGGGAAACGGCGGGACCCTACTTCCTGTTTCTGGGAAAACACACCGTTTGGATGCAAAAAGGCGCATTGTGTATTCAAACATAGTTCAACGAAGAGTGATAAATCCACTGAAAAGTTAGATCCAGAAGAATTAGTCAAATCACTCAACCCATATAGTGACCAACGGATTGCATATAAAGGAGCTGATAACTTATCTAGAGAGACTAACAATTCGTGGAATGAAACAATCGAAAGTTTAAACGCTGAGGAAGTCGATAAACTTGTGAATAAAATTGAGACTCAAGACGCCACTGAAAGCGAAATATTAAACCTTAAAAAGCAGTAGAATAAATAGCAACGAGCATTATCACGTTCGGAGACCATGCGGTTGTGATATTCAAGGAAGTCTATATGTATTTACACTTTGATAGCTGAATTTTTATACGATTTTATACACCCTTAGGATCTATTTTATGTCTTAATACTCGTGTGTTAATATTTGATGTATGAACGCGATTCTTCACTACCAAAAATTCCAGGACTTGCTTACCTCCACATCGTCAGTGAGCGCTCGTCGTCGAGGGAAAGGTACTGTAAGTAACCTCTTAACATGTTTTATTAAATATTTATTGAATTCTTTTAAAAAAAATATTTATTGAATTTTTGAAAAAAAAATATTTATTGAATTTTTAATTAAATATTTATTGAGTTTTTAAAAAAATTATTTATTGAATTTTTAAAAAAAAAATATTTATTGAATTTTTTAAAAAAATATTTATTGAATTTTAAAAAGAAAAAAAAAATAGGACGACAATCGTCATCCCAATGCATCCGTCTATTTAGATGAAAAAAAAAGAGAAGAAGAATCGTCGTAAAAAAAAATCGTTTTTTTAATTTCGTATAAATCTATGTAAGAATTTTTTTTTTTAAACATAATGTATGTAAGGTGAAAGTGTGGCATCTACAAGAGCTAACCACAATAATTATAATACTACAGGAAATCGGAGAAAAATGAATTTTCTTATAATGTTAATCTTCTTTTAATATCAATTTCCCTCTTTCAATGATTAAATGCTTTTCAATATGGTGTTGTAAATTGCTGTGCTGATTGCCATAGAAAAATCATACTGTTTCATTACATTAACGTTGTTCGAATAAAAACAAAAATGATGGATTAAACGGAAAATCGGTCTTTCCCTTCCGGTCTTTTCCAATCGGGTATAGGACCCGGTACGGTGGCAGGCTTCCACCCCAAAATATGAGCCAGCCACCGGGTACTTAATAATTTTTCTGTTTCAGGAGACTTTATGGGTTGAGTGGCCCAAGCCAAGTGCCTTTTTATGGCATAGAGTTATGCAATTCAATTGTATAATTCTGTGTCATGAATTGGTCACCGGGGTACTTCCCTTCTGATGGGAAAGCTCATATAATTCAAGTTGTATGAGTTTTCCACTCAGAAGAGGAATACCTGGCCACCTCAACGATTTAACATTGGATTTATTCCGGTTGGGTGGGCATGAAGGGGCCCCATCACCACCCGGTTGCCCCTCTTTCATTTGTGGGCCCTGAATGTATTTGGGTAAAGACGAGGTCAACCCCAAATTAGTCTTTCTTGTCAGGTTGCACCTGTTCTCGCAACAAGTCGTAATTCCTTCGTGGAGGTTATCTACAGATTTGCGACTTCGGTCGTCCCCTTGAACTCTGCAAGCAATTCGTGAATGCGAAATGTTTTGTAGTGAGTCCTCGTGCCGGGGAAACGAACCCGCCCCACGACACCGCAATGCTAGCCTGCCAGCGCATTCACGCGTCTCCGGACGAGGGCATTCTCGGCAGGAATCAACACCTTCCTCTGCCGAGGCAGCAGAACATCGCTGCGGTCCTTTACGGACATTAAGGAAATCCTAAATTCACTACAAATGGCGCCCAACGTGGGGCCCGAAAAGCCCGGCTGTATCATCAGTCGTGAGCACGAGATAGTCCATCGTCTCTAGGTGTCCCCACTAGGTGTTAGAATTATTGGCGGGTAGATAACTCCCGAGGGTTTTTGCACTGATCGTGCCCCAGCAGCCTAATAACTTTCGAACGTGTGTTGTCTTCGGACATCAATATCGTTTGGTCCTTCTTTTGATTTATACTTTGGTGGTTTACCACCATTGTATAACTAGTAAGGCCAAATGATATTAGAGTCCTTTTTTGTGTTCGGAAGTTATTATCCCAACATCTATTTTGCGGAGGATTCTGATCCGCTCCCCAAACCAGTGGTGCCTAAGTGTCTTAAATTACATGGATTTTGATTTCATGTGATTGGCTGATTAGCTAATCCATGACTATCCATGACAAGACACGCGCTGCTTGTGGATTAGAATCCCACCCTGGGCTGACAAGCTGTAACTTGAGAAGTTTGCTAATGAGGGATCACTTCGGAACCCTGATTTTCATGGTGCCACAAGAGAGTGTCCCTGAAACGTTTAGAAGGATTGTGCCATGGTGTCCGTACTTGGGAGGGAAGGTCGGAAAGGAAAGTCCGTTCATATATATTTTTTTACATAACTTAATCAAAACTTTTTTTTTTGTGAGGTTCTGAGATAGTTCGCCACTGACGGCCACATAAGAATTTTAGTAACTTTTCTCACCTTTTCTTCATTAATTTCATTATTTATATAGTTAAGCTTATATACCCATATTCTTCATTATTTATTTATCTAGGTATTTAATTAGGAAAACCATTTGGATTTAAAATGCCCACAAAAAGAACCCCCGAAAGGAAAAAGTTGCGGTCGGATGCCGGACCAGCTCTATTGTGCTCCATCTGTCACGAGGACATGGACGAAACTACAAGCCAGAGGTTGCAGTGCGGACACAGGCTACACCAGCTGTGTTTGGCCCAACTGCGGCAAACCTCATCCACGTGCCCGCTCTGTCGTCAGCCTTTGGAAATCGCACAGCCAGCAACAGAACGACCTCAGTCCTCCAGTGCAAGTGGAGCTGTCCCCAAAAGCGGACCCCTTCCATCCACGACCAGGAGTGCACGAGACGATGACTACAGGGCTGAAGCAGTTCCGCCTGCAGAAGAAGCGAGTCCCCCGGTGGCTGTGGAAGCCACAGATCTACGAGATCTAATGGCGCTCGTACAGGACATGTCCACCCGGCTAGCCTCTCTAGAGAGCCAGAGAGAGAACCCCGCACCACCCCGGCCAAGAACTCCTCCTATTTGGGATTCGGACCCAAATCCGTGGGAGTTCCCAGTAGACTCGCGGCGTGATCCCGAACGGATCCGGCCAGGTACAGCCATGAATCCGTTGGCTCCAGTTTACCGGCCCCGATTGAGCCAAGCACCGCCACCAAATCAAGCTCCCGTGATTCCGCCGGAACAACGCTTCCATCCACACGACATGTATCGGCTGAAGCCGACACAGATCCCCAGCATCATCCAGGGATGGAATCTACATTTCAGTGGGGAACCCAATACGATAACGGTAGAGGTTTTCATAAGTCGGGTGGAGTCACTGATTGAGCAGATGCTAGCAGGAGACCGCACAGCGCTCGCAGGGTACTTGCCGATGCTGCTTAGGGGAGCAGCACTGGAGACATATTGGAGAATACATTCAGCTCCACCATCCATACGCTGGTCACGGCTGAAGGAGGTACTCCGCATGGAATACCCTACGGTCGACATGGACGAATTAGTCCTGGATAAGATGAATGCTAGATGGCAGCGTCCGGACGAGTCCTTCCATCAGTATCGAGCCGATATCCTTCGGTTGAATGACCAGCTATCAGAGCCATTGTCTTCTACCCAAATTCTGCGCCTGCTAAAGCGCAATCTGAGACCGGAGATTCGTCGGCATATCGTGAACTCCGATCCACAGAGTATGGAGGCCCTGCTGAGAAATGTGCGTCGCATAGAAGGGTTTGAGGAAGACCTACGGGACCGGCCATACTTACTAACCAGGACGGGTCCTCGACGAGGAGTCGCGGAATTGGCCCCAGATTATACCACCCTAGATCTGGAGGATGATTTGGACCCAGACCATCTTGCTGTAGCAGCAGTGGGAAGTCTTACGACCTGCTGGAATTGTCACCAAACCGGACACCGGTTCATTTCATGCCGCGCAGAACGTAAGGTTTTCTGCCACGGTTGCCGCAAGCCGGACACTTACTTCCCGGACTGTTCTGAATGTGCCGCACGAAAAAAAGGCCAAAAGAGTACCCGACCACCTCAGCGGTACTCGAAACCCCAGCAGTAGCTCCTCAATCAGTGGCTCACCCCAACCAACCTGACGTTAACCCACCAGCCATGACCATTACGACTGCGGATGTTCACTCTCTTCCGGAGACCTCACCAACGACAATATTAAAACGACCATCGCAGTCACTGCCAGAAGAACCGCGGCAGCCTCAAGTACGCACTCTAAAACCTTATCATGTTAGACTGCAGGAATATCGGGTGGCTCGAGAGCGAACATTTGCTTCCGAAGTTGTCACTTCCCGTTCGTGCACGACAAAATGGTCAACCCGTCGTTGGCGGAATTTCCGCAAGAGAGTGCGCACCTGCCGTCAAACCGTAAACTCTTGTAACATCTCGGAGGTTGCTGAGAATGAGATCAGACCTTATCATCCAATTAAAGTGTTGGGCGAGACCGTGTTTGCTTTGATCGACACGGGTGCCAGTATCAGTTGTCTTGCCTCGAGCTTTGGCTCGAAGGTGCTCCAAGAATATCCGAACTTGATTAAATCCTGGCGCACTGAAATCAGTACAGCTGACGGCACCAAACACCCTATACGAGGTAAACTAACCACACCCGTGACGTTCAGGGGTCAGACGAAGGATATTACGTTCTACATTATTCCGTCTTTGACTCATAATGTATACCTTGGCGTCGATTTCGTCCTTCGCTTTGGACTGGCCTCCGATTTATTCACCGATTTGTCTTTAAGAACCAGAAATGTCAACGAAATCACTTCTACTCCCGATAGGCATGACCTGACGCCTAACCAACGGCAACGCCTGGAAGCATCCATTGCTGCTTTCCCATCGTTCGCTACCCAAGGCCTTGGCCGCACCACCCTAGTCTCACACGCCATCGACGTTGGCGATAGTAAACCGATTAAACAGAGACACTACGCCATCTCACCGGCCATGGAGAAATTGGTGTATGCGGAGCTAGATAGGATGCTCGAGTTGGGGGTCATAGAGGAGTCCCAAAGTGCTTGGTCATCACCGGTAACCTTGGTTGTGAAGCCAGGTAAAGTCCGCCTCTGTCTTGATGCCCGTAAGGTAAACGCGGTTACCATCAAGGACGCGTACCCTCTTCCACTCATCGATGGAATACTAGGGAGACTGCCGAAAGCTAATTATATCACCAGTCTCGACCTAAAAGACGCCTTCTGGCAAATTCCACTCGATGAGGGCTCGAGGGACAAGACCGCCTTCACAGTGCCTGGACGACCATTATATCAGTTCGTCACAATGCCCTTTGGCCTGTGTAACGCGCCGCAAACGATGACTCGGTTGATGGACAAGGTCATCCCACCTCACCTAAAACACCAAGTGTTCGTGTACCTTGATGATCTGTTACTCATCACGGAAACGTTCGATCAACACCTCCTACTTCTACAAGAAGTAGCCCTGCACATCAGTAAGGCGGGACTCACCATCAACGTACAGAAAAGTAAGTTTGTCATGAAAGAAGTCCGATACCTCGGTCATGTTATAGGATATGGCACTATCAAAACGGATCCAGACAAAACTCGTGCGATTGATGAGTTCCCCTTACCAAAAACTGTGAAGCAGCTACGACGTTTCCTTGGTGTGTGTGGCTGGTACCGAAGGTTTGTTCGGAATTATGCAACAGTTTCAGCGCCCCTGTCAGACATGTTGCGGAAGGGGAAGTTCATTTGGACCGAACTCAGCCGAAATGCATTTGAAGAGCTTAAACAAGCCCTCACATCAGCTCCTGTCTTGCACAGCCCCGACTTCACGAAGCCCTTCTCCATTCATTGTGACGCAAGTCAACATGGAGTAGGAGCCGTGCTGGTGCAATTGACCGACGAAGGAGAGGAAGCTCCCATCGCCTTCATGTCCAATAAGCTGAATTCGGCCCAAAGAAACTATACTGTTTCCGAGCAAGAATGTTTGGCAGCGGTAATGGCTGTGAAGAAATTCCGGGCTTATATCGAGGGCCACCAATTCGAGATCATCACGGACCACGCGTCACTACAACGGTTGATGAACCAGGCAGATTTAAGTGGACGCCTAGCCAGATGGGCTCTTAAACTGCAAGGGTTCAAGTTCTCCATCAAACACCGGAAAGGAACCCAGAACATCGTACCCGACACTCTCTCACGGATGTTTTCCCCAGAGGGGGCCGAAATAACAATAAATGACAAGGACCCCATCGAAATAGACTTGGACAGCCCACATTTCGAATCAGATAGCTACAAAGAGTTGAGGCAAACCATAGCGACCCAACAAACACAGCTGCCTGATTTGAAGGTAATAGACGGCTATGTGTATAGACGAAATGAATACGCCACTGGTGATCCATGGCAGGAAGAAGAGTCTTGGAAACTCTGGGTACCGGAGGAAATGACACAACATCTGATCCTCCGCGCACATGACCATTCTTTAAGTGCCCACGGAGGTTACGGTCGGACGTTACGGCGACTCAAGAAATACTTCTTTTGGCCTAAAATGGCATCCCAGGTCAAAGACTACGTGAGCGCCTGTGAGACCTGTAAAGGCACCAAAGCGCCCAACCAGCCTCTTCGACCTCCTATGGGTCAACTCAACGTTCCAGAACGCGTGTTCCAGCGCCTATACATCGATCTACTCGGTCCATATCCTCGGTCTTCCATGGGACACATCGGAGCCATAGTCGTTCTAGATCAGCTCTCAAAGTTCCCAATGGTGGAACCTATCCGTATATTCACAACTCCATCGATCGTGAAATTCTTAGAGAACCGGGTATTCCATGTGTTCGGTGTTCCAGAGAGTGTGTACTCAGATAATGGAGTACAGTTCCGGTCTCGGCAGTTTAAGAGCCTACTTGAGCAGTATGGCGTTGAACACCAACTGACGCTCATATACTCTCCTCAGTCCAACGCATCAGAACGGTTGAACCGCACCCTATTGGCCGCGATCCGTTCCTACGTCCACCCATCTCAAAAGGATTGGGATCGGCGATTGTCTGCCATCACATGCGCCCTGCGATCCTCGTATCATTCCGTCACCGGTGTCGCCCCTTACTTTGCCGCCTTTGGACAGCACATGATTTGCCACGGTAAATCATACCGACTGTTACGGCAATTAAAGTGTTTGGGAGACCCCGTCGTTGCGCTGGAGCCCCACGAACGTTTGGGAGACCTCCGCCAACAGATCGGACGGAAAATTAAGGCCACAGGTAGTGCAAATGAAGCGCAGTACAGTCTCCGGTCACGATCTGCTAATTTCAAAGAAGGAGATGAAGTTTTCCGGCGAAATTTCCGCCAAAGTGACGCCGCGGGGCATTACAACGCCAAGCTGGACAGGCGATTCTTGAAAAGCCGCATAAAGAAGGTAATGGGACCTAACCGTTACTTGATAACGGATCCATCGGGAAAAGAAGTGGGGATATACCACGCGAAAGACCTGCGCCGATAGATAATTGGGCGCGTCTGTTTGTCCGTCCGCATATATTTTCAAAAACGCGCAAAGGTTGTATACTTCCGGGCAAACATAGACATAAGTCAGTCCGTCCGTCTGTTAATTGTGTTCTTCTTTTATTGTTCGTCATCTCTAGTCCTGACGCCGAAGCTAACCCGTGAGAGACAGAAAGATCCTTCAGCTCCTTTTTCGTAATCCGCATTGCCTTGGGATCACGAGAAAATTAGCTGCCCTGTAGTAATCTAAGAACTATGGCTCTAAAAGCAGCGCTGACACAGGCACACAGCACGAACGCAATTTAATAATGATTCAGTCGATTCAGTCACCTTCCCCATCGCAACACTCGTTTTTTTTTTTTTTTTCGCAGGAAAAATAGGTGGAAAAATTTCTTTTGTACTTAACACCCGGGGAAACAAAATTCTAAAAATGTTTAAAAATTTCTAATGTGTAGTATCTTATTACAATATCTTTTGAAGATAATTTAACGAATTGCGGTGTAACGCGGTATACAAATGCTTAGAACGAAACGGTTAACCCTTTTAATTATATGAACGCTAAAATCATTGGATCATTTAATCTTTTAAATTATATGAATGCTAAAATCATTGTATCATATAACCGTTTAAATTATATGAACGCTAAAATCATTGTATCATTTAATCCTTTAAATTGTATGAACGATAAAATCATTGCATCATTTAAACCCCACAAAATTTGTCAAATTTTACCCATTCCAACCATAATATTAATTAAAAATTGTTTTGGTTGTCGGTAATTAACGCGTGCCTGTCTTATTCTTTCGATTTATTTCCCTCTTAATTATGCCTAATAATTATAAACATAAATTGCTTTCAATTGATAATTTAAGCGAATCTACAAGGGACGACTTAAAATTTTAAAAAATGAAACCGAAACGAGTGTGCATTATCACCACCGCATGTTCACCCATAGATGGCATTATTCAACGAAACTTTTGCTGTTTCGTTGCTCGTCGGCTCGGCCCCGCCATGTTAGTTCGCAGTTGCACAAGATCCTCGTGAGAGGAAGGCGAGTGGTTAGTCAAAAATACGCGTGGTGGCCATTTTAGTGTAGTGAACATAGTACAGTAGTGGA
This sequence comes from Odontomyia ornata, assembly GCA_963969285.1. Taxonomy (NCBI): domain Eukaryota; kingdom Metazoa; phylum Arthropoda; class Insecta; order Diptera; family Stratiomyidae; genus Odontomyia; species Odontomyia ornata. Next base: position 57,728,914 of record OZ017743.1, on the reverse strand, counting down.
GGAAACCTATTAAAACCACAACAAAATCGTGGTGGATGTAAGTAAAATCTGATTTGATCTTTTCTAGTATTAGCCCTATATACATAACATTTTATATATTTTCGCGGAGTCTGCGACTCAGATCAGGAGCTTGGAAATCGTTTAGCGTGCAACACGTGCAGTCTGAGAAATTAGATTTTATTGTGTTTTCATCGAAGATTCATAAATAAATTTTGATAAAATATGCCTGTAACGTCAGAAACTGATTCTGAAATGAGTCAAGACCGATATGAAAATGAATCTGATGATTCCGACGCAAGTGAGCAAGATGAAGATGATAGCGATGAAGAGGAAGCCTCTGACGATATGGATGAGAGTTCTTTTTTAGATCGCGAAGCCGAAGAGGCTTATTCTGATGAAGATGAAAATGAGTGGTTTTAGTGAGGTTAAGTGTCTATGGTTCTGTTGACGCGGGCTAGTTTGCGAGTTTTGTGTCGTGAAAGAAAAAGAAAAATGGCGGTTGCTAGCAAGAATATGAATCTCGATTTGTTCTATAAAATGTTTAAAGCGGAATATGGTACTTCAGTGCGTAATATTGAAATGTGCAAGGAAAAGGCGGACCCTCTATACGAACATGTTCGGCGACAGTGGGAATCAACAACTGACATGCAAACTTGTCTTGAAAATTACGACAAAGTTTAATGGATTTAGTGCATATGTCGGACAAATTACGCAAATTTAATATACAACTGGAGTTGGAATCGTTTCAAAAGCTGAAAGAACAATCCCAGGAAGAAAAGTTACATATCCATCTCCAAAATGCTTGAAATATAATATTGGATATGAATCTGAATGCGTGATCACTTATATAAAAGATGCGAAAAAACAAACTGTTTTATGTAACTGAAACGGGAGAAAACAGCAGCACTGAGCAAATAGTGAGAAAAATGCAATCATATCTCCAAGATAATCCAAGAGAGTATGAATTGACACCTAAGACTGGGGAAGTAGTTGGTCTTCACTTAGGAGGTTACATGTTCCGCGCTGTCAAAGAGAATGGAAATTCTGATAAATTCTCCAACTTCAAGGCGTACCTAATAGATGTTGGTGAAATTGTAACAATCAACGAATCTATGCAGATGTATGTTTTACCAATTGCCTATCAAGAGCTACCCGCACAAGCTGTTCTTTGCAAATTAGAACAACTGAACATATACGATGTCAATCCTAGTGATTATCTTAATCAAAGCCTTTACGTAAAATACCGATTTCGAATAACGGATAAGGACAGGACAATGTTGTTTGTAAATTTGTACGCAGATACAAACCCATTTAGAAATAAAATGATGAGCGATAGAGACAATTCAGTGAAACAAGATAAACCAGTACCAGAATTAACCAATCCTTTTAAAAGGTATTTATGTTTGAAAACAAAAATTGATCGTTGTCAAATTGATTTTTCAGACATTAACAGAAGACAATCTGTTTCGAATGTTTCCATTGAAAATAGTGTAATAATTAATGATGCTTCTTTATTTAATGATGCAAGGAGCAGCAGTCATGGCAGTGAATATCAGGGATCTTTAAAGTCTAACAATTCTGATAATGGCACTGCAATGAATGGTTTTGGTTGTAACAGAAACAATGAACTTGTTAAAACAGTGAATTTTAATGATAGGAATTACATGACTCGGGTGTTAAACGAAACTATGAAAAATCACAAGTTAATAAATGCTCCTATAGAGTACAAAACCCCTCTAAACGGTGTGAGCAATTTAACGGAAGACCAACGAAAGATATTGTACGAAGAGGCACTCAATACTTCAAACGCAATGAAAGCTGTCATGGGATACGAGCCAAAAGATGATAAAAGAATATGCAGTTTTTACAATCCGGCAACGAAATCGGTTTTAAGGGAGCCAAATGTAGAATGGAGCATGTTGAAAAAATTAAAGAAGGTTGGACTAGAGATCAAGCAACAACTATTGTTGACATTGCCAATCAAATTGTTTACTCGCGAGTCGGGGAGCAGATAACAATAATTCCAACGCATATTATTAATGTCGAAAACTTTTTTTTGGTCAAGTAGTTAAACTCGAAACACGTTTATGAACCAACGTTACAAGAATTAATATATAAAATGAATTCTCCCGAAAAGACGCAGCTTTATCGACCATTGAAGACAATGCCAGTTCTTTTGAGCTGGTGATAGCCAAATACACGGACGGATTTGGTATCGTGCAAAAAAAAAAAAAAAAAAAAAAAATTTAAATGTTATGGACGACGATACCGTCAAGGTATTTTATGTTGATTATGGGAATTCTCGTGTTGTATCCATTAACGATGTACGTATGTGGGACCGACAATTTGAATTTCTACCATTCTAAGCAATTTGCTGCAAAATAGCTGGTATAGCAGAGAAGCGCAACAAATCGTTAGAAGCAGCGGAACAACTGCGCAAAATGATTCTTTACTTAGCAATTAAAGCTCAGGTTTTAAACAATATTGGCCAGTTGGATTTACAGCTGTGGGATGTTTATAACAATGATGTTGCTGAAGAATTGATTTTTTTTTTGACTCACGTTATGTATGTAGGGTTGATGTTGGAAGGGGTTATATCGGAAATTTGAATCCATATCGTGTTTGTGGTGGGATATAATATATTTGTGGGAAAAAGTGCTTTGCTACCTTAAGTTCAATATGCCGTTATTTCAGGGTTGTTGGCAGATAGATAGCTCCTACCATCCTGTTGATACACAGCGAAAAAACTTCACAGAAAAAAAAAACGATAGCAGCTGCCAATATCGCCATGAGCCATCAGCATTACGCCACCACGTGATGTGCAACAGGTGGTTGGAAGGCCGATGTGAAGTTTTTATTGGAAGGAGTGGCACATGTTGATTGGGAAACGGCGGGACCCTACTTCCTGTTTCTGGGAAAACACACCGTTTGGATGCAAAAAGGCGCATTGTGTATTCAAACATAGTTCAACGAAGAGTGATAAATCCACTGAAAAGTTAGATCCAGAAGAATTAGTCAAATCACTCAATACATATAGTGACCAACGGATTGCATATAAAGGAGCTGATAACTTATCTAGAGAGACTAACAATTCGTGGAATGAAACAATCGAAAGTTTAAACGCTGAGGAAGTCGATAAACTTGTGAATAAAATTGAGACTCAAGACGCCACTGAAAGCGAAATATTAAACCTTAAAAAGCAGTAGAATAAATAGCAACGAGCATTACCACGTTCGGAGACCATGCGGTTGTGATATTCAAGGAAGTCTATATGTATTTACACTTTGATAGCTGAATTTTTATACGATTTTATACACCCTTAGGATCTATTTTATGTCTTAATACTCGTGTGTTAATATTTGATGTATGAACGCGATTCTTCACTACCAAAAATTCCAGGACTTGCTTACCTCCACATCGTCAGCGAGCGCTCGTCGTCGAGGGAAAGGTACTGTAAGTAACCTCTTAACATGTTTTATTAAATATTTATTGAATTCTTTTAAAAAAAATATTTATTGAATTTTTGAAAAAAAAATATTTATTGAATTTTTAATTAAATATTTATTGAGTTTTTAAAAAAATTATTTATTGAATTTTTAAAAAAAAAATATTTATTGAATTTTTAAAAAAAATATTTATTGAATTTTAAAAAGAAAAAAAAAATAGGACGACAATCGTCATCCCAATGCATCCGTCTATTTAGATGAAAAAAAAAGAGAAGAAGAATCGTCGTAAAAAAAAATCGTTTTTTTAATTTCGTATAAATCTATGTAAGAATTTTTTTTTTTTAAACATAATGTATGTAAGGTGAAAGTGTGGCATCTACAAGAGCTAACCACAATAATTATAATACTACAGGAAATCGGAGAAAAATGAATTTTCTTATAATGTTAATCTTCTTTTAATATCAATTTCCCTCTTTCAATGATTAAATGCTTTTCAATATGGTGTTGTAAATTGCTGTGCTGATTGCCATAGAAAAATCATACTGTTTCATTACATTAACGTTGTTCGAATAAAAACAAAAATGATGGATTAAACGGAAAATCGGTCTTTCCCTTCCGGTCTTTTCCAATCGGGTATAGGACCCGGTACGGTGGCAGGCTTCCACCCCAAAATATGAGCCAGCCACCGGGTACTTAATAATTTTTCTGTTTCAGGAGACTTTATGGGTTGAGTGGCCCAAGCCAAGTGCCTTTTTATGGCATAGAGTTATGCAATTTAATTGTATAATTCTGTGTCATGAATTGGTCACCGGGGTACTTCCCTTCTGATGGGAAAGCTCATATAATTCAAGTTGTATGAGTTTTCCACTCAGAAGAGGAATACCTGGCCACCTCAACGATTTAACATTGGATTTATTCCGGTTGGGTGGGCATGAAGGGGCCCCATCACCACCCGGTTGCCCCTCTTTCATTTGTGGGCCCTGAATGTATTTGGGTAAAGACGAGGTCAACCCCAAATTAGTCTTTCTTGTCAGGTTGCACCTGTTCTCGCAACAAGTCGTAAATCCTTCGTGGAGGTTATCTACAGATTTGCGACTTCGGTCGTCCCCTTGAACTCTGCAAGCAATTCGTGAATGCGAAATGTTTTGTAGTGAGTCCTCGTGCCGGGGAAACGAACCCGCCCCACGACACCGCAATGCTAGCCTGCCAGCGCATTCACACGTCTCCGGACGAGGGCATTCTCGGCAGGAATCAACCCCTTTATCTGCCGAGGCAGCAGAACATCGCTGCGGTCCTTCACGGACATTATGAAAACACTAAATTCACTACAAACAATTTCAAAGAAATTCATGGTTTCGATTTTGGCATATGCGTTTACAAAGCAAAACACCATTGGGAAAGAACGAAACTGGTAAAGTGAATTCAACCGAGTTCATTACTGGGCATAGTGCTCGAACCATTTTACAGGCAACGCAAAACACATCTGACGGAGGTACACTTTTCATTTTTTACATTAGAGCAAAATGTGAGCGAAAAGCATGGTAAGCAACGCACCGATCGAAAATAGACTTTGTCACATAGAATGTATCGAACTCAGGCGGTTGGAAAAGAAATTCGATGCAATTGAGCGCAAAAACGATCTCAAGCAGCATTTGATCGAAATTCATCAGGAATTCTAGGAAATATACACAAACAGGCTTCAAAGTTTGTTTAGATTACAAGGCAAAGAATACTGAGAAGTATTTACATTGTGGTGTAAGCAACACCATGAATGCTGCTTATGCATAAGCGTTTGTAAGTGTATTGATCAAACCGAATAGTTCAGCCGAATATTCGGTATTCGGCCAAGCTTCTAACCGAATATTCGGTATTCGGCCGAATATACTATTCGTTGCAACACTAATATATATATATATATATATATATATATATATATATATATATATATATATATATATATATATATATGTGTATATATATATATATATATATATATATATATATATATATATATATATATACACATATATAATATATATATATATATATATATATATATATATATATATATATATATATATATGTTTATATATATATATATATATATATATATATATATATATATATATATATATATATATATCTATATATATCTATACATATATATATACACATATACAGATATAAACATATTATAACATATATATATGTATATGTCTACACATAAATATATGGATATATATACATATATACATCCATATATATACATATATATATATATATATATATATATATATATATATATATATATATATATATACATATATATGTATATACGAGTACATATAGATATATATATATATATATATATATATATATATATATATATATATATATATATATATATATATATATATATATATATATATATATATATATATATATATGTATGTATATGTATATATATATTTAACGAAATTTTCTTACACTAACTTCCACAAAAAATCGATTGAGCTGTAATGCTAACGTGAAGTTATTGAATAAATATGTTTAAATTTAGAGTGCCCTCGGGGCCATTAAGTTTTTGTAATAATTTTATCTTCTTAAACTCGCTAGATCTTTGTGAAATGTTAAAGACGATTTTAATGAAGAATATTTTCATATATTTGTCCATAAGATCTAGTATTATTCAGCATTGATACACCTCAATACAATAGCTTTATGTGATCGATGAGGATTAGGGCTATTGGCGATACCTCGTTAAAAAACGTGTGACGCAACTACCTATTGGGTCACATGGAAATATTGCAAATCACAAAATTCACTATGTCATAAATTATAGATGAGCATTTATATATAGATATATATATATATATGTGTATATATATATATAGATATATATATATATATATATATATATATATATATATATATATATATATATATATATATATATATATATATCTATATATAAATGCCTATCTATAATTTATGACATAGTGAATTTTGTGATTTGCAATATTTCCATGTGACCCAATAGGTAGTTGCGTCACACGTTTTTTAACGAGGTATCGCCAATAGCCCTAATCCTCATCGATCACACAAAGCTAGTCTTTAACATTTGACAAAGATATAGCGAGTTTAAGAAGATAAAATTATTACAAAAACTTAATGGCCCCGAGGGCACTCTAAATTTAAACATATGTATTTATTCAATAACTTCACGTTAGCATTACAGCTCAATCGATTTTTTGTGGAAGTTAGTGTAAGAAAATTTCATTAAATATATATATACATATACATATATATATATATATATATATATATATATATATATATATATATATATATATATATATATATATATATATATATATATATATATATGTATATATGTACTCGTATATACATATATATATATATATATATATATATATATATATATATATATATATATATATATATATATATATATATATATATATGTATATATATGGATGTATATATGTATATATATCCATATATTTATGTGTATACATATACGATGTGTGTTCAAAAAGTATCACGAATTTTGAATTTTCGCGGGTTACGTATATTCGAATTTCGATTTTTTTGTGGCGTTATGTTGGTACTCATGTCTGTCACTTATGCCGACAAGCTTGGCCATTTTGAATGTTCACTTAATTGGTGATAGCTGCTTTACTTGCACGTGTTTTCAATCGTCTTCGATTTTTACTTATTCAAAAAAATGGATCAAAGAACGTGTATCAAATTTTGTGTGAAAAACGAAATTAAGTGCGCGGATGCATTCCGAATGTTGACTGTGGCATACGGAGAAGCTACCTTGGACCGAAGCAACGTTTATCGGTGGTACAAAATGTTTTTAGAAGGCCGAGAAGATGTGAACGACGAAGAGCGTGCCGGACGCCCGAGCACTTCAACAACAGACGAAAAAATTTATGAAGTGGAGAAAATGGTATTGGCCAATCGTCGAATCACCGTTAGAGAAGTTGCTGAGGAGCTAAACATATCGATTGGCTCGTGCCATTCGATTTTTATCAACGATTTGGGCATGAGACGGGTCGCCGCGAAATTCGTACCAAAATTGCTCAATTGCGACCAAAAACAGCAACGCATGAACATTGCTAATGAGATGTTAAACTGTGTCCGCGACGACCCAAATTTGCTCCAGAGGGTCATAACTGGTGACGAATCGTGGGTTTATGGTTATGACGTGGAAACCAAAGCTCAATCATCTCAATGGAAGCTGCCGCATGAACCAAGACCGAAAAAAGCGCGCCAAGTTCGGTCGAATGTGAAAGTTTTGCTGACAGTTTTCTTCGATTGCATGGGCGTGGTGCATCATGAGTTCTTGCCACACGGAAGAACGGTCAATAAGGAATATTACCTGCAAGTTATGCGCAATTTGCGCGAAGCAATCCGCCAGAAACGCCCGGATTTGTGGGAGAAAAAAAATTTGCTTTTGCACCACGATAACGCCCTTGCTCACACATCGTTGCTTGTGCGCGACTTTTTGGCCAAAAACAACACACTAATGATGCCGCAGCCACCGTATTCCCCAGATCTGGCCCCCTGTGACTTTTTCTTGTTTCCTAAACTAAAGAGGCCCATGAAAGGACGACGTTACTCTACGCTTGACGAGATAAAGACGGCATCAAAGGAGGAGCTGAACAAGATAAAAAAAAATGATTTTTTGAAGTGCTTCGAAGATTGGAAAAACCGTTGGCACAAGTGTATAATATCTCATGGGGATTACTTTGAAGGGGACAAAATAGATATTCATGAATAAATAAATAATTTTTGAAAAAAAAACTAAATTCGTGATATTTTTTGAACACACCTCGTACATATATATATATGTTATAATATGTTTATATCTGTATATGTGTATATATATATGTATAGATATATATATATATATATATATATATATATATATATATATGTGTATATATATATATATATATATATATATATATATATATATATATATATATATATATATATATATATATATGTGTGTGTATATATATATATATATATATATATATATATATATATATATATATATATATATATATATATATATATATATATATATTAGTGTTGCAACGAATAGTATATTCGGCCGAATACCGAATATTCGGTTAGAAGCTTGGCCGAATACCGAATATTCGGCTGAACTATTCGGTTTGATCAATACACTTACAAACGCTTATGCATAAGCAGCATTCATGGTGTTGCTTACACCACAATGTAAATACTTCTCAGTATTCTTTGCCTTGTAATCTAAACAAACTTTGAAGCCTGTTTGTGTATATTTCCTAGAATTCCTGATGAATTTCGATCAAATGCTGCTTGAGATCGTTTTTGCGCTCAATTGCATCGAATTTCTTTTCCAACCGCCTGAGTTCGATACATTCTATGTGACAAAGTCTATTTTCGATCGGTGCGTTGCTTACCATGCTTTTCGCTCACATTTTGCTCTAATGTAAAAAATGAAAAGTGTACCTCCGTCAGATGTGTTTTGCGTTGCCTGTAAAATGGTTCGAGCACTATGCCCAGTAATGAACTCGGTTGAATTCACTTTACCAGTTTCGTTCTTTCCCAATGGTGTTTTGCTTTGTAAACGCATATGCCAAAATCCAAACCAAGAATTTCTTTGAAATTGTTTTATTTGTAACCGATCTTGTGACTTTAGAACAGTATGTCGAGTAAAAAACGGTCTTCAATTCGGAATTTCTTTGAGCAAAATGACGAAAATTTACGTAGTGTGCAGTGCAAATTTCGTGATGTTAAAATTCCTCGGGGAGGCATGGGGAAAAAAGCTTCAACGTCGGGATTAATTAATCATCTTAAGAATAAACACTATGACAAGTATCAAAAGATACAGAAATCCAACTCGACCTCAACGAAAGAAAACGCAGCAGATAATGCCATTCTTTGTTGAAGTAAGTCCACGAAACAATTAACTTTTTACGACTGTCATGAGAAAACAAAAAAAAGGGATATAAATGATCCTAAGGCGGTAAAATATCATCAACTGATTGCCGAAATGATAGCGGTTGATAATCATCCAGTGAGCATGGTTCAAAAACCTGGTTTTCAAAGATTATTAAATGAGACACTGCCGAGATATACAATACCAAGTAGACCGTACTTTGCAGAAAAAATTATTTCTGATCTTTATGAGAAAGTAGGAATAAAAATAAGAAAGATGCTTAAGACATAGACTATATATCGTGCTTGCAAAACTATGTCAGTTTCCTCAGTTTTACTGCACACTGGCTTGACAGTAATTTTAACTTGAGGCATGCTGCACTGAATATACAACACTTTGAAGAACAACATACAGGTCAAAATATAGCTAATGTTTTGCAAGATATACGGAGCCGGTGGGGATTTTTTGCATCAAACATTCATGCTATCGTTCATGACAATGGGCGCAATATTGTTAAAGCTGTCAGTGAAGCTAAAATGAATTCTGTTTGTTTCTTCATACATACATTACAGTTAGTAATCAAAAATTCTTTCAAAATTCAACCTGAGGTTGAAGAAACTATTTTTATGGGACGAAGAATAGTAACTCACTTAAATCAGTGGGGTACAGCAAAACAAAAACTGAAAAAAATTCAGGAAGAGCTGGGGATAGCCAAGTATAATTTAGTGAAAGATATAACAACACGTTGGAATTCTACTTTCTACATGTTAGAAAGGCTTCTTGAACAAAAACGAGCTATTTTTCTATATTTGACGGATACATCAAGTATATCTTATTTAAGTGCAGAGCAGTGGGGGATTGTAGATCAATTGCTGTAATTACTTAAGCCGTTTGAAGAGATAACCAAAATTAAAAGTTCAAACTTCTCCTGCTTATCCGAAGTTATTCCTCATGTTGTCACTCTCAACCGCTACTGCGAGAAGGCTGTCTTATCTGACCTTACACGAAAATTAATATCAATGGCGATTGCCATGCAACAAGCGATGAAACAACGTTTTTCACGGATTGACGATGATCAAAACTACCCGATGGCAACTTTGTTAGATCCAAGGTTTAAGATGTATTTCTTCACGAATCAGTTGCAAAAGGCAAGAGCCCGACAATACGTTCTGCTTGAAGGATTAGTATCAGATAATGACACCAGCAGCGATGAAAGTGCCCGATCTTCTTATTCCATGCAGTCTAAGCGTAAGAGAACCGATGAGTCTGGAGAAGGTTGTCCTATTTGAACATCTTTCTGGGAGTGCTATGAAGAAGTAGTTGCTGAGAGCTTCATCGATGATAACAATGGAGTTGAAATTGCTTCAACTTCAAAGAGCACCATATCACGTGACCTCGATAAGTACTTGAGTATGAAAACTTTAAAGAGAAATGACAACCCTTTTACCTGGTGGGCTACATATAAGTCAAAGTTTTCCCAAAGTCTAGTCAAACTAGCTGCTAAATATTTATCGACTCCTGCAAGCAGTGTGTTTTCGGAGAGACTTTTCCGTGAAGCAGAAGACGTCTACGAAGAAAAGAGAAACAGAATTTTACCTGAAAATGCAGAAAATTTGATTTTTCTGCACCATAACCTACCACTAATTAACTTCAGTTATGATAAGTAAATTTTATTTTCTCATATACATGAAAAAAAAACAAAAGAATTAAATTTAAGGCAAGAATTTAAATTTGTAACGTTCGAATGAAGAATCTAATGGTTAATTTCACTTGAATTTGATTAGTTTCCGAAAATTTCGATTTATTTTAGTGTAAAATAATACTTACTTTCTATTTGATTCATTACCTATGTACTTTTTTTTTGTGGCAGGGAGGTGAAGGCATTTACGCCCGCCGAGTCTGGCAGTGTGGGACTCCCATGGAGGATACCCTTGGACTACCCACTAAACACCTCCCCTGTCAATCTGAGAACCTAGCCTGGAACCGTTTGACACATTACTTTGGGCTAAGCCTCATTTCTCTTCGCGTTTAGGCGCCACCGGGCTACAGGGATCCCTTTTCCAATGGAAGGGGATAGGGATTTCTAGAAAAGAGACCCCTCCACCCTGGACGGCTCCAGGCGCTCATATATTTTCCTTTTTATCTTTAATGTGCCACACAGTTCCATTTGTCAACGGATGTGAGCATCTTTAAATAAGTAAATAAATAAATCCCATTTTGTGCAATTGACTTAATAGATTTCGCTTTTATACCTTGGTGAAAATGGATCTTTCGTAGAGCCAACGAGTGAGCCACTTTGTACAATCCTCAGACAGGCTTTGCTGAATTTCTTCTTAAGTGAGTTGCGAATCTTTGGAACATATGCCATAGATACACACAATTGAATATTGTTTGCTATGAAGTTTTGATGAAAAAGGGTTGAAGCTCTCTCTCCCTCTCTCTCTCTCTCTCTCTCTCTTTTATTTTATGCATGCATTTAGCAGTCAATTTGTTGTGCTTTATCGTACCCATTTGTTTCTGCCAAATGTACGATGTGCTTATACTTATTCTTATAATCTGCCACTGATAGTGGTAAATGATCTAAACGCTACAATTTCGTTTTGATTTGGGCAATACGTGTCTGTCTGTTTGTTGTTAGCTTTCTATAGATCGAAAATTTTATGTCCCTGCCGTTGCGCGTAATATTTAAATCAAGAAAAGGCAGGGTGAAAAATTAATACCAACCACAGTTGTGTACATCTAACAGGTCTTATTGTTCGAGAAAAATTTCTGAACTTATAAAAAAACGTTGCCCCGACATGATGTAAAACTTTGAGTATATTCACGTAAACTTATTCACACGAACCGAATCAAAGCAGGAAAGACACTGTTGTTTTTGATTTGTTGAGAAATACAGGTATTTCTCAAAAAATCAAAAACAACAGTGTCTTTCCAAGTTTCATGAAAATAAGTTGTGCTATTTCTAATGCACGTTCCAATAATGTGATACGTGTAGTAAAGAAAAATCGATCCAATTTGCAATGCAACATCACTACAAAAATCTCGATCAACTGGAGCTAAAATTGTATGAACAAAAGACTTGAAAATGGATGAATATTTCAACGAATTTTCAATGCAGTACTCCATAATTTTGAATCGTGGTGGAGGGATTTTCCTCAATCTAAAATCTAGTGAAACTACTAAACAATAGTGTTTACTATTCAAATTGCATTTCAAGTTTCCCACATTCCATATCTGTAATTAAAATCCTAGCTTTATTATTCTACTTCCAATTTACCTCATAGAACTCATAACTGTAACATAAAACGTACATCTTCATGTTCTCATAAATTCCTAACGTAAAATTAATGTCACACGATGGTCTAGCCAAAACAATGTTGGTTCATTTCATACATTCTTGTACGTTCCCACGATTAGTCTAAATTAGCTATGTAAGCATAAATTATGTATATAAAGTCACTTGTATTAAAATAAAATTCAGTATTCAAAGTACAACAAACGAGTTTGTACTCATTTTGGTGACCCCGACCCAAGAGCATTTCCAAGCCATAATCAGGACCTAGTGTGAGGCTGCACTAGGGTGCTCTATTATCCTAGCGTTGTAATAGTTGAGCTCAAGTCCGCAGGGTGAACTTTGAGTTGGTCAATATCTGCATCTCGCTTCAGTGTCACGAGGGATTGCACCTTCCAACGACGCTCAGGTGAGCACCAGGAAGGAAGCCAACGATATCTGCAACTCGCTTCAGCGCCACGAGGGATTGCACCTTCCGACGACGCTCAGGTGAGCACCAGGAAGGAAGCCAATGATATCTGCAACTCGCTTCAGCGCCACGAGGGATTGCACCTTCCGACGACGCTCAGGTGAGCACCAGGAAGGAAGCCAACGAGATCTGCATCTCGTTTCAACGCCACGAGGGATTGCACCTTCCGACGGCGCTCAGGTGAGCACCAGGAAGAAAGCCAACGATATTTGCAAATCGCTTCAACACCACGAGGGATTGCACCTTCCGACGACGCTCAGGTGAGCACCAGGAAGGTAGCCAACGATACCAGCAGGAAGGAAGCCAACGATATTTGCAATTCGCTTCAACGCCACGAGCGATTGCACCTTCCGACGACGCTCAGGTGAGCACCAGGAAGGAAGCCAACGATATCTACATCTGGTTTCAACGCCACGAGGGATTGCACCTTCCGACGACGCTCAGGTGAGCACCAGGAAGGAAGCCAGCGATATTTGCAACTCGCTTCAACACCACGAGGGATTGCACCTTCCGACGACGCTCAGGTGAGCACCAGGAAGGAAGCCAGCGATACCTGCAACTCGCTTCAGCGCCACGAGGGATTGCACCTTCCGACGACGCTCAGGTGAGCACCAGGAAGGAAGCCAACGATATCTGCATCTCGTTTCAACGTCAAGAGGGATTGCACCTTCCGACGACGCTCAGGTGAGCACCAGGAAGGAAGCCAACGATATCTGCAACTCGCTTCAGCGCCACGAGGGATCGCACCTTCCGACGACGCTCAGGTGAGCACCAGGAAGGAAGCCAACGATATCTGTATCTCGTTTCAACGCCACGAGGGATTGCACCTTCCGATGACGCTCAGGTGAGCACCAGGAAGGAAGCCAACGATATTTGCAACTCTCTTCAACACCACGAGGGATCAGCATCTTCCCGTCGTCGAACAACAGGAAGTTTAACAACGGTTTCACACGCAAGTTATTGAACTAATTATTATTAAATTTAATTTTCTCAGATGTATATATTTATTTATAAGAACACGTTTTGCGTTGCTCATCTCTACCCCCCACCCTCCCCCTGTTTTATTTTTTTTGGTCATAAGAACGTCATCTGTGTTGCCAGAACTATAAAACTAGGTAATCATGGATAAGTTATTTAAAACTCAGTCAAAATTGGGAAAAGCCATAGAGAAAAGGCAAGAAAACTATAGCAAAACTTCCACTATGAGAAGAACGTTGCGATATTTACAAACGCAACTTGATTTATTGGAATCTGAGTGGGCCGATTTCAGTGGACACCATTCAGAATTATCAAAGTTTGAAGATATGAATCCCAGCCACCCTTATTTTGAAGAAGATTTCTTCAGGGGTGGACGGGATGCATACTCAGAGCTCAAGGCTGAACTTGAGCATCAAATTAAAAACTCCACTTCTGCTGACAAAATGGGATCAACACACAATGATTATGTGCAGAAGAAAATTAGAACTCAAGAATCTATGATGAGCTCCCTTGGAAACTGTCTAGACGCCCTAGAAGACTTTTTGAAAACTCCTCGTTCAAAAGCATTTTGTATGCGACATTCCTCCAACATATCCAACTGTTGGCAATTAATAAAAACTAACCATTACGAGCTTCTGGCAGAAGATACGGCCCTTTACGATAATAACCAATATTCAGATCTGCAGGGAAAATATAATGATATAGCAATCAAATTGTTAGAATTAAGTAGTCCATCTCCTGAAAACCATGCCAGCTCTCAACAAAATACGTCCTCCCAAAGTATGGTCCGACTTCCGAAAATAACAATCCCCACTTTCATGGGAGATTATGCCAAGTGGCAACAGTTTTATGATCTGTTTACAAATTTGATTTATCAACAACCAATGTCTAACTCTCAAAAAATGTTCTACCTTAAATCTAATCTCTCTGGTGAGCCAAGCAGACTCATTCAACATCTACAAATTTCAGAACAAAACTACGATATTGCTTGGGGAATACTTAAAAAACGCTATGATAACAAGCGTCTAATCGTATCAGCCTTCATTGATAGAGTATTGACATTTAATAGTATGTCAGCTGAGTCTTCAATAGGAATCAAACAGCTTCACGATGTAGTTAATGAAGCACTATTGGGTATCGAAAGTCAAGGAATTGACACGTTAAAGAAAGTAGGCCGTGAAACTCACAGGCTGTTTGAAGAAAGCCTTAAATCACCCAAAGAAATTCGGACTCTAGCATCATTCTTAAACTTTATTGAAGCTAGATTTCAATTATTAGAAACTCTTGGAGATAAACGGGAAAAGAATCAGTGTTAAGAAAAAGAAACGAAGAAATCAAATACGTCCTTGACAACAAGCCAAATAAGTTCTTGCGAGTTATGCAAGAATCAAACCCACCAGTTGAAATTTTGTTCAAAATTTCTGAAGTTCTCTCCTTCAGAACAAATTAACGCAGCAAAAAAACTGCAAATGTGTATCAATTGTTTGAAGAAAGGTCATAAAACTTCCACTTGTCCTTCTAGAAGTTGCTTAAAACGCAATGGGTGACATAATACCTTACTTCACATTGAAAAGCCTGGTAATACATCTGCACAAGCAACTTCACAAAAAACTCGCACCACGAATAAAAATAAAAATAATGAAATGCAAGTCTCGATTCATACTGTCTCTGAAAAAGATCATCTGCTGTCAGGTTATACGTTCCTGGGAACGGCAATGCTAAATATTGAAAATTGTCTGGGACAAAACGTAACCTGTAGAGCATTATTGGATTCTGGATCGCAATTGAATTTTGTAACGGAGGCTTTAGTAAAGCACCTAGGAATGCAAGTTAATCGAAGAAAAATCGACATAAATGGTATAGGTGATTTCAAACTTCAAGCTAAGGGTCGAATTAATATTGCAATCAAATCAAGGCTCAATGGATTTAAAGCTTACATTGAAGCGTTTATTTTGTCGGACATAACTTCCGATCAACCTAGGGTTGCTTTAAATACAAGTGATTGGCCAATTCCGAAAAATAAAAGATTAGCTGACCCAGATTTCAGTGAGCCCAGAAAGATCGATTTACTTCTGGGTGCTGACATATATGCTAATCTAATGTCAGTTGGTCAAATCAAATCTGCCGACTTGCCTACCTTACAGAATTCGATACTTGGGTGGATTGTCTTGGGGACAGCTCGTCAACTGACTACAAACCTAGCAACTTTCAGTGGAGTAGCCAGTCTATCATTAGAGGGAATTGGAACAATGCAATTCAGACACCAAACAAATGACAAAGGCTGAAAAAATGTGTGAAGATCATTTCAGCATAAATACGAAACGCAACGTTCAAGGCCATTTCATAGTTCGTCTCCCTTTCATACAGCCCCCAAGCGCACTAGGAAATTCTCAAGAGATTGCGGAACGAAGGTTCTTTAGGCTTGAAGCCCGTTTTAAAAAGAACCCAGAGTTGAAACAACAATACATTGCATTCATGAGAGAACTTCTCTTTTGAATCACATGGAGTTGATGTCCCAAATACCAAAACAAAACAATTTTTTGCCTCATCATAGCGTGCTCAAACCAGAAAGCACGAGCACTAAATTAAGAGTAGTGTTTGATGGATCTTGCAAAACATCAAGTAACCTATCTTTAAATGACATACTGATGGTAGGTCCAACAATCCAAGACGACCTATTTGTAATTTTACTCCGTTTTCGACTGCACAAATATGTTTTTGCAGCCGATATTACTAAAATGTATAAACAAATATTGGTTGATGAAAGGGACAGAGACTTTCAACTTCTGGTTTGGCGTGAATCTCCAGATCAAGACCTAAAATACTACCGTCTGTGCACAGTAACCTATGGTACCGCTTCAGCTCCATATCTAGCTACTAAATGTCTTCATCAATTGGCAGAGGAAGAGGGCAAGAAGTATCCACTTGGCAGTCAAATACTTAAACGTGACTTTTACGTAGATGATATAATGACGGGATCAGATAGCTTAAAGCAGACTTGTAATCTCCAGAATGAGCTAACAAGTCTTCTTCGTGAGGGAGGTTTCCAACTCCGTAAATGTTGCGCAAATCATCCGAAATTGTCAGAATCATTTCCTAAAGAAGATATTGAAGCCAAGATCAATATTGAAGAAACCAAAAATACTCACGTCAAAACTTTAGGCCTATCCTGGTCACCTAGTGCTGATCAGTTTTCAATTCGAACAAATTTGCCGATAATACGCCGCTTCACAAAAAGAACGATTTTAGTAGACGTGGCAAGAATTTACGATCCGCTAGGGCTCATAAACCCAGTCGTCACATTCGGAAAAATATTTGTGCAAAGTTTGTGGAAGCTTAAACTGGAATGGGATGAAGCACTTCCCCAGGAACTCCAAAACAAATGGATATCATTTCGTCAGGACTTAGAAAAGATAAAAGAACTGTCCATACCAAGGCATGCACTAGCCGGAAAGCGTCAAAGGTGCCTAGAAATTCATGGTTTTGCCGACGCAAGCAAAAAGGCTTACGGAGCTGCCGTGTACCTACGAACTATCAATTCTGAGGGTCAACCAATAGTACGGCTTCTCTGTGCAAAATCAAAGGTGGCTCCTCTCAAAGAAACAACGCTCCCACGACTCGAGCTTTCAGCGGCTTACATACTAACAAAATTAGTATGCCGAGTCAAGACAGTGCTAGCTCCAAGGCCAGACGCAGCATTCCTATGGAGTGACTCTACTATTGCCCTAGCTTGGATTACTTCTGAATCTTCTGCGCAAAGTAAATTCATTGCTAACCGGGTGTCATATATTCAACAAATTTCTGAGAAAAAACAATGGCTACATGTCCCTTCCAAAGAAAATCCGGCAGACTTGATCTCTAGAGGCCTGAGTGCAACCCAGTTATTAACTTCGAATTTGTGGTTTAACGGCCCTCAATTTCTGCGATCTGATCCAATAAATTGGCCAACTGCCACACCACCTACAATAGACACAAGCCCAGAAAGTCCCGTTGCACTACCATGTTCGGTCGACTCGATTAAACCAAGCTATAATATGTTAAAGACTATAAATCATCGGAACTCGTTTAAGACACTACTACATGTTATAGCTTACATCAGGCGAATTTTCAAAAGATATGGTCCAAATGAGAAACCTCCTAATACTGTAATTCTGTGTTCCATTGAAATTCATGAGGCTTTACTCTGGGTAGTAAAAACCATTCAAGAAGAGCATTTCACAGAAGAACTTAAAGAGCTAAAGAAGGGAAAACTACTATCCCCCATGAGCAAGCTATCACCCTTATCCCCATTTTTAGACGAAATAGGACTTATAAGGGTGGGAGGAAGGTTAAAGGAAGCCAAACTGTCTTATGATAGCAAGCATCCGATGGTTCTTCCTGAAAAAGATGAATATGTATACATTTTAATGAAAGAACTACATAGTACCAATCTTCACGCGGGACCACAAGCCCTTTTGGCAGCAGCTAGGCAAAGATTTTGGCCTCTGAATAGGAGAAAACTCGCACAATCTATTGTACACAAGTGTGTTTGATGTGCGAGATTTCAACCAAAGACAATCAACCAAATCATGGCAACTTTGCCACCCGCACGAGTGCAACCCTCTCGGCCATTTACAAATGTTGGAATAGATTTCTGTGGCCCAATTCATATTCATTACAAAGTTCGAGGCAAGAAACCTACTAAGGCGTATATAGCCGTATTTATATGTTTCGCAACTAAGGCAGTTCATTTAGAACTTGCATCTGACCTCACAAAAGACGCCTTTATTGGAGCATTAAAACGCTTCATCGCAAGACGAGGAAGGCCCACTCACCTTCATTGCGACAATGGCACTAATTTTGTGGGGGCAAAATTGAACTCAAAGAAATTTATGATTTGTTTTTCAAATCGGATTTCCAGGATGAATTGATACAGCACTGCGCAGATCAAATGATAGAGTGGCATTTTATACCTCCAAGAACTCCACACTTTGGGGGTCTTTGGGAGGCGGCTGTAAAGTCAGCTAAATATCATCTGCGAAGAACTATAGGTAGTGCTTCACTGACGTATGAGGAACTCAACACTCTCATCACCGAAATTGAAGCAACACTTAACTCTCGACCTCTTACAAAGCTTTCCAGCAACCCTAATGACATTCAGGCACTAACTCCATCTCATTTCCTAATTGGCGAACAGTTAACAGCTCTACCTAACCCTCTAATGGAAGGAGAAGGACATAAAACTTTGCCAAAGATGGGAGCTCGTTACCCAAAAACAACTTGAGTTTTGGAGAAAGTGGAGCAAGGAGTTTCTTCACGAGTTACAACAAAGAAATAAATGGAGGACTCCAATCGAGGGCTTAAAGCCAGGTAGTCTTGTTCTATTGAAAGATGAATCTACAGCGCCACTTAAGTGGCCATTAGGCAAGGTCGTAAGTGCAACAAAAGATAGAGACGGCATGGTAAGGGTAGTGCAAATCATCACCGAAAGGGGTATAACTGATCGGGCCATCCATAACCTAGCACCATTGCCGGTAGAGACCACTACAGTAGATGAAAACAAGGAGGCATCTGCTCCTGATTCTTCTAACATCACAAAGCAGAACCAGCTCTCTTCTACTGCATATCTTCTTAGCACATTACCAACAAATCTCCAGAATACTGCACCAAGCCCACATGAAACATCAAACAAAATCAAGACAACGTTTACCCCAACTCTCCGCAGCCATAATCCATCTCTCAAACCAACAAGCCGCATAACAAAAAAACGAAAAGGAACCCGATCCAATAGGTCCTCACTGGAAAGATGTCCCCTTTAAACCATGCACTTCCTTGCAACAGTTTCAGCAGCATTCACTCCCCAACGGGACCAACAACGAAGTGTCCCAACCAATGACCAAGCGCCAAACGCGACACACGTACTGTGGTAACACCAATTTATTGGATCTTTGGGAGGCGGCTGTAAAGTCAGCTAAATATCATCTGCGAAGAACTATAGGTAGTGCTTCACTGACGTATGAGGAACTCAACACTCTCATCACCGAAATTGAAGCAATACTTAACTCTCGACCTCTTACAAAGCTTTCCAGCAACCCTAATGACATTCAGGCACTAACTCCATCTCATTTGCTAATTGGCGAATAGTTAACAGCCCTACCTAACCCTCTAATGGAAGGAGAAGGACATAAATCTTTGCCAAAGATGGGAGCTCGTTACCCAAAAACAACTTGAGTTTTGGAGAAAGTGGAGCAAGGAGTTTCTTCACGAGTTACAACAAAGAAATAAATGGAGGACTCCGATCGAGGGCTTAAAGCCAGGTAGTCTTGTTCTATTGAAAGATGAATCTACAGCGCCACTTAAGTGGCCATTAGGCAAGGTCGTAAGTGCAACAAAAGATAGAGATGGCATGGTAAGGGTAGTGCAAATCATCACCGAAAGGGGTATAACTGATCGAGCCATCCATAACCTAGCATCATTGCCGGTAGAGACCACTACAGTAGATGAAAACAAGGAGGCATCTGCTCCTGATTCTTCTAACATCACAAAGCAGAACCAGCTCTCTTCTACTGCATATCTTCTTAGCACATTACCAACAAATCTCCAGAATACTGCACCAAGCCCACATGAAACATCAAACAAAATCAAGACAACGTTTACCCCAACTCTCCGCAGCCATAATCCATCTCTCAAACCAACAACCCGCATAACAAAAAAACGAAAAGGAACCCGATCCAATAGGTCCTCACTAGAAAGATGTCCCCTTTAAACCATGCACTTCTTTGCAACAGTTTCAGCAGCATTCACTCCCCAACGGGACCAACAACGAAGTGTCCCAACCAATGACCAAGCGTCAAACGCGACACACGTACTGTGGTAACACACTTTTAAGTACACTTTTAATTGTATTTATTACAATTTTCCCTCCCGCTCACTCATTCACCTTACAAGATAAGGTGGAAATTACTCCATGGGATTCTCAGCCATTACTGTACTTCGAAGAAGTCGGTCGTATGACAATGGCAGTAGATAAATGGACAATTATAACATATTTTGACCTCCAAAGTTACTGGGAGGAAATAAATATTATGACAGCGTATACAGCTCAATTAAAAGAATGGTGCAAGAAGGCCACCACAATCAATAAAACCGAATATTGTACTCCTATCCTAAAACAATTTGAAAGGCGTATGGCATCAATATATGCCAATAATGAAATATTGCGCAGCAGAAACGGCAGTCCTGCTCGAGTTCGCCGATCACCTTTTAACATCATTGGTACTATTTCCAACAAACTATTCGGAATACTGGACCAGGAATATGCAAATGGAATGGCAGAGACAATAGAACATGTGAAAGGCAACGAGAACCATTTGTTACAACTCATTAAAAACCAAACATCAATAATAGATGCAACTTTAAATGTCATCAAGCATGACAGGGAAACCTTTGAGAAACAGTCTTTCAGCATTAACAACAATTTAAAACTGCTTCTTGAATCTCTTGCAGCAACTAACAAAATAGTTGATGAAGAAAAAATAATTCAAGTATTCACAACTCTCTCACTACACTTCTCTTTAATGCTAACCAATTACGAACAAACTCAATCAAATATAGTCCACGTTCTCACAGAGTGCCATATTAAAAAGGTAAATCCTCTCTTACTTTTCCCAACACAATTGCGGTCTGAGCTTTCCATTATCAGAGAACATCTCGATTCATCGCTTTCAATTCCTGGTGGAAATGGCCATACAGATCTCTTACAATCATACAATATGATGACCATCAAGGCTAGACTAACTACTAGCTATCTCCTCTTCTGTATTCATTTACCCCTAGTAAGTAAAGACTTATTTCAAATCTTCAATATAGTACAAGGGCCTATTCGAGTTCAACTCAAAGACATAAGGATAGCCACATCTTATGACCTCATTGCAGTAAGTCTTCATCGAGATTATTACTATCCATTTGTTAATGACGAGCTACGGCTCTGTATGACAGTGGATGGTACAGATCATATTTGCGATAAGAGGCACAAGTTATACCACAAAACAGTTGGACCCGCAATGTGTGAGCTAAATATTATGAACCAACCCGGGAAACTTCCATCTAACTATCACTTAGAGCCAATTCCACAACCAAATAATTGGACTCAACTTCATGATCCCAATATATGGCTCTACAATTTTGAGGCTGGCGTAGCAATAAACATCGTCTGTCGTTTCCAGTCTATACAGCATGTACTAAAAGGGGTCGGTTTAATACGATTTAAATCAAAATGCGTGATTAGACAAGACGCAACGATCATCTCTACGCATGCTCACATTTCTAATAATCGCAATGCTTCTTTTACGGCTTCCACAACAATGAACATAACCGACATTGAGGGCCACCTACTCAAAACCCAACAGATTAGAGCAACGCAAAACATTATTATTAAGCAAAACTTAGACGACATTAAGAATCTAAATGTATCACTACAAAAGCTTAAAAATGATGAAATTGTTCCATTTAATGTAAACGAAAGCATCCACCACTATACAGTTAGTTACTTAGCTCTAGCCTTACTGATAACTTTTGTTTTAATATATGCAATACGAAAACTAATTAATAAGGAAAGATGTGCGCCAGAACCCGCTCCTAGAAGAGCAAATTTTAGACATAAGCGATCTACAAATGTTGAAGCTTGATAAATTTCAAGGCGCGGGAGTGTTTAATATTCAAATTGCATTTCAAGTTTCCCACATTCCATATCTGTAATTAAAATCCTAGCTTTATTATTCTACTTCCAATTTACCTCATAGAACTCATAACTGTAACATAAAACGTACATCTTCATGTTCTCATAAATTCCTACCGTAAAATTAATGTCACACGATAGTCTAGCCAAAACTATGTTGGTTCTCACCATATTTCATACATTCTTGTACGTTCCCACGATTAGTCTAAATTAGCTATGTAAGCATAAATTATGCATATAAAGTCACTTGTATTAAAATAAAATTCAGTATTCAAAGTACAACAAACGAGTTTGTACTCATTCGCAACACCGAATCAAGACCAGAGGTTGAAGATGTAAATGAATTAGTAGTAGTTACATACATCCTGTACCACATCTGCCGACCATCACACAATTATCCCTTTTCTATTTTTATTACTTTATGAGGTCGTCGGCGTCTCAAACAGCACACATAGATTAAGGGCCAGACTAACCATGTAATGTATTGGAAAATGGCAATAAACTTTTATAGAGGTTAACATTTACGAATTTGGAAATTTCTAGGATAAGTAAATTTCTAGGATAAGTGAGAAATGTTTTGTTTTGAAAAAACCCAAATAAAAGATTGTAACCTACTTTAAGTATAAATAGTTTAGGATTTCATGTAACTAGTTAGTAAGTATTACTCCGTCGAAGCAGACGCTTGATCCATTTAAAGAAATATATATATATATATATTAACAAACATAAAATCTTCTTTACTTTCATTTATAGAAAAAAAGAAGTACATTCATGCACAATATAACTGGCGCAGTCGGTATCCATTAAATTGACACTTAGTTTTGCTGGACTCAAGCCACAATTCCTTAACGAGTTCTGAGGCTGGAACTTGGCAAACATTTGATAAGTGCTCAATTCGAATCTTCAATTCAACTTGCTGGATCACGAAGTCTGAATAGGATCAAACAAATGGACCTATCAAGCATTATGCGATATATTGCTGGAATACCAGCGTTTGATGGAAAGCAAGAAGACCTACACGCATTCATCGAAGCGATCAACGTGATTTCTTCATACATTGCAAGGAGCGAACATCAAGCAGTCCTTTATCAACAGGTGTTAATGAAAATCGTAGGACGAGCACGAGGCATCTTGAACACGCACATGGTTTCAACATGGGACGAAGTCAGGCAAATTTTGCAACAACATTTCGACACTCCGGAGTCAGAAATTCAATTGATGGGGAAAATACAGTCGGCAAATTTCACCACAACAACAAAATATTACGAATACGTATGTAAGTTTTTACACAAAATTAGTAATAAGATTAAAAATAACAGTGAATTAAGTGAAGATGAAAAAGTGCTTAAAGTTAATCTATAT
Source organism: Odontomyia ornata (assembly GCA_963969285.1). Classification (NCBI taxonomy): domain Eukaryota; kingdom Metazoa; phylum Arthropoda; class Insecta; order Diptera; family Stratiomyidae; genus Odontomyia; species Odontomyia ornata. Next base: position 57,704,689 of record OZ017743.1, on the reverse strand, counting down.
TCAACTCTGGCAAGGGACATCTTCATTAGCAAGTGCCCAGAACCTCTACGTGGTATTCTTTATGCGCGAAATCCCGACACCCTTGAAACCGCGTATCAAATTTTGATACAAACAAATTACCAAAATTTTTCTGTAGAAACCCAGCAATCGCGAAGTTTTACCAAGCCTGGTTGCTCATATGAAGCAAAGTCCAGCAGGGTTTCCAGAAGTAATTATGTACCCAAGGCAAATTTTCAATTTCCTAGTCATGATAATAGTGACGTTTCAATGAATACTGTTCGGCCGAATGAACAAATTTTCCATAATTTGGATTTTCACCCCGATGCCTCGGGGCAAAACTATCCATAATCGAGCTCACAATTCGAGGAAGAAAGTTTCGTTGTCTTTTTGACACAGGGTGTTCGATTTCACTAATTGATGAAAATTTGATTCCGCAAAATCAGAAAATCCCCTCTTCAGTTGCCACAATAATTTCTTGACTTGTTTACCTGACGAATTTGGAACAGATGTATTGATAAAATGGCATCTCGTACCTTTCACTCAAAAAGCTTTTCACGCAATCATAGGAAATAACATTCTTACAAACACAGGTACAATTATAAATTTTAAAAACAATACCATCATCACCCCTAAACAAATTTTATGCTTCGGAGAAGAAACCGAGCAAGTGTATTTTTCACAATCTCTCAAAAACTTTCCAGAAATTGAAGAATCGAAAGAATTTGAAGAAAAATATACACAAGAAGAATCTCATCTCATTGATCGTATCAAAAAAGAGTTTTCAGGTTTAGAATATAATGAGAAAGAGCGATTAACGTTCACTCACTTTATTAAGCACGCGCTTCCCTTGACATCTGATATTCCGATATATAAAAAAAACTATAGAATTCCCCAATCAGTGAATGATTTTGTGAATCAACAAGTTAAAGAAGATCTGCAGCAGGGCATTATCCAGCCTTCTCAATCTCCTTATAACAACCCCATATGGGTAGTACCAAAAAAAGGTGGAAAACATAGGCTAGTTATCGATTTTAGAAAATTAAATCAATTAACCGTGGAAAATAAATATCCCATACCAAACATAGATGATTTGCTAGGAAAACTTGGGAATTGCCAATATTTTACCACCATCGATTTGGCAAAACGATTCCACCAAATCGAGCTTGAGCCTAACGATAGATATAAAACAGCGTTTTCAACAGATATGGGGCACTTTGAATTCTTGAGAATGCCCTTTGGGCTCAAGAATGCACCTGGGACTTTTCAAAAGCTCATGAACAATATATTACATAAATATATTAATAGGGAATACGTTGTTTATATGGACGACATTTTAGTTTTTAGTACATAGCTACAAGAACACGAAGTCGCCCTTAGAAAAATCATAACGGAGCTTAGAAATGCAAATTTGAAAATTCAACTTTCAAAAACACATTTTCTTTCCAAGCATACAACCTTCTTAGGTCACATTATAACCGCGGAAGGAATTAAAGCTAACCCAGATAAAATAAAAGCAATTCAAAATTTTCCGATTCCTACTACAACTAAACAGATTAAGAGTTTTCTTGGTCTAACAGGGTTCTATCGAAAATTTATCAAAGACTACGCAAAAATTGCAAAGCCCTTGACTACAAGGTTACAGAAAGACTCCAAAATTGTCGTTTCTGATCCTGATTATGTTCAGTCTTTCACCCAATTGAAAACATATTTAATTAATGATCCAATTTTGGCTCACCCGGATTTTTCGAAGCAATTTACTCTCACCACGGATGCTTCAAATTTCGCCATAGGAGCTGTACTATCCCAAAATTCAAAGGCAATAGCATTTGCATCACGTACACTCAATAAATCCGAACTAAATTATTCTACAATTGAGAAAGAGCTCCTGGCCATAATATGGTCAACAAAATATTTCAGGCCTTACTTATATGGTCGCCGTTTTACTCTTCTAACAGATCATAAGCCCTTGCTATACTTAGATAACATAAAGGAGGATAATGCAAAATTGCAAAGATGGCGCATTAAACTTAGCGAGTTTGACTTTCGAATTTCTCACATAGAAGGTAAAGAAAATAAGGTAGCCGATGCCCTCTCTAGAATTCAGCTAGCTAATGCTATTGATAATGAGTCCCTAGCTGCAACACAGCATACGGCTCAGGAGGACGCTCACAATTATATTTATATTTCTGAGAAGCCAATTAACTTCTACAACAATCAGTTATTTTTAAAACTAGGAAAAACCAACCAAGTTAAATTAGTAAAATATCAGGGTAAACGAATACTTCATTTGACATTTCAAGAGCTCACTCCACAAACAATAAGATACATAATAAACAATCACGTCGCGAAATCTGGAGTAACCGCAATCAATTTTCCAAATAAAGAAGCTTTACTTGCAATGCAGGAAGAATATTCAAAACTGCGTTCATGCAACAACAAATTCACTATTGTCGAAGCAAAACAGAACCTTTATAACTGTAGCGAAGCAGAAATAAAGGAATTAATTGCAAACCAACATGTTAGTTCAAATCACCAAGGAATTGAAAAAACGTATCTAGAATTGAAAGACAAATATTATTTCCCCAATCTCAAAGCTCATATAGTTAATTATATTAACTCTTGTAAAATCTGCAAACAATCTAAATATGAGAGAAACCCTGCAAAACTTCCTTTTAAGTATCCACCATATCCGGAGCACATAAGACATACTTACCATATAGATATTTGGTTCAGAGATAAAAACTCACCATACCTCTCTATAATTGATAAGTTATCTAAGTTTTTAGCCATTGAGCCAATAAAAAATCGACAATGGGATACCATTAATCAGGCACTACAAACTGTATTCAACAAAATCGGTGAACCAAGTAAAATTATAATGGATAACGAGAGCGCCTTAAACACTCAAAAAACCAAGGATTGGTTAAGTAATAATGATATTTCTTACCATTTTGCATCTCCTCAACACAAAACTGGAAATTCTGACATAGAAGTTGCTCACAGAAGTCTGAATGAAAATCTTCGAACCTATCTTCTACGGCAGCAACAAGAAAATAAAAATTTAATTGAATTAAATCCTGTCCAAGAATGCGTAAAGTATTACAATAACACAATTCACTCTGCTCATAAGGAAAAACCTTCTGCCATATTTTTTCAAAAATCTGATGTTCCAAATTCAATCATCCTTGAACGCATAAAACACAACCAACGCAGAAATAACACGTATCATAACAATAAAAGAAAAAATGTACCATTAGATGCGGAATTTATAAAAAATCCTGATCCCACTACACTTCAACCTCGGTATGTACGCCCAAATAAAAATGCTAAAATACACCCTCAGAGGCACCGTAAATCAAAAATGTTTATTTCATTACCTCAACCCATTATAGACTAATAAACCAAACGAGAAGAAAACTCCCGGCTATTAGCATAATGTGTCACAATTATAATACTTTTTTTTAAATACAAGAAAGTTGAATTTCTTTTTCCGCTTAGTAAACCATTTCTCTTCTTTGAATTTTATAACAGTAATTAATGACTCAAACATAGTAGTTCTTAAATCTTAGGACAGATTTCTCACTTAAGATGGGAGGAGTTACATACATCCTGTACCACATCTGCCGACCATCACACAATTATCCCTTTTCTATTTTTATTACTTTATGAGGTCGTCGGCGTCTCAAACAGCACACATAGATTAAGGGCCAGACTAACGATGTAATGTATTGGAAAATGGCAATAAACTTTTATAGAGGTTAACATTTACGAATTTGGAAATTTCTAGGATAAGTAAATTTCTAGGATAAGTGAGAAATGTTTTGTTTTGAAAAAACCCAAATAAAAGATTGTAACCTACTTTAAGTATAAATAGTTTAGGATTTCATGTAACTAGTTAGTAAGTATTACTCCGTCGAAGCAGACGCTTGATCCATTTAAAGAAATATATATATATTAACAAACATAAAATCTTCTTTACTTTCATTTATAGAAAAAAAGAAGTACATTTATGCACAATCACGGTGTATAAATATAACTTAGTGAGTCTATCAGAAGAAGAAGAAGATGAGCTGGAATTATTAAATCGTGGTCTCGATTTCACAGTTAAGCTGTTATCAGCACCTTTAATTGACGTAATTGCGGCTATTGAATCTGCAATCTAATACAAGCGAATATATGCTTAAAACCAAGGACGAGGAAAGGCCATGCGAGTTATCAACGATGTTAAAAGAGGTGCTAGAGACAACAAGCCTGACTCCAAAACAATTAAATGGAATCGTGCCTTGAGATCTTCAAAACAAAGCGATGTATTTTACAAAAAAATCCTACAAAATAAATAAGGTTGTTATAATTAACAAAGCTAATTATGAGAACGCATCATGAAATCGATATCCGAAGATAATTTTGCTGTTTAACTTTGTCCTCTAAATAAACTGGTGAAAGGTGCAAAGTCCATCATAGACATCATGCATAATGTCTTCAATGTTGATAAACACTAGTTAAGAGTCCCAAACCAACAAGTGCCATTTATGTATAGCCTGCCGAAGATCCATAGGACTGGAGATAAAATGAGAAAAATAGTTTCATGCGTCAACTCACCTTTCTCTAAATTGACCAAATGGATAGTCAATGAGATGAAACGATTTAATAATTTTGAAGGGTTTTCAGTGAAGAACTTTTACGATTTTTTCAACAAGATCAAAGTTATAGAAGTCAAGCAAGACAAACAATTTATTCCTTTTGACGTCTTAGCCCTTTTTTTCCAGCGTTCCCGTTGATTTAGCCACCGAAGCAATTATACATCATCTTCAAAAATGTAATATCTCCATCGAATATATCGATGCATACACACGCTAAAAAATATTACTCGAGCGACTTTGAATGAAGCAAGGGGAACAGTTTTTCACCACTCACAGCTGAAGCATTCATGTGCAAAATGCTCCAAAAAAAACATAATAATCGATCCAATTTTAATTCAAAATTTAAAAAAAATAAATGAATATTTGTTTACAATTAAAATACGATCGCGGCAACTCCTTTGCAACGCAATTTATTAAATGAATTGCGGTATCACGCAAGGGGAGATACCGCTTGGAAGCGAGCAGAGTCTATTCTGGATCGCCATACATGGTGCACGTCGCGAGGACCGCGCCGGCAACGAGTTGAGATATCATAAAAATTTTCGGTATTTTTCGTTCAAAAACAATCCAACTCGTATCAAAGTGTATTGCTGAGAATGTCAATTGCAAACAATCAGCAAAAATACGATCTTCCACCCAATGTGCATGGGAAACAGCGCGAAACGTTGAAATTAATAATTCGCGAGTTGTGCGCGTCCGGCCATGAAAGAATTTTGTTGGGTTTGCTTTAAGTTGCAATTGATGTTTCATTATTCCCAAGTTATTTCCTCTAGCCTTGATTTTTGCGGTCGACCAGTGTCACCAGCATTTGCAATGCACGCATTTTGTGTGAAGAAAATTGATAGGCTGATAGTGTTTAGGCGTAAAGTCATTTCACTTGATAGTGAATTTTTGCAATAGTTTGTTGAGTAAAAAGAAGAAATCAAATTGCTCGCGACCAGTGTACTAACCTATATCAAACAAGCATGTGCAGTGATCGTACATGAAAAGGGGGTCTACTTTTGATCGCTGCATGGTGTGCACGCCGGAAGAATTGCACCGGCAACGAATGAACGGATCGTCATACACGGTTTTCCAATGAGAGGTGTTATTTTTATATTAAAAGAAAAATGCCGTTTTTAAATATAAATAATCAAATGTTTATTTCATTATAAAGAGAAAGATATTCCGTTAATAGTGAAAAATAGCATCCAGCAAATGACCACCACCACCACACTTACAGGACCATATCCTTTTCATGAAATTTTCTATAACCAAGTCGCAAAGTGGCTACTTATGTCCTCGATAGCCTCACGAATTCCATCTTTGAGGTCTTAAATCGACGCAATGCTGTTGACCTAGACCTTCTCTTTCACGTGGCCCAAAAGAAAGAAGTCGCAAGGTGTTAAATCACAAGATCTCGGTGGCCAATTGTGATCACCTCTTGGAGAGATAACACGGTCCGGAAAACTTTTCCTGTAAAGATCAATGGTTTCGTTGCTTGTGTGGCACGTGGCACTGTCTTGTTGAAAGTAAACGATGTCCAGATCAATACCATCCAATTTCGGCCATAAAAAATCATTAATCATATCCTGATAGCGCAATCCATTCACCGTAACTGTTGCTCCAGCCTTATTTTCGAAAAAGTAAGGTCTAATGACTTCGCCGGACTATAGGCCGCACCAAACAGTCACACGTTGAGGATAAAGAGGCTTTTCCGAGCCCAAGATGCGACAATTTTGCTTACTGACGAAGCCACCGAGGTGAAAATGGGCCTCATCACTCAAGATGATTTTTCGATGGAATTCGGGATCAGTTTCATGCATTTCAAGGACCCAATCAGCAAGGACACGACGTTGTTGATGATCAACTGGCTTGAGTTCTTGTGTTAACTGAGCTTTATAAGCCTTAAGACCCAAACTTTTATGCAAAATACGGTGTAATGACGTTTGTGGAATGCCTAACTCCAAAGAACGACGAGAAATGGACAAGCCTGGGTTTTAATCAACACTTTTGGCTACAGCAGCAATATTCTCGGCTATTCTTGAGTGACGTGCACGAGTTTTATCCTTCATATCTCTAAATTGTCCCGACAGCTCGAATTTTTCCACCAATTTCTGTATTGCAGTCCGACAAGGTGCTTCACGATAACCCAAAAATGTTCGAATTTTACGAACCATCTCTGCCAAATTTTCACGATTTTTATAGTGCATTTTAATAATTTCAATGCATTGTTGAGGTGTGTATCGTTCCATTTTTAGTTATGACGTAGTTTTTACTTGTCAAATGTTAAATAATGACAGCTTCAAAAGTGACATCTACCGAAATAGTGGGCTATTCAAAATAACACCTCTTATTGGAAAACCCTGTATTTGCGCTCTCAAGTGTTCTTAATTGTATCCCCAATTGTGCAGTCAAGAATTGTCTGTCGATAAATCGCGGATAGTGGAAATCATTTCGCGTGCACAAGAAAAAAATGAACGCGATTGTGATTGGGTGGCGAGCTGATCTGGGACTTAAGTAGACAGTTAGCATATGAAAGCGGCTTGATTTGCATTCAATTTGAATTCCTGCATAATCTCCTTTGAAGATTCCGTTTTTGGTCCACTGGTCAGCATCTTCGCGGCCCATGGGTAGATGTGCTCGAGAAGAGTTAAAGCAATGCCGCTAAGATACATACCACTCGTAAGTCCGTCACAAGTTTTCGCAAGCGAACGGAATAGCCGTCATGTTAGAGGTTTCGGACCTGAAACTTGTCGAGTTCTTCACGCGAGTACTTAGCGTGTCAGCACGTTTCCCATGAACTCCTACATCATAGCGCGTTCCATAAGTATCTTCTCAAGCTAGTATTTGTGCCATTTTTCGTGATAATTGAATTCAACCTCCAAACTGAAGTGATATGATAGCACCGTGCGATTAGTCAGTCAATTAAAACCCCTAAAAACAAGACGATAAAAGTGAATATTTTGTATTATCCTCCCATTCTCCGCTTTTTTTCCTCAAATTTTCGTTGAATATATTATTGTTAGAAGTAGAGCCGCGAAGAAAAATACCAAGAAACCTCATAGAAGAAACATCGACGTAATGGAAAGCAGAACGAACAATTTAAAGAATTACTCAAGGGAACTTGATTCTCCGTCAAAATCTAATTTATGTAACAATTGTGTTTTGTGCCAAAGTTCTGTGCGTCGCATCAAATAGAGGAAACGTGATAGCGTGGATCGGAATTCATCTACAATCAACGTGGCAAATGTTTATTGGTCGTGTACTGTAAAAATCGTAAAATAAAAGTAAATCCTTTCGGTAGAAATTAAAAGAACCAAAAAGTGACTATAATCATTCAAATATCTACAGGCTTACCTACCTTAAAAGCAAGTGCTCGTCGGAGGAGGATTGGATGAGTACCCTTTGTATTTAGTATAAATTTATTATAAATTAGTTAATGAAATCGATTATGAATTCTTTAGTGACACCGATTCTAAATTATTTAATGAAATCGATCATAAATTATTTAATGAAATTGATTATAAATTAATGAATAAAATTTATTCTTATAAATTATTTGATGAAGTCGATTATAAATTCATAAATGACAGCGATTATAGATTATTTAATGAAATCGATTGTAAATTATTTAATGAAATCGACTATAAATTAGTTAATGAAATTTATTATTATAAATTATTAAATTATATGTTTCTGGCAGTCAGGACTGGGGAAGATGTCAAAGCTTGTTTGAGCTCTTTGAATGCTTTTCGACTGAGTTTGGACCAGATTAAATTACCTTTATGGAGCATGCCCGACAGAGGCACTGAAACCGTTGCGTAATTCTAAACGAAGCACCGGTACCAACCGCATACTCCTAAGAAAGCCGTAACTATTTAACGGTCTTTTGTAAGGGAAACTCATCAATCACCCAAGTTTTGTCTGGATCCGTTTTGATGCTACCATCGTGTAATTCGTGTAATTCGTGTCTGTCGGGTATAGAAGCAAGTTCATGGACGTGGCTAGTGTTGTAGTGTGAAATCACAAATAAATCTGGGGCCAAACCAAACTGAAGAACGAAATCGACTTCTAAATGTAACGGGTGTTGTCAATCTTCCCTGGATGGGATGTTTGGTGCCATCAGCTTTGCTGGTTTCAGAGCGCCACGGTTTTACCACCGTAGGGTGTTGATGGGGTACCTTTGAGCCGAGGCCCGTAGCAAGGCAGCTTATACTTGCACCCGTATCATTCAGTGTGACAGCGATTTCGCCCAACACTTTGATTGCGTCAGGTCTGGTGTCATTCTCGGAATCCTCCAATATGTTGCATACGTTCAAGGTTCGACGGCAGATGCGCACTCTCTTGCGGAAGCTCCACCGACGACTAGTGGTCCATTTTATTTTACGCGAGTGAAAGGTGACGTTTTCAGAAGCAAAGATTCACTCTTGAGCCACACAGTTTTCCTGCATTTGAACGTGATATAGCTTTAGTACACGAATTTGTGGCTACCAGTGTTCTTCAGGCAGTACCTGCAGTGTCAAAAGTCTCGTTGGAGAGGCTTCCGAAGAAGAAGGAACCCGTGCAGTCATCATTGTCACGGCCGGTGTATTGTTTTCATTATTGATATTTACACCAGGCCGGCAACCTACTGTTGGGCTTTGGAGTACCACTGAGGCGATTGGGTACTCGCTCGTCGATCTTTTGAAGTGGCGTAATTTGGGCAATCTGGTAAGTAAGTGTTATGTTTATCGCATCCGTAGCAGTAAACCGTACGCTCTGACCGACATGCAACAAACTGATGTCCGGTTTATTTGCAGTTCCAGTAGTTCGTGAGGTTCCACACCGTGGCAACAGTAGACTCGTCTGACTCCCCATCGATGTCCTCCAGATCTGAAGTGTTGGTATCCTGTACCACTTCCGCAATTCCGCGCCACGGAACACGGCTCGTCAAAAGGTGTAGCCGTTCTCAGAGGTCTTCTTTGACTCCTTCCTGCCTACTGACGGCTCGTAAAAGTGATGCCATGTCCTTATGGTCGAAGTTAGCAACGTGACGGCAAGCTGGCCATAAATTGCACTTTAACATCCGCAGCGATTGGATTTGGGTCATATACTCGGTTAGATGATAATTTAGCCGTAATATGTCAACTCAAAGCTCCAAGATCCTCTTGTTCATTTTAACTATGGGATACGCCATACAGAGTACCACCTTCCGCCGTGACCAGTGGTGGGATGGACGAGTAGCATGTATAGCCTGTACGTTTCTAGCGCTGCTCCCCGAAGCAACATCGGTAAGTAGCTGACCAGCGCCATGTGGTCCCCCGGCAGCATCTGGTCGATCAGTGACTCCACCTGACTAACAAAGACCTCCACGTTGATAGAATTTGGCTCTCCGCTAAAATGGAGATTACGGCCCTGAATGATGCTAGGGAGTTGAGTCGGCTTCAACCGATACAGTGAATTTTGAGGTCCACGTTGCTCTGGAGGAGCCACTGGACCAAGAGTCGGTAGTTGCATTGGGCTCAGCCGCGACTGGTATACTGGAGCCATTGAAAACATGGACGAGCTCGAGTTTCGCTCGGGTTCGAATCTTGAACCCACCGAAAAATCCCAAGGGTTTGGGTCCAAGTCCCACTGCGGAGGCGTTCGGGGACGTGCTTGAGGTGGACTCTTCTGTTTGCTCTCCAGAGCGGTTATCTGGGTGGTCAAGACCTACAGTAGTGCCATCATATCCTGCAAGACTGTCGCATCTATAGATACGTTGGTAATCTGCTCTTCAATAGACGGCACTGCTTCAGCTCCTCCCATCTCGTCAAGATCATCCAGTAGTAGGGGGGGATCAGTTCCTGCGATCATTGGTTTTGGAGACGGCCCTTTGTTTGGCTGGTGTCTCGTCAAGTTCGGTTGGTGGTACGGCAGAAGTTGTCGGTTGTCTACAAAGTCGGCACGAATGATTGATCAGGAGAGGTTGAGCCACGCAAGTCATATGAAACTGATGGGAACACGGTAGCGTTCGCACCGGCGTGACATAATTTCTTGCCTGCTGGAAGATCACACAGAGCACCGTCGGTCCCGCATCTGAATGCAAACGACGTTTGTCTAGTGTGCGTTTTGTTAAATTTTTTTGTAGTGGGCCCTTGTAGTGGGGAAAAGAACCCGCCCTGAGACACCACAATGCTAGCCTGCCTGTGCATTCACACATCCTCAGGCAAGGCCAATCTTGGCGAGCATCAACTTCCTCGCTCGCCGAGGCAACAGACCATCGCTGCAGTTCTTTATGGACATTTTTATCCACCTAATATCACTACAGTTTCTGGCATTATGTAAAAGACGTTTTCATTGTCTTGAAGGAAACAAGTGTAAATCGAACTTTAAAATTGTATAAAATTTATCATCAAATAAGAAAACGAAGGAAAAACGCTGGCTTTTCTCGATTTAAATATTACGCGCAACGGCAGGGACATAAAATTTTTGATCCATACAAAGCTAAAAAAACAGACAGATATATCAAGAAAGACTCGTATTGTCCACATCAAAACAAAATCACAGCGTTAAGATCGATTATATATCATATGTGAGTAGGGGTAGAATACCAGTTCTAGGCCACTTTTTCTATACGAATTGAGATTGATTTTGCGCGCCACCTAGTGGCGGAAATTGGAACTAATGGCGCTTGAAGCGGCCGGGAGTGAAACTAATGGTTTGTGTCTCGGACATGTGGGTGGGTGTCTTGGGTGTGTGGGTGAGTGTATTAGGGTAGTATCGGTGGATGCCTGAGATAAGAAGGTATGAGTCCGGAACACGTGTGGATCTCTTGGGTGGTTGCCAGAGGGTAGGTGTGTGTCTAGGGTATGTGGATATGTGTAACAGATTTGTGTAGGTGTGGGCCTTAGATATGTGTACAAGATTGGCATAGGTGAGTGCCGGGGATGAGAAGGTATGGGTCTTAGGTAAATAAACATCGGTATCTTGGTTAAATAGGTAAGCGTTTCGAATTAAAGTACCCTCTAACGGTTAGTAGAAGTAGTCATATGTCTTTAGATTACTGGTGCATATCCTTAGTCTTTACAGCCTGTGATGGTAAATAGTGAAACTAGAAAGTTGATTTCTGTCTGGATTAGTCCCGTGTTTTCAGTTAATAGATTAAAGACTTAGATTTCCCAGCGTGTTTACATAGCGTTAATATTTATGTTTTAAGCCTTTGACGCTTTTAGCGATAGATAATTATACTATCCATATTTTTTATTCATCTGGAAGGATTTCCTATATATGTCTTAGTAGTAATAATCTTACATATAAATTTCATTCATCCATTCATTAATTATATAAATTTTTCTCATTACAAAGAAAATACGGTTATCAATTCCTAAATATTCTCATGATATTTTTTTATCAATTTCACAAGTCCATGTGGTAAAAAGGTCAAGATATTTGAACCCATAAATTATTTACATGGCCATCTACATTCTACAGACGATCCTTTTCAATCTCAAGTACCTTCCGCAGCGTTTTTTTTCTTATCGCATGCATCCATATGTGACATATTCTTGAAGATGTTTTTTTTTTCACACGTGATATGGAGTGAGTTAATCTTTTCCATGTTAGGGAAAGGCTATTAGTACTTGTGGTTAAATTTTATGAGGTGATAATTGGACATGGCTTCTAGTGATCGTATTGATGAGAACAGAAGCTAGTTAAGTGAGATAAATGTATGGTGATTATGGGCGCATGATTTATGAGGTGTTGCTTGTGGTAATCCCAATGATGGGAAAATTGGGTAGTGTATGCATGTTACTTGATATATGTGGAAATTTGAGTATGGGAATTTTAGATGTTAGAAACAATGTATGTATGGAATGTGTTAAGAAATAAGAACATTATGGATGATAATTTATGGAGCACTTTGGTTTTATTTTAGCTGTTTATGTTTTAGGCGTATAGATCAGATACAGAGTGTATGATGGTGTATTTGGTGAGAATTTATGATGTTTCGTCTGCAGTGAGGTTTAAGGATGGGATTAGAAATTCTAGGTTGCCATTAAATCGTGACAGGAGCATGCTATTAATTTATAATTTATGGCTTTGGAAGAGTATAAAAGGGAAGCTGAAGGATTATTGAAATCAATTCTGATCTAGCTCGTCTCTGCGACAGAATAACGCTTGAGTTTAGATCGGAATTAAGTTTGCGAAGTTATTTTTGCAACATAAGTAATCACGGCGTAGTGGACACGAATAATTTTCGGTCCTTGTCACTCTATCTGCGGACTATCCGCTTGGTTAAAAAATTTTGTTTAAAACAGCGATTCTTGGGAAAGAATATAGCAATCACGGCGTAGTGGACACGAATAATTTTCGGTCCTCGCCACTCTACCTGCGGACTATCCGCTTGATTAGGAAATTTTATTTAAAACAGCGATTCTTGGGAAAGAATATAGCAATCACGGTGTATTGGACACGAATAATTTTCGGTCCTCGCCACTCTATCTGTGGACTATCTGCTTACGTAGGAAATTCAAAAAAAGAATATTCAAAATTTTTATAAGGCTCCTTATACTACGCCACCATCTTCGAAAGAAGCGAATGGCTCATACATTTTTGTCAGCTTTGTAGAAACAAAAATCTTGCTTCAGCACGCTTCTATGCAGGAGCAATAAAGTGTTTGGACAACAAATCTCCAGTTCGAAGATTTCATTGATTTAGGACAACCAACCTCCTTTTGTCAGATTCAGCACACTTCTACGCAGGAGCGAAATAGCATTTGGAACGAAAAAATCTCCAGTTTGCAAATTATATTCAGGAAGACGTCGGGAGTTAGTTAAGAATTCTTTGTATTATATAAATTCACTGTTTTATTTTGATTAAGTTAGTAAAGTATAAAGAGTAAGATGTCTGTGTCCATACATAAATCCTTGAAAAGAAAATATACCAATAGTCAAAATACATTACACTGTCAAATTTGCGACGTTGAAATTAAAAAACAATTCTTTAAGAACCATTTGAAAAGTAACTTGCATAGAACAAATACATCCCAAATCAACACTAGTGATGATCAGGGAAAAGTGAAGAAAATTTCACAAGCATTTGCTACTCGAATAGCAACATACCAAATCATTAACGAAAATAAGAATTTAAGTATTAAAGAGTTTTTAACAAATGAGAGCCATTGTTTCAAAGACCTAATTAGTGCTCAACTTCAAGAGCTCACGGCTATAAAAGTCAATTTAGAACTTTTTGCCGTTTTTTTAAAATTTGATTTAAGTAGCCAGAATGATATGAGCGATTTAAAATCATTCAATACGAAGAATGTTATCATTACCAGGGTTGCGACCTTGAGCATGTTTACAAAGATTTTTGTGGTGTTATCGTGAAAAAAAGTGAGGAATTTCAAGAGAGGGATAGTGGCTGGGCATTCCAACAGGCCCTTTATTTACAGGTTAACGTAAATAAGTATACACCCTTCCGTGGAGGATCTTATCTACCTCTACCAAAAGAGGTGTTATCAAAAAAAGCATGTGTGAATGTAAAAAATTCCGATGATGCATGTTTCGCTTGGGCTATTGTTTCTGCTCTTCATCCCGTTGAACAACATTGTTACCGTATTAGCTCATACCCCCATTACTCATCTATTTTGAACTTGGAAGACATTACGTTCCCTATTACTTTCAAAGAGATTCCCATTTTCGAGGAAAAAAATAATTTGAGCGTAAATGTCTATGGTTGGAAAAAGGGGTCCAAAAACAGACTAGCCTCTAGAAGGCATATAAATCTACTTTATGTGGAAAATGAAAGAGGTACCATAGGACATTATTGCTGGATAAAAAATTTAAGTCGACTTGTGAATAGTGGAATGACTAAAAATGCCCATGCATCTTACCTCTGTGATGGGTGCCTTGTTAAATTTACCAGCGTTGAGCGATACAATGAGCATGTGAAACATGATTGTAATAAGATCCATACAATTTTACCGTCAGAAAAGGAAAAATATTTAAGGTTTAAAAATGTAGGAAAGCAGCTTAAAGTTCCATTTATAGTCTATGCTGACTTTGAAGCATTACTGCAACCAATAGAGTCATGTTCTCCAGACCCTCGGAGTTCATTTACAGAGACTACTCACATTCATGTACCATATAGCGTTGCATATTATATAAAGTGCAGCTATGATTCATCCCTGAATAAATTAGAAATTTTCAGAGGCAGCGACTGCCCTAAGGTTTTCCTAAGTAGGTTGCAAGAAGAACAAGCCCATGCAATTGTCCGATGAGGAAGAAGAGAAGTTTGTAAACGCAGTGTCTTGTCGTATTTGTGATGAAAAGTTTGACTCAGAAACCCGGAAAGTAAGAGATCATTGTCATTTGACAGGAGTCTTTAGAGGTGCAGCTTGTAACAAATGTAATATTCTATATAGAGTTCCCAATTTTATACCTATAGTCTTTCATAATCTTAGTGGATATGATGCTCATTTCATATTTCAGAAGTTTGGAGGAGATTCTGATAATATTGAAGTTATTCCTAAAAATAAGGAAAAATATATTGGATTTTCCAAACATATGAGGGTTGATAATGAAACAATAACATTAAGATTTATTGATTCTTATCGTTTTATGGGCTGTAGTTTAGACAAACTTGCAAAGAACTTAAGTCCCGATAAATTTCTCGAGACTAAAAGGTATCATTCTGACGATAGTTTGTTCAACCTCGCGGTAAGAAAGGGGGTTTTCCCATACGAGTATATAGATTCTTTCACCAAACTTGATGAAACATACCTGCCTGCCAAATCATGTTTTTACAGTACACTACAAAATAGCGGGATTAGTGATGAAGAGTATAAGCATGCTCAAAATGTATGGGAAAAATTCAATTGTCAAACACTGGGCCAGTACTCTGATGTTTACTTAATAACAGATGTGCTCCTATTAACTGATATATTTGAAGAATTTAGAAATGTATGCCAGCAAATCTATGGACTAGATCCAGCTCATTATTTTACGGCCCCTTCACTCAGCTGGGATAGCATGCTCAAAAGCACTAAAGTTGAGCTCAAATTGCTAACAGATATTGATATGTACAATTTCGTGAAGCAGGGAATTAGAGGAGGACTCTGTCAATGCACTAAAAGATATTCAAAGGCAAACAATAAATATATAACTTCATACAACCCTGATCTTGAGAGTAACTATATTCTGTATATTGATGCAAATAACCTATACGGTTGGGCAATGAGTCAATATTTACCCATCAATAGTTTTCGCTGGCTAAGCAATGAGGAAATCCAATGTTTAGATATTCTGAATGTTGAGGACACTGCTTCCAAGGGGTTAATTTTATCCGTTGATCTAGATTATCCAGAAGACCTTCACGAGCTACACAATGATCTTCCGTTTTGCCCCGAAAGTCGGATCCCCCCTCTTGAAACCTCTAAATGTAAGAAACTGATCGCAACCGAATCAAATAAACGTAATTACATTATCCACTATAGAAATTTAAAACAGTGTTTACGTGCAGGACTGAAATTAGTTAAAATACATCGTGCAATAGAGTTTAGTCAATCACCATGGTTGAAAAAATATATAGACTTAAATACTGAAATGCGTACTAAGGCAACTAATGATTTTGAGAAAGATTTCTTCAAATTAATGAACAATAGTGTATTTGGAAAAACCATGGAAAATGTGGATAAATATGTAAATGTTAAGGTCTCAACCCATTGGGATAATGTCGGAAAAAAGAAAGGAGCTCATTACCACATAAGTCGACCTAATTTTCATAGTTGTAAAGTAATTAACCAAGATTTAGTTCTCATTCAAATGGATCGAATCAATGTTAAATATGATAAGCCAATTTATATCGGCATGGCAATTCTTGATGTGTCAAAAACCTTGATGTATGATTTTCATTATAGTTTTATCAAAAATAAGTACAATAGTCAGGCTCAACTTTTATATATGGATACAGACTCTTTTATCTATAATGTAAAAACTGAGGACATTTATGATATTAAGAACAATATAAATTTATTTGATACTAGCAATTACCCTAAAAATAATGTATATAATATTCCTCAAGTTAACCAAAAAGTATTGGGTAAATTTAAAGATGAAAGCCCCATAGATCCCATAGCAGAGTTTATTGGAACAAAAGCAAAGTCATATTGCATTATTACAGATAAGTCATGTATAAAAAAAATTAAAGGCATCAAAAAATCGGTTGTAAATAATGAAATTGAGCCATCAGATTTTATAAAATGTGTAGAGGATACGAAATTAAAATTATTTAGTAAAATGCATACATTTAGATGTGATAAGCACCTCATTTATACTAGATTAGTCAATAAAATAAGTCTTTCAGGAGATGATGATAAGCGTTTCCTGATTCCAAACTCTTATAATACTTTAGCATAGGGCAATCATATGATAAATTCATAGTTTTAGTTCATAAGAAAACATATTGTATTATCATGTAAGTCATTTTATTATTATACCTTTGTTACAATAAATCATTTTTATTAATCCATGAATTATGGTCTTTTGAAAATCCAAGCCATTTCACAAAGATTTTGTCTCCTTTTGTCTTTAATACCTTTTCCACTAAGAAATCATTTGGGTATTTGGTCCTACTTAGTTCCTTCTCATAAAAACCGCCTTCAACAGGGTTGCCTTGATAATCAGCCAATAAATATGTAACAGGGTTTGTGAGCTGAATTGTATGTATTTTGAATATTTCAGTTGTCCAGTTTGGAGTGTAACCCTTTTCAAATAGATGCTTGTATTTACTGATGCGGACATAGTCTCCTACTTTGTATTTTGGCCAGGCATAAGCCTTAGTATGATTGTATGCAGAAATGAGTAATTGGGATTCATTCGATTTGTTGACATCAATTGGTCTCATTTTGATTGAA
Source organism: Odontomyia ornata (assembly GCA_963969285.1). NCBI lineage: Eukaryota > Metazoa > Arthropoda > Insecta > Diptera > Stratiomyidae > Odontomyia > Odontomyia ornata. Next base: position 57,687,193 of record OZ017743.1, on the reverse strand, counting down.
CGATGGATGGTCCTATTGTATTGGTTGGTAAGATTCTTGATAGTATTAATCCATTTGTATGAGCCATTTATGCTGAACTGACGCCACATCATGTTTTTGAGAGTTCTGTTAAATCGCTCGACTATAGATGCTTTCTTAATGCTGTACGTTGAGTAATGATTTATGTTATATGTTTCCATAAGTTGTTGGAAATTTCGGTTGAAAAACTCGTTGCCATCATCAGTTTGCAGGTTGGTAGGTACTCTACCACTTTTGAAAATAGATTGCATTGCAGCCTGTACTTCCTTTCCGGTTTCGCTTCTAATTGCTACAGTCCAAGCATATTTTGAGAAAGTATCTATTACGGTAAGAAGAAATGCATAGCCTTTGTTTTCAGATCGATATGCTCCCATTTCAACCAGATCCGCTTGCCATAAATCATCGAGCCCTTTTATGATCACTCGTCGTCGTGGGAAATTTTTTCTAGCAGGTCTATGTAGCTCATTGACAACATTTATTTTACTCATGTTTCTCCTTAATAAGTTTCATACAGTTCTGGTCATAATTAGTCTTTATACACTATTTATATAATGTAGAGAGCGCTCAATTTTCGTTTATTTTCTTGTAAAGTTTTGTCATTTCCGCCATAATATTAACATAAAACTGTTCCATTCTTCCCTTGCTGGCAGCATACATTTCTTCTAATCTTTTCTCTAATAGGGCATTTTGTTCTTTCATAAGCTCATATTGATCATGCAAGAATTTTCGTGGTTCTGTTTCATGTGTTAGATTAGCCTGTGTAATTTTATCACCAATATTTTCAATCATATTCCTGGTATTTATACTCTGATCGGTAGCAACGTCTTGGATTTTAGTCAGTTGCATTGAAATGGATTGATCCAGTTTTGTACAAATATTTGTTACATCTTTTTGAAACTCTACCAAATTTGTATCCACGTATCTCTTGGTGACAGAATCACTCTCATCAATTGGGTCAGCAAGTCTTTTCATTCGTTTTAATTTTAGATCGTAATCACCGTCTGCAGTTAGATGAAATCCTTCACCACGTAGTCCTCGGGGTCCCGTTCTCCCTGGTGGCCCAGGCCTTCCTTCTACCGCATGACCTAGAGCAATACGTCCAAACTTATCAACACTCATAATGAAAGTGTTTGAGATACCTACCTCTACAATACTTAAATAATGATATCAGCTTCTCGCAACTCTTCGATAATAGCTAAGGTTTCATTGTTGTGACTATTGTTCCCAGCTTGTGTAGAGCCTATCAGTAATATTAATCTTTCAACTAACTCATTAGGATCATCCCAATAGATATAATGTAAAATTCATCACTTGTTTGCAGAGTTCTATCTAGTAAATCATCTTTAATAAAAGTCTGTTCATCACTAGGCTCTTCTTTTTTTAAGTACAGGGATATCCTTCGAAATCTCTGCTTTCTTAACGAGCTCTTTCAATGGCTCTGTAATCGGTTTCAGGTCTTCCTCAATTTTTATCCCACTCATTTGCTTACCAGTCTTGAGCAAATTGAATTTCTTTCGTATGATCTTGGAAGTTTTGATTATGTCTTTGATTATTCGTTCATCATTTTCAATCTTCGTATTAGGTCTACTTTTTAGAGGTCTTTTCTTACGATAAATCTGTTGGTTCTGCATTTCTAGGTTTTTTTCAGTCAATTTCTGTTTAGCTGTCTGTTTAGCAGATGCCCTGTCTGTTTAGCTATCCGTTTAGCAGATGCCCTGTCTGTTAAAGTTCAATGTTGGAGATTGACTAGTGAGAAATATTTAGTGCTCCTTTAATTTATAGCTTAATGAACGTATCAAATCCTTTACGGTATCTCCTTCGGTCTATTCTACTATTTTTATCAATTACTAGGAAACCATAATCATTCTGCCAACATTCTTTGCATATATCGCGGAACTGATTGAACAACATGTCACTGTTCACGTGGTCGCTATGAATATGTCTCAAATTCATTTCATCTTGTTTAAAGATTATAATAAAGTTGGCATTGTCTCGAATCAAATGTTTTGGAATCCAGGTATAAGTTTGACACAAATAAAAGCAATCAACGTCATGATGCCTACCCATACTAAAATATTCTCGTACATTGTTTTGTTGCTCGCATGCTATGTCATCAAATATAAACACAGAATTCCGTTTTACATTCTCTGGTGGAGTGATCTCTGAATTATTAGAGAACGTATAATATCCTATGTCTTTGATCCGTCCTAGAACTTGGTTCAAATATTGATATTTTGGCTGTAGTAGGGATTTTGAGTATATATAAATATTTTCAAACTTTAAACCGTTTTGATGTGTGATCAATGTTAGCATTAAATTAGTTTTCCCACAGTTTGATGGACCGACAATAAGTGACCGGATGCTGTTTGGCAGTAAAAATCCATGTTTCCCTTCTCCGGTGTGCTCAGCAGTAGAAATATTTGTAATTGGGAGAGATGTGCGTTGTTTGATGAACCGCATTTTTAAACTGACTACCATTTTTACAATAAAAACCATTGCTTAAATAACATTGCCATCACTTTTATAAGTTATTTGCTTGAAGCATGAACAAGTCAAAAGGTATATAAGCAGTATGTTGACCTATGAAGTCGCTAATTTACCGGTGTCAGTAAGAGGAGCTGGTGTATTTAATTCTGTTATAAGCAATCTCCCGTTTGAATTACATATTCCCGGTTATCAATATTGTGGTCCTGGTACAAAATTAAGAGACCGTTTAGAACGAGGTGATCCTGGAATAAACCCATTGGATAAGGCTTGCAAAGACCACGATATAGCCTATTCTAAACACAAAGATACAGAAAATCGGAATATTGCTGACCGCATATTAGCCGCAAAGGCCTGGGAGCGAGTTAAATCTAGGAATGCAAGTTTAGGTGAGCGTGCAAGTGCATGGGTCGTTACTAGTTTAATGAATACGAAGGCCAAATTAGGGATGGGACTTGAACGACGGAAGAAAAACAACAAAAAACATGGAATGAAAAAGCCAAAAGTCATAAAAAATAGTAAAGCTCCATCTTTTAAACATGTTGTGAGACGAACATATCATGTATTGAAGCAATCCAACCCTCAAAGTACTGCAGATGCAATTAGAATCGCTACTAATGCAGCAAAAGATGTTTTAAAAAATCGTAAGAAGCCCATCAACATTCCTCGGGTCATACCTATCCCGAAAACTGGAGGAGTGCTACCCATAATTCCAATACTCGCTGCTATTGGATCACTTACTGGTGGTGGGTCAGCAGTTGCAAATGCTATTAATACGGCACGAAATGCTAAGAAAAAATTGGAAGAAGCTATTCGACACAATAAAAAAATGGAAGAAATAGCAGTCGGCCATGGTGTTTATTTGAAACCATACAAAAAAGGACTTGGACTTTTCCTGAAACCTGCAAAAAACTTATAGAGACGCTACCCAATAGACCATTAAATGAACTGGACCTGAATAAATTCTGTCGAAAACACATTAAACATTTTAGAGGAGTGTTTATGCGTGACGCTTTACCGAGAAAACCAAGAAAATATGAATGTGGAATAGTGAATCTAGACAACTCTTCAGGACCAGGAACACATTGGGTAGCATACAGCAAAAAGAACAAAAATATTGAAAACTTTGACAGCTTTGGAAATCTTCAGCCTTCAATGGAGATCATAAAGTATCTTGGACGAAATATTAGTTATAACTATATGAAGTATCAGCGTTTTGATACAGTAGTTTGTGGTCATATGTGCTTAATGTTTTTATTGCGTCAGCATGGGAGAGATAAATCATATAAATAAAGGTAATTTACAGAAAAATTGCTAATTCGGTTCAAGTAATCATGTCCTATGCATTAACTTTCACAGGCAATGCATCAGTGCTAAGCGCTGACTACTTCCCTATACTGGAACTTCAATCTGATTACGTATGTGGGCTGGTTGATTTTCAGACTTATAACTCAATTCCTAACGTTGACTCAACAAATAACTTATTTCACATCGGCGATCTATTGATTGAAATACCAATAGGATCATACGAAATTGATGATATTGCCAAGTATATTAGCGATGCCTTGGGCAGGTCCGGAGAAAATTTTCATGTATTTATGATTGCAAATAACAACACGCTTCAAGTTGAAATCAGGAGCAATTCACCTATATATTTCGACAAGGAAAATTCTATTGGGCCACTACTTGGATTCAGTAAGCAAGTACTCACCCCAAATCTTACACATAAATCAGATTTGCCTGTCAATATAATCAAAGTCAGTACAATTCGGGTGGAATGTAATATTATAAGTGGATCATTTTCAAATAGCTCAAAGGTACATACAGTTCACGAGTTCTCACCAACAGTTGCGCCAGGGTATAAAATAGTGGAAGTGCCAAAGAATGTGATATATTTACCAGTCAACTCTAGGAGAATAAGCACAATAGTCTTACGACTTGTGGACCAGGACGGTGATTTAGTGAATTTTAGAGGCGAGAGTATAACAATAAGACTTCACTTGAAACCTATAGACTTTACAAATTTATAACGTGAAAATAAATAAACACCTTAACGCGAGTTACACCAACAACATTCAGTCCATAGCTTCGAAACATCAAGCAACAGAGACTGCTCAGCGAAAAACATTATCAGCTAAGAACAAAAGATTTCTAATATCGCAGGGTTTTATTCTGAAAGAAAATTGAATTAAGTGAAAATGAGCGACATGCTAGATGTAATGGAAACTGTTTATTACGATAATAGTATATCGAAAATTGAATATCATAGCTACTCACCATTTGTTAGCTCGTTTAACAATAATGATGAAATACGAATCGCTATCCAAAATCAAGATCTCTATTTACACCCAAGCGAGAGCTACGTTTACATTGAGGGACAAATATTCAAAGGAGACAAGACGGTAAAGCCGAATGAAGTTAAACTAACAAATAATGCTATCGCTTTTCTATTTGAAGAGGTTCGATATGAATTGAATGGCATTGAAATTGATCGCATAAAGAATCCAGGGGTGACATCAACAATTAAAAGTACCATATCTCTGTCAGAAAATGAAAGCAAAATGCTTGTCAACGCTTGCTGGTCAATTGAGAATTTGAGTGTAAATGCGGATGCAACTTTTAATTTCTGTATTCCACTGAAAATGCTCTTAGGATTCGCAGAGGACTTTAAAAAAATTATAATGAATGCACGGCATGAGCTAGTTCTAATTCGATCAAGAACTGATGTGAATTCACAACTTTACATGACTGAATCATCATGTTCAATGAAAATTTCTAAGCTGCAGTGGTATATGCCTCATGTTACTGTAGCCGATCAAGACAAACTAAGCCTACTGAAAATAACAGAGACAAGCAGTTTTTTGAACATATCATTTAGATCCTGGGATTTGTATGAACTGCCATCAGTTCCACAAACAACTCATCATACATGGTCGGTTAAAACATCAAACCAATTGGAAAAACCACGCTATGTAATATTCGCTTTTCAAACTGCACGAAAAAACGATGGATCAAAGGATGCGTCAAAGTTTGATACATGTAGCTTGACCGATTTTAAAGTTCATCTGAACTCAGAAATCTACCCATATCATGATTTAAACATCAATTTTGATAAAGATCAGTTTGCACTACTTTACGATATGTACTGTAAATTTCAATCATCCTATTACAATAAGATATCACAGCCACTCATAAGTAGGGAGCAGTTCAAATCAATAGCACCCCTAGTCCTAATAGACTGTTCACGACAAAATGAGTCAATCAAAACAGGCCCAGTGGATGTTCGAGTGGAGTTCCGTACATCGAAGAATATTCCGGAGAATACTTCTGCGTATTGCCTGCTCTTACATGATAAGCTATTTTCATACAACCCTCTTACAACTCAAACATTGAAGCAATAAGTAGGAGAAAAGAAACTAAGATTGACCGTATAAATACTGGATGGACAATGCTAAACAATTTTTAAAAACAACAAAAATATACCATCGATGTTTATCTACAATAAATGTGACTCTTAACAAAAACAAAACGTGTATAAACGTGAAAAGCATAGATGGAATACTACATTCATTCAAGAGATCTCAACAAAAGAACATGTCATAATGTTTTGGGTGGATGTGATTCGAAGCCATATCCCATACTGTATTTGTCAACATTCATGGATTTATTTTCGAATGATAGACATAATTGTTAATGATAAATATTTCGAGTTGTATTTAACGGGTCAAGGAGGTCATAAGTCATTGCTGCTACGTTTAAGAAATGGAGAACCTATCCCTATAAGTTTCAACATTGATTACAAATTCAAACCATCGCAACATATTAAGTTTGAGACATTTGGTAAGTATACTATATTCAAGTTTCATGTGTTACTGGGCTGAATGATGTATTTTTTTTCTAGGAGGCGACGTTGTTATAATGGGCGCAATATGTGAAACAAGCAATAAGCTACCAGTTATTTGTCCTTTCAAACTAGGCCGTGAAACAAGACATATTTCCTGTGAAGAAGGAAGTCAAATTGGAGGACAGATGCAGTACATCAATAAAAAGACCTCATTTTGCTGCTTCCCCTTTATATAAACTAAACTAGAAGCATTATATGATTAGAACTTGAACAACAATCAAGCAGTTAAGACCTTCAAAATGATTCTCGAATATTTCTTGAGTGAATATCCTGACATCTTTCCTGAGCATCGAGCATTCATAGAGAATTATTTACTTGAATACAAAAATATGGGAGAGAAAGTAACCAATCAATACGGCAAGCATTACGAATCCTGTGAATGGTCTGACTCTGATGCCACATCAGGCGCCGATACATGTATTTGTCATTCATATGAGCGAGAAACGAAATATATCTTTAAACTTATAAAACAATACATTATACTCATATCTCGCGTTTCTACTGCAAAACATTAAACATAGTCAAACCAGATTGATATATAAATAACGGAAAAGATACTAATTTTTACTAGTTGTTAACTTCCCGGCCATGGACAAGTTTATCTTCGACATACAATTTATTTCCGGAAACAACCATCAATATTTCATCAAAGAGCTCGTCATTCTCCCGCTTGGAACCATATCTCCTATACTTTATCACTTCAAGCCTCCGTATCCACATCAGGAACTAGCTTCAAAGGCATGTCGTCAAAACGATTATGAAATCGAAAACATCAATGGATTACACTGGAGTGACGGAGATATTTGCTATAATGAACTACCAAACATAATGAGCACCTTTACAAACAGTACAATATACATCAAAGGAGATATAAAAGAACAGATTCTCAAGCGATATTTACCAACTGCTGATATCATACAATTAAATATACCTAAGTTAAGTGAACTTAAAAATTATTCAACATATTGTCGAATTCATAATGATAAAAAACAGTACATCCGATGTGCAGTCCAAAATTGTATCAATATTTATTTGTAGTTGCTAGTCAATGGTATTCTACAATAAACAAGTTTATATGAAAAAGAAGAAATAAATCTTTTATTTTACTCTAACATTCAAAATTCTCATACTCAAATTTCCACATATATCAAGTAACATGCATACACTATCCAATTTTCACAGCATAGGGATTACCACAAGCGACACGTCATAAATCATGCGCCCACAATCACCATACATTTATCTCACTTAACTAGCTTCTATTCTCATCAATACGATCACTAGAAGCCATGTCCAATTATCACCTCATAAAATTTAACCACAAGTACTAATAGCCTTTCCCTAACATGGAAAAGATTAACTCACTCCATATCACGTGTGAAAAAAAAAACATCTTCAAGAATATGTCACATATGGATGCATGCATGCGCATGCGATAAGAAAAAACGATGCGGGAGGTACTTGAGATTGAAAAGGATCGTCTGTAGAATGTAGATGGCCATGTAAATAATTTATGGGTTCATGTATCTTGACCTTTTTACCATATGGACTTGGAAACTGATAAAAAAAAATCATGGGAATATTTAGGAATTGATATCCGCATTCTCTTTGTAATGAGAAAAATTAAATTAATTAATGAATGGATGAATGAAATTTATATGTAAGCTCTAAAGATTATTACTACTAAGACATATATGGGAAATCGACGCTGAAAGCGTCAAAGGCTTAAAACATAAATATTAACGCTATGTAAACACGCTGAGAAATCTAGGTCTTTAATCTATTAACTGAAAACACGGGGCTAATCTAGACATGAATCAATTTTTTACTTTGTATGGGAGACTACGAACCAACCACACCTTATTGTGAAATGGATCTATACTTATCTAAGGCTCATACATACTCATCCCAGGCACTCGCCTACACTAATCTGATACACATCCCCATATACCTAAGATCCACACCCTCGCCTCAACCATCCATGACATCCACACCTATTCCGGACTCATACCTTCTTATCTCAGGCATCCACCGATACCACCCTAATACATGCACCCACACACTCAAGACACACACCCACATATCCGAGACACAAACCATTAGTTTCAATCTCGGCCGCTTCAAGCGCCATTAGTTCCAATTTCCGCCACTAGGTGGCGCGCAAAATCAATCTCAATTCGTATAGAAAAAGTGGCCTAGAACCGACATTCTACCCCTACTTATGTGTCGTTTAGTATTATCAGTGGAAGATTATGACAATTAGGAGCATATCGTGCACTTGGCAGAAACGAATGGATACGATGAAGAAGTTGTGGACGAATTGATTGCCAAATGCATATATAAAATAAAAAGAGAGAGAGAGCTAAAACCCTTTTCCATCAAAACTCCATAGCAAACAATATACAATCGCATCTGCCATATGTTCCAAAGATTCGCAGCACACTTAAGAAGGAATTCAGCAGAGCCAGTCTTAGGATTGTGCATTATAATACTATTAAGCTTGGCTCACCCCTTGCGCTCTACAAAAGATCCATTTTCACCAAAACATAAGAGCGGAATCCACTAAGTCAATTGCACAGAATGTGATATGAAGTATATTGAAAAAACTAGACGTGCAGTAGAATTTCTTCTCAAGGAACACGAGAGATGCATCAAGAATAAAGACGTAAATAGAAGTGTTGCTGCACACGCATTGTGTGTTGCGTTGTTGTGTTGTGTGTATGAATCCCTTTTCATACATATTACGGACAATTTAGTAAATATCGAGTTTTTCTCAAAAAAGGAGGGAAATTTAATACATAGGCTTTTAAGTACCATGCAATATAATAAATAATCAAAGCCAAGGGTACTTACCCACTCCGCCAACGAGCACTCATTATTTTTTTGAGAGGGGGGGTTGGTAAACGTGCCTGAAACTTAAAACAACTTACGGATTTTAAAGCTGAGAGGTTAAACGGGTGAACATTAGGCAGCTGGTATGCAAATAGATTGATAGTTCTCGCAAATAGACCTGTACAAATTAAATTTCGCGACGATCACAATAGTTAATAACGTTTTCCCTTCAATACATGCTGAGATCAGTTGGAATTTATTTTAAGCGTAATATTGTACCGGTTGTAACTTGAGAATTAAGATTTTTTTTTTGGTAGTAAGCATTCGCGTTCAATGTTGGTTCCCAATTATTAAGGCATAGAACATACCATAAGGGTGTATAAAGACATTTAAAAATACCGCTATCAGAGTGAAAATACAGATCAACACTTTTGAATATCATAACCGTGTGGTCTTCAAGCGTAGTGATGTTCGCTGCAACTTATTCTATTGCGATGAATTTCTTGTTTCACGTTGCTATTTAATATGGTTGAGTGCTCAGTTGGCAATTATGCAGGAAGGTAATTGATATGACAAGACATGGAAACCTCAGAAACACTTCACTTGATAGTTTCTCCACAAGTGCGTACTTATCTCTTCGTCATTAATCACGCTTGACATCGGCAGGGACATAAAGCCGAGCGTTTCACAACGACGAATCGATATATGGAGCAAGTTGAAGAATTTCAGTTTCACTCGAAACCGCACCGGCTATCGCTTGGCTTACGTTGAATATTATTGCCTCTTGCAAACGAGAAATTGATTGCCTAATGATCGAACTCAATTCTTATTTCAAACCGTGAAGCAGCCAAGTGTTTATATATAATTTGGCATCTTTTCTTTACTACTTTTTGTCTTGCTTTATCACTATCTGAGTTGATAGTCATTTATCTTTTCTATTAAATTAACCCAAGAGCGATTTTATTTTTTGTACTCACGCGTTGGATCACAAAAAAATTTTCAATCTTGGGACGGTGATGGAAAGTATATGTCACTTTTCGCTTAAATTTCACTTGCTTGAAATGAATTCTTGAGGTTCATTCATAAAGGTGAATTATTATAGTTTTAGATTAGATTTCATTAAATCAAACTGCACTTTCTCCGTAGTCGCCGTTCGATGAATCCATCCCAATGGAAATTTATCTTGCGCTTCACATAAAAATACGCAGTAAATATATGTCTGATATATAGAATCGCCCGCGAGTCATTAAACACGTTTCGAATTTGTATTCCGAAAGAACACTTGATTGGGCCTTTATTCCTTCTCTTGATAACATTTGCTATTTTAACTCCACAAGCAACTTAACTCGCCTTCTTTCCAACGGCACTCACTCCAAAATAAATTGAAACTTTGGAGTAAGTTTTGTAATGATTTTTTTAATGCCCGTGTAGGACACGGTTGCCGATGGTCTGGCATAAGTGTCAGTGAGCTATAGACAACACCGAGCTCAGCTGACTAGCTTCGCTTAACGACCGCGTACGCGTGCTTGACGACTAGCATTTGCGGGATCATATGAGGCGGGTTCTTGTCGAGCCACGAAGCTACACTACAAAATACTTATCACGCGTACTCTACTCTACAAGACGCACCGATCAATTTTTATTGTCTTTAGAAAAGTTCTATTAGGTGTCAATTAAGCTACTCTACAGTAATTCAATATTTTTTTTTGCCTCGTTAAAGTTAGCGGACACGGAGGCTTGAGACAAACGCAAACATTACACAAAAAGCAACCGTTACTTTCACAGAAGAAGGTCGTTGCATTCCAAGGGGAATGCAAACCTAAAGATGTTAAAGTGGCTGAAGTGAACCACTCATCTCTGCCTAAAGGGTGGAAACTTGACGGATGCAGTTTACTTTACACTATTAAAACAACAAACTAAGCAGTTTCGACGGGGTGACCACCTTATTTCTTCAGGAGCAGCCACTCCTGATCACCACGGGGCTGCTCGACTGCTTATGTTTATTACAGTTTCTTATTCTTAATTCTACAATAATTAAAATATATTCAATCAATCAATTTATTCCAAAAACTTATTGCGCGAATTCGCACAAGCCCGCAATTATTAAATGCATTGGATCACAACAATACACATCGCGGTGTGGCAACCTTTGAACAAATACAAAATACGATCTTTCTTTTGTTTGTCCAGGCCAAAACAATAATCACTAATTAGCCAAAGATGTAAAAGTCGCAATTTCCTCAACAGTGGCAGTTCTATTTTTTTAAGACAATAACCATGCAACTACGGCCTTAACTCCTAGTACGAATTTTTTTTTCAAATTCTCCCACAAACCGTCACCATCCAGGACCTAGCAGCAACTCTTCATTCACGCCAACCTCTTTGCAACTTCCTCGGCGTCATCGAGAATCGCCTTCCCATTGCTCACCGGAACGGGTTAATACTAATTTCATTGGAATTTTTGTCTTTCCATTAATGTTTGCCGAAAGCATAATACAGTGTTTCCAATGCTGATGAACTAACTTTATCCGACGGTGAGGTTGTGTTATGGGCCAAGGCATCGAATTGGATCCTTGATTGGGTATGAGAGGGCTGCGTGGGAGCACCGCTACCACTTGGATGCCCCAGTCTTATTTGTTGGCCGTAGATTTCATGGTAAGGTGACGGAATCGCCTTACGGCATTTGGCCTCGCATTTCCTGTGCAATCCCTTTCGGCCTGTTACTTGGACCCTTGACGCCTATTGAGACCAATTATTTTTGCGTTTTCAATGATTTTTGTCATCGACTTTAATCGTAAGGGTGAAATTTTGTAGTGGGTAGGCAGGCTAGGTAAGGCCATTTTCAGAGGCGCATCAACTTTTCACTTGGTGAGGAAGCAGACCATCACTGCAGGCCTTTATGGACATTTTTAACAGCCCAAAACACTACAAATTCAAGTCCTTTGTTTCTCTTCATTCAAGTTCTCTTTTAAAAAAATAACGATAACATTGTGCGCCATAAATGCAAAAACTACTTCCTCTTTTGGGCGGTAAACCGACTGGACATTTCCTACGACTGCTGATGCGTTGATCAATTGTTATTATCTCGCTTTCCACTGACTTTCTCAGTTCAAATTTCAATTTGATTGCGTCTCAATTAGATTTTAAACTATTTTCTATAATTTTGAAGCGGGCAATTGAAACTTCATCACATTATTTTCAAATTGACATTCACGTTCTTTGACTATCGCGTCACGTTTTTCCATATTTTTTCGCAGCTGAAGTTCATTTGCCGAACTTCCGACTATATATCACGAAATAATTATACGCAGAAAGACAGGGCCGAATATTTATGTGAGTTTTGATCAACTCTAAACTATTTTATTTTAACATAACAACGATACAAAAACAAACTGGGAAAAGCTAAACGACTTCTACCTTCTATTTCGAGTCCCAACAGCCCAACTCTCCTCAACCCACTGAACTACCCCGCAGGGGGGATGCCGGTCGACAATTGCACTCTTGGAGGCTAGCATTCTTTGGGGAGTTCCACTCCCACGTACCCGAGGAAACTCCGCAGGGGGAATGCCGGTCGACAAGACCACTCTTGGAGGCCAGCATTCGTTGGGGAGTTCCGCCCCCACGTACCCGAGGAAACTCCCGCAGGGAGAAAGCCGGTCGACAAGAACATTCTTGGAGGCTAGCATTCTTTGGGGACTGCCGCCCCCACGGACCCGAGGATATGGGGGGTGCCGTGAGGTTCCCTCCTGGGATGACAGGTAACGACTCTTATTGTATCTGGACTACGCTTTGGACAACGAACTGGAATTGACGCTTTGGGCTGGCGGATGTGATGGTTTGGACCTAGTTGCTTTGCACAGTAGCGCCGAGGTGAAACTCGTGTGTGAACGGCTCCAATTCAACTATCATACCGTCTCCGTCCCAGTAAAACCTTGGCAGGCCTCGGAGTACGTTCGAAGTTCGCACCATTGGGTTGGTGGTGTAGGTTCGGTTGAGACGGACTCCCGATTAGCGCTGGTCTGGCTCTGAGCACTTGTCCCCATAAGGGCTTGTGCCAACCCTCGCATGGCCTCCCTGCTCTGCAAAGATAACCATGGGACCAAAAAGGCGACTACACACACGAACGGATATAGCGGCTCCGAGGGGGACCCAATAAAATTGAGCAAATAAAATCAACAGTTCAAAAACATCCAACAAATGAAACCACAAGCAAACAGGACGCTAGCACGGAGAACCCTTTTAGGCAAAAACCGCTGTTGGCAAGAACACCGATAAAACAAGTCACCAATTGCGGGGGGAGGCAGCAAACCCCAGAAACACTGTCAAAGTCAACATCACACGTTAAATCATCGGAGACAGACCACAGACGGACTAACGAACGAAAGAAGGCAGAGTGCGTTGTGCAACCTGGCATCATTGCGGCCTTTGGGCGCAGTAGGAGGACTATGCGCACCCCGGAGCGCCCAGTGCAAGACGTACACAATCCGGATCAAGCTGCGACACCAACAGAGGCCAGTGTAAGACTGGGGGAGGGAGAAGTTTTGCCGTTGGCCGACGCCACTTCAAACGCGACCCAAGCGATAGAAGCAAAAGGGCTAGGAAACGGGGGCCTCTCCCAAGAGGTGGCGCCAAATAACACAATCGCCCTTGACCACGCCGAAGAGGCTTACTCGGAAAGCGGGGAATATCGTCAAACAACTGAGGGCTGCCTGCGAAGTGCAGAAAAACATAGGCAAGAGTGTCAAGAATGGCATTCTTGAACTGGAGGAGCTTTTTGGCCGCATAACGCACTACAGGCGGAGGTGGCTTGCAACCGAAAAGCACCAAAAAGACACACTCTCCCTCAAGGCATCAGTGGGTCCTAGCAGCAGCAAAAGAATGGCCGGTAGCCCAATTGAAGGCGACCGTGAGAAAAGGAGGAAGGACGAGACCATAAACGAAGTTGACACTCCAGGCGAGGAGTTTCATGTGGTGCGAAACAAGGCAGCGAAAAAAGCGGCCAAAAAGCTACTCCTAGGAAAAACAGACAAAGAGCTCAACCACGAAAAGAACAAAGAACCCCCCGATATACCGCAGAAAACAAAAAGCAAACCGCGGCGCAAACCCTTGCGAGAGGCACTGCTTATTAAACCCACTAAGGGCCGAACCTACGCAGATGTCCTCCGTGAAATTAAAGGAGCGGTCAAGCCAGACGACACCAAAACTGCCATCAAAGCAGTTCGACCAACCCGGACCGGTGGCTTGCTGGTGGAATTCGGGCCAGAGGCCACAAACAAAGATGCATTCCGTGACGCGGTTCAAAAGGTTCTTGGAGATGCGGCAACGGTTGCCTCGCTCGAACCAATGGCCAACCTGGAAATCAGGGACCTCGGCTGCGTCACGGACAAAGCTGAAGTAGAGGATGCCATTAGGGGGGAGTTCCCCAGCTTAAGTGAAGTCAAGGCAAGATTGACACGTGAAAACACAAGGGGGCAACGCATGGCTATTGTCGAACTAGCTGATAAAGACGCCCAGCAAATCCTGGCGAAGGGCAAAATTAAGATAGGTTGGGTGATCTGCAGGATACGGAGAAGAGCGATCCCTATCCGCTGCTTCAGATGCTTCGAATACGGACACACCGCGTATGGCTGTCGGGGACCCGATAGGAGATCTCTGTGCTACAAATGTGGTGACACGGGGCACAAACGGAAGGAGTGCACGAACGAGGCAAAATGCACTCTTTGCAAGGATGCTAAGCTAGCACCCGGCGACCTCAAACATGAGCCGGGGACAGGCAGATGCTGGGTTTTCAAGGAGGCCCTTACTAAAGCTAAATCGATACTCAAATGATCGGTATCCTGCAGGTCAATTTGCACCGAAGCAAAAACGCCCAGGACCTATTTGAGCAGTTTGCGAAGGATAAGAAAGCCGACCTCCTGTTGCTGAGCGAGCAACATCATAACAAGGACTCGCAAGCGTGGTACCCTGACAAATCTTGTAGACACTGGGCTAGCAGCATACAGGTCCGGCAGGAAATATCTTCGCAGGCTTATTAACAAGAGCAAGGCCCGATGCTGGCAAGACCTTGTGGACGATGTAAATAGGGATCCGTGGGGCCTTGGCTACAAGCTGGTCATGGGGAAACTTGGTGTCCTACGGTAGCCTTGTACACATGACGCGCAAAAGATGGACGCGATAGTGCGGGGACTCTTCCCCGCCCATCCCGTCCGTGTTGACGCTGTCCATGGTGAAACAGCAGTCGAGTGCCCACTCTTCACACAGCTGGAACTGGAGGAGGCAGTCCTCTCCCTGAAAGCGAGGAAGGCTCCAGGTCCAGATGGTGTTCCAGCTGAGGTTTTGCAGCTCGTCTATCACCATTGTCCTGACTTGCTGCTCAGCACATTCAACGCTTGCCTACGGGACGGGGTTTTCCCGGTACGATGGAAGGTGGCGAGGCTCGTGCTGGTCAGCAAGGGAAATCCCAAATCGCCGTCTGCATACCGCCCGTTATGCATGCTAGACACGGCTGGGAAAGTGCTAGAGAAACTCATCAAGAGAAGACTCACTGACGCGATTCGTGCTGCTGGGGACCTACCTCCTCGGCAGTACGGCTTTAGAGCAGGACGTTCTAGCATTGATGCGATTGCAGAGGTGGTGAACGCGGTCCAAAAGGCAGAGGCATATAGTCGCACCAAGTGACGGATCGTCCTGTTGGTGACACTCGATGGGTGGATATTCTGGACACGCTGGAAAACTCTTTTCAAGTTCCAGAATATCTAATGCGGCTTTTGAGGAACTACCTAAAGGACCGAAGCCTGCTCTACGACACGACACAGGGCCAACGAAGGATGGAAATTACATCGGGTGTTGCCCAGGGATCTATCCTTGGTCCGGACCTGTGGAACGTGTCTTACGACGGGCTACTGAGACTTGAGATGCCAGATGAGTCGCGCTTGGTCGGCTATGCGGATGACGTTGCGGCTCTGGTCACTGGACGCACTGTTGAACAAGCGCAACTTAGGCTAGGTATGCTAATGCGCCGAGTGAGGGACTGGATGACTGCTCGCGGGCTCAGTTTAGCTCTGGAGAAAACCGAAGTGGTCATCTTGACAAAAAAGAGAATCCCTAGAGTAAGGATGATCAGTATTGGAGATATACAGATTGAATCGAAGCCAGCAGTAAAGTACCTGGGGCTACTGATCGACTCGAAGATGAGTTTCTCTGAGCAAATCAGGGCAACGGCTGAGAAGGCTGCTTCGGGAATATCGGCCCTGAGTCGACTTATGGCGAACGTAGGAAGACCCAGCCCATCAAGAAGACGTTTCTTGATGAGTGCTATAGGGTCAGTGCTACTGTACGGAGCAGAGGTATGGGGCGACGCTCTCAGCAAGGAGGTATACCGAAAACGATTGGCACAGGTACAGAGAAGAGGAGCACTGAGAACTGCATCTTCGTATCCAACAGTCTCCGACTCGGCGGTGAGAGTGATTGCAGGCGTGATACCTGTTGCCCTGCTTGCTAGAGAGCGCCGCGCTATTTACCTGCGCCGAAACGAGGATGCGAGGGAGATGGTTGTCCGCGAGGAGAGACAACGCTCGCTCAACGATTGGAAGCAGTCTTGGAGGAATTGCACGAAGGGAAGGTAGACTGCGCGCCTCATCCCGGATGTGAGACCATGGCTAAATCGAAGGCATGTTGAGACTGACTTCTATCTGACCCAGCTTTTGAGCGGGCACGGGTGTTTTCAGTCTTACCTGCACAAGATCGGCAAGTCACGGTCTCCCGACTGTCGGTTTTGCCCAGGAGAGGAGGACAATGCCTGTCACACATTTTTTGCGTGTACGAAATGGGCCAGGCTGCGAAGGGAACTCTACAGGGAGACGGGAGAGCTCACCCCGGATAATATAGTTGCGGTGATGCTCGAATCGGTTGACAAATGGAACCAGGTGGCACATTATGCTCGGGCAGTCCTAAAATATGAAAGGGACTCACAGCAGCCGGAGGCAATGGGGCTGGGGGATCGCTCTTCTGGCATTTCCTCTTCCCCTCTCCCCTCCCGCTAGGAAAGGGACTCCCCAGCTTGAAGGCGCCCCACGGCGTAACAAAACGAGACCTGGCTCGAAGTAATGTGTCAAACGGTTCCAGGCTAGGTTCTCATATTGACAGGGGAGGTGTTTAGTGGGTAGTCCGAAGGTATCCTCCATGGGAGTCCCACACTGCCATACTCGGCGGGCATAAATGCCTTCACCTCCCTACCACAAAAAACAAAAAAAACCCACTGAACTACCATTCTCAGGCAACCAGCTGATGAGCAACTTGCATATCATGCAAATTTACCTAACAGCAAATCGGGCGAGACTTGTTTTGTGAGTTTGTAGGTTTGTAATCGATTGCACTTCCAGCATAACTTCCTTCTCTGTTGCTTTACATTTTCATGTTTATCTTCTTCTTCTTCTTAGCACTACAGCCCCTTTTGGACCTTCGCTTCCTGCAAACAGCGCCTTCAACTGTCTGGGTCCGTTGACCGCGTCATGGATTCAAAAATACGAGCAGCGATGAACTGTCTTCGTCGACTTAGTCAGACCAGCGTTTCATCGGTTTCCCCACTGGCCGCCGGCCTTCAGTTCTCCCAACGACCACCTTCTTGGGTATCCGTTGTTCGTCCATACAATTCATGTGTGCACTCAAAGGCGTTCAATATACTTGCGGATGCTTGGGTTAGGGTCCATGTTTCACACCCATAGCATAACACAGGCCTTATTACAGATTTGTATGCTTGGAGCTCTGTTTTCCTGTGTATGCAGCTGGTCTTCAAGATCGTCAATACTGAATAAAATATTTTATTTGTGAGCTGTATTTTTCGGCGTATTTCGTCTCTTTCATCGCCCGTTTTCATTATTTTGGCGCCTAAATACACGAGTTCGCTAACATTCTCGATGCTGTATTCGCCAAGTGTGATATTTTGTGTATTTGGGATATTTTCCCTCGACTGCGTCATGAGCTTTGTTTTATTTTCGTTGATTTGATTACATTTTAATAGTTGTGCGATAATTCTGAATATCTTTGATTGCAATGAACACTTAACACTTCAATAAAGGTATCGACTAATGCTGAGTCTTTATCCTCAGGTTCAATAGATGACGGGTTAATCGTTGTTTTTTTTGCCCAGTTATCCATCTATGCTCTCAGATAATTTTAAAATCAAATTCATCGATGCATGATTTGTTTTAAATTGAAATCAATCAACCAATGAAATTAAATGTGTCCCATTGTTGCGACTGCCTGATGCGCTCTGCAGTCAATGGCATAAATACTAAAACGTATGAGTGGGCAACCATTCCGCTTTCCCCATGAATTTCATTCACATGATAAGAACTATCAAATTGGAATCAAGTCATGTTACCTCATATAGGAGGAGGTGAAGAGATAGCAGTGGCATGTATCTCACAAGCAAGTACGAGCAAGCCAGCTGAAAGTAACTTCGAGCGAAGAAAGAAGAAAGAAGAGATAGCAGCAAAACATATCTCGCGAGTGTAAATCAGCCAAGTGAAAACTCCAGAGAGGAGGATGGCATAGAAAAAAGAAGACAAATAAGAAGAAAAAGACAGCAGCAAAATACATCTCGTGAGCGAACGTAAGTCAGCCAGGTGAAGGCTCCGAAGAGGAGAATGCTGCAACCAGCTCAAAAGTCTCCCCTCGCTCTTCCGCAAGTCTGCTTCCTCTAAGAGAATATCGTTTCGTTACTCTCTCCGCTTACATACAAACGAGACGAGACAGAGAGGAAGAGCTTCTGTAAAATGAGAGCCCACATGTTTGCATATTCAGCTAGCCCAAAGAAAAATTGGTGCAAAAGCTCACTGCGCAACCAAATATAAGCGCAGGGTTAAGTACTGGTAGATCAGTTGGAATTCAGCTCTGCTAGTAAGCAGATTACCATCGTCGCGTTTTTTAGTAGTGCACACTCCCAAGGAATATCGGCTTAAAGTCAAAGTCAAAAAGTGTTTCATTCAATATCGATTGTTATAAGTTTTCAAAGGATGCAAAGCAATTCCAAATAATGAGAACACTAGAAACTTAAGCAACTTTTTAATCTACAACAAAAGTAAAAACTAAATAAAATTAATTCTTTGAAATAAAATCTCGTTTTGTCTTGTCTTTGTTGGTCTGGATATAAGAATGAGCTCTTGGTGTAAGCTTTTGGTTACATTCTCTTATATTACTATGCCAATAGGACAGTAAACTCTACCGTAGACTGTTGCCAAGCCTGTTTGAGAAAGGAGGAGGAAACCCCTTGTTTTCCCAACCCATAGTTTCCATTATTGTTAATCCCAAAGCCCCCAATTAAACGGTAGTAAATGCTCTCAGGGCCGCACATTGGGTTTATTGGTTCCAAAATAATGGGACATTAAGTGCCGAGAAATGCTTATAACTGTAAATACATCTACACCTCTGTTACTAAATCTTACTTACACCTCCTTTGTGGGGACTTAAAAGTGTGAAGGCGAATCTTCCACGCCTGATAACGAAACCGACGTAATATTCATGCCACCAGAATCGAGGTTGGGTGACGGGCTAACTTCCCGTCTCTGAAAACCCTTGAAATATTTTGAAACCTACAAATGGGCCTCGGAATGGATTGGACTCACGGTAACGACCTCGCAAACGAAAAATGGACTATGGCATTGGATCCTGGAATATCAGATCACTCAATTACCCTGGCACTGTTAAGGACTTTTTACAACAGGCCAGTCCATATCAATTAAAAATACTCGCAGTCCAGGACACAAATTGGACTGGAAACGAGATTCAAAACATGAGATCGCACACAATATTCAAACGTGGGAAACCTACTGGAAAACGACAATTCGGAGTGGCCTGCATTGTAAATAGGGAGTTCAAATCGCACGTTATTGGTTTTAAGGCAGTTGCACGGTTGTCTGCGATCCGTATAAAAGCGAAATTCTTCAAAATCTGGCTGACTCATATTCATGCCCCGACCAAAGGAAAGGACAAAGAAACGAAGGAAACGTTCGACAAATACGTGGAAAGACTGGTCAACTCATTGCCTACAAATGAACTGAAAATAATTCTGGGTGATTTAAATGCTAAGGCTGGCAATGAGTTATTTCATCGAGAAACGACTTCCCACATCGACGTATTCATAAAATGACCTGGATATCACCAGCCGGCAACACACAAAACCAGATCGATCATGGTCTGATCCAACAACTTTGGGCCTCGAGCATACTTGTACATACCGAGAAGCCAGTTGTAACTCATGTCATTACTTGATCTAATGTCGTATGTCGTATGTCAAAGCTGTATTCGGTGAAGACCAGCTCGCTTGAAAAAATTTGACATTGAAAGGCTCCAAACGGTGTCTGTGGCCAAAAATTTCACGGAGACCCTCGACAATCAGCTGGCTCCTATCTTATAAGACGCATCGATAAAAACAAGCGGAACAGACAATTGGACATCAAAGCAGAACAGGCGATTGGACATCAAGCCCGGTATAAGATAAATGATTGCTTATTAAAGCATCATTAGATGAGTGCCAGAAGGCGTTAGCCAAAAAGAATCAGGTGTACAAAGAAGACGCAAGCAGGGAAACCAGGATGAAGAGAGAATACTATGAAAACCTCAGAAGAGTAGCGAATAAGATAATTAGGATTAAGAAAAGAAGATGCTATGAAGCCCAATTGAGAAGTATAGATATAAGTTTAGCGAGCAACTACACAAGACAAGCATACGAAGTAGTGGAAAGCCTGAAACGTGATTATTAGCCCAAAACCACGCTCTGTCGTGATGAAAACGGTAATATCATCGCTGATGAATCCAAGATTAAGGAAAGATGGGTATCATATTTCCAGAACCTCCTTAGTCCTCCACACAGCTCCAGAGCGTTGGAGCCTACAGGAGTCTGCGGAGACCTTCCGTTGGCCCCACCAACTCTGGATGAAGTTTGTTCCATCATCAAATCTCAAAAGAATAATAAAGCACCTGGTATCCATGAGATTCCAGTAGAGGTCATCTAATATGACGGCGGCAGTGTTCATAAAGCTATTCACAAACTCATTCAGCACATTTGGTTGCATGAACATATGCTGAATTAGTAAAGCCAATCAATTATATTCCCTATCCACAAAAAAGATGATTGGCTACAGTGCGAAAATTATAGAGGCATACCACTACTTTGTACGGCGTACACAATATTTTCAAAGATCCTAGAAAATAAAAGCGGATCATACCCCAACAATATTATTGAGAAGTATCAAGGTGATTTTCAGGCAGGTAGATCCACAACAGACCAATTATTCACGGTCAAGCAGGAACTTGAAAATGCTGGGAGTTCAACATAGACGCACAAAATTTTCATTGACTTCAAGCAAGCATACGACAGTATTGATCGTAAAGTACTGTACCAAATAATGCTTGGTTTTGGCATCCCAGCCAAATTAGTCCGTCTTACCAAAATGACAATGACGTCGACAAGCTCCCAAGTCCGCATCAATAACCAACTCACCGATGCCTTGGCACAAATATTGGACTAAAGCAGGGAGACGGGGCGGCCCCTTTGCCATTCAATTTAGCTCTCAAGTACGTCATAAGGAAGCCTGTCGAAACACGAGGTACATTACTATCCAAGTCGAGCCTATGCGGACGACATCAACATTTTGTCACGGTCATTAACAACTACCAAAGAACTTTTCCTGAAACTCGACAGCGAAACAAAACTAGTAAGGCCACAAATCAATGAGAATAAGACAAAGCTCATGACGCAGTCAATGAAAAATATGCCAAATACACAAAACATCACACTTGGCGAAGACAGTATCGAAAATGTGAGCAAATTTGTGTATTTATGCGCCAAAATAACGAAAACGGGTAATGTAAGAGACAAAATACGCCGTAGAATGCAGCTTGCAAATAGAATATTTTATTCTGTTTTGATGATCTTGAAGACCAGCTGCATACACAGGAAAACAAAGCTCCAAGTACACAAATCTGTGATAAGACCTGTGTTATGCTATGTGTGTGAAACAAGAACCCTAACCCAAGCATCTGCAAATATATTGAACGCCCTTGAGCGACGCGCCCTGAGGCGAATAATTGGAGCGAAGCTAAACGGGGACCAATGGTGAATTCGATACAACCATGAGCTGCATGAAATTTTTGACGCACCGGAGGTCTCAACGATCATAAGACTGCGGAAGCTGCAATGGGCTGGCCACATGAATCGTATGGACGAACAACGGATACCCAAAAATGTATTCGTTTGGAAAACTGAAGCCCGGAGACCAGTGGGGCAGTCAAAAAAACGCTGGTCTGACTCGGTCAACGAAGACAGTTCATCGCTGCTCAAATTTCAAAATTGGAGGACGCGGTCAATGGACCGAGACAGTTGAATGTGCTATTTTCAGGAAGCGAAGCAGGCAAGGCAAGGCAATCCGATATGGAAAATTATGTAAAAACTACAACAAACCATTTTGATTCAATAAGAAAAAACAAACATTGCACACTGAAATAAATATTGATGGAAGCATATCATGACTTTGTTTTGAGTCAATATGCAAAGAAAACTAGTTTTAGTCAAAATCAATTAAAATAGTAACTGTTAAATCAATGATCATGATAATGCTAAATAGCAATAGTTAGTAGAGAAATATAGAGTAAGTTAATAATGCAAAACAAAAACATCAATAATATAGCCCACTCAACCCATCGGCTACACATTGTCATCTCTAAGCAAAAAACATCAATGATATGGCTCACTCAATCCAAAAACAAAAATAATATGGGGAGCCGCATATCTTCAATGGATACACATCACCATCTCAAAACAAAAGGATCAAAACCATGGCAAAAACGATACACATTACCATCTCAAAACAAAAAAACATCAATAATATGGCTCACTCAGCCCATACACTTTGTCATCTCTTAGCAAAACTGAAAACATCACACAACAAACATGACCATCTCAAGTGGGCACATGACATCGATCATATGGCACATTACCTGTTACGAGACTAAATTGAATAACAATAACTTAATTTATACAAAACAGCAGCTGATAACTCTACAATGAGTCAACTTAGTCAATTGGTGTTAATCTACTACGTTTGACTTGTGTGACATTTGATGAAACGAGGATTTACTGTTCTCTTCAAAAAACGTGAATCCTTTTTTTCAATTTCCGGAACAAATTTTATGAACGTGCAAACTCACCACTTCATGCCTTCGCCAGCCAATACCATCAATACTACAAGGTATGAGTGGGCAACCGTGCCGCTTTCCGCTTAGCGTTCATTCGCATGATAAGAATTATCAAATTCGAATCAAGCCATGCTACCTCATATAGCAGGTATGTCATGGAGGTAAAGAGACACAAGCAAGTACAAGTCAGCCAGCTGAAAGTAACAACGAGCGAAGAAAGGAGAAGAAGGAAAAGACAGCAGCAAAACGTATCTCTCTAGCGTAAGTCAGCCAAGTAAAAGCTCGCAGAAAAAGAAGAAAAAGACAGCAACAAAACATATCCAACGAGCGAGCGTAAGTCAGCCAAGTGAAAGCTCCAGAAAAGAGAATGCTGTAATTAGCTCAAAAGCTCTCTTTGCTCTTCCGCAAGTATGCTTCCCCTAAGAGAATATAATTTGGTGACTCTATCCATTTACGTACAAACGAGATGAGACAGAGAGGAAGAGCTTCTGTAGAATGGGAGCTCACGTGTTCACGTATTCAGCTGTTTTAGGAAAAAACTGGAGCAAAAGCTCGCTCCGTAACCAAATATAAGCACTTGGTTGAGTACTGGCAGACCAGTTGGAATTTAAACCTGCTAATTAGCAGATTGCCATCGCCACGTTTTCTAGTAGTATTCCGGTAGTGTTCCAGTTGCATCCCAGCAGTGCGTTAGCAGGGCACGCTCATTTACAATCAAATGGTGAGAGGTGAGGTGTTGGAATGAGCCATGAACGTAAGCCACCTTTTTGATGTTTCATGCCATGTGGCCACCTCGATTCAATAGCTTGTATTCTTGGTTCCCCTTGCAGGCCAACGCTTACACAGAAAGCGCGAGAAGTTCCACCGACGCCAAGGAATATCAAGTTGAAGTCAAAGTTAAAACCATTTCATTCAATATCGATCGCTATAAGTTTTCAAAGAATGCAAAGCAATTCCAAACAATGAGAATATTAAAAAGTTAAGCAACCTGTTAATGAACAACAAATTTAAAAAAATAAATAAATTTAATTCTTTGAAATAAACTCTCATCTTTGTTGAACTAATTTGAATGGAGGTAACAGTAGTTAAGTGTCATGCAGTAAGACCTTGTGAGATCTTGGATGAATCGATGAATCACTTAAAAAACGTAAATCCTATTTTCAATTTCCAGAAGAAATGTTACAAACGTGAAAACACGTCACCTTTTTCCTTCACCAGCCAATGACATCAATACTGAAAGGTATGAGTGGGCAACCATGCCACCTCCCATTTAATGTTCATTTGCATGTAAAGCATATATCTGTACAAGTCAACACGCTGAAATTAACGGAGAATGAAGAAGAGGAAGGAAAAGACAGCAGCAAAACATATCACGCGCGCGTAAGTAAAAGTAAAAGCTCCACAAAGGAGAATGGGGCAGAAAAAAGAAGAAAAAGACAGCAACAAAACATATCTCGCGAGCAGGCGTAAGTCAGCCAGGTGAGAGCTCCAGAGAGGAAAATGCTGCAATTAGCTCAAAAGCTCTCCTCACTCTTCCGCAAGTGTGCTTCCCCCAAGAGGATATCGTTTGGTGACTCTCTCCGTTTACATACAAACGTTGAATGGGAGCTTACGTGTTCGCATATTCAACTACTTTAAGCAAAAATTGGACCAAATATAAGCGCTTGGCTGAGTACTGGCAGATCAACTGGAATTCAACTCCACTAGGAAACAGGTTACCATCTTCGCGTTTTCCAGTAGTGTTCCGGTAGCGTTCCAGTTTTGTCCTAGCAGTATAAATTGCACGCTCATGTTCAATCAAATGGTGAGGAGTGAAGTATTGATTTAAGCTGTGAGCTTCAACTGGCCTTTTAGTGTTCCACGCCGTGTGGCTACCACGATCTAATAGCACGTTTTCTTGGTCCCCCTTACAGGCCAACGTTTACATGGAAAGCGCGAAAAGTTTCACCAACCCCAAGGAATATTGAGCTAGAGGCAAAAGCATTTCATTCAACATCGATCGATATGAGTTTTCAAAGAATAAAAAGCAATTCCAAACAATGGGAGCACTTAAAACTTAAGTAACTTAAAATAAACATCCACCAAACCACTAGTTGTAAGTACAGTCGTTGAAATGAGTTTGCTGCATCTGGTTGGTCGCCTTTGTGCTTTTACAAGCTTCTCAGGCGGCAACGTATTCTTTGATTTGCTGAAGTATTTTTAGCCAAAAGAAATATTCCACCCATAGCCACCATGCGTGCTGATATGATGATCATGACCACGAGAAATCAGGTTGTGATCTATGTAACTGATTGAATTGAAGCGTGGGCTTTCCAGATTGGATCCATCAAAGCATCACCGCAACTATATTATCCGTGGCCCGAAGTAATGTGCCAAACGGTTCCAGGCTGGGTTCTCAGGTTGACAGGGAAGGTGTTTAGTAGGTAGTCCAGTTGCGCATGGGAGTCCCACACTCTGTGCATAATTGGCATTTACCTCCCTACCACAAAAACTATATTATCCATGGTGAGCTCTTTCATCTCTCTGCACAGGTCACGTCACGTCACAGTTTGTCTCATTTTTTGTAAGCAGAAATATTTGGTGGGTATTGTCTTTCTCTTCTAGTCAAAACCAATAATCAGGGGACCGTGACTTACTCATCTTGTACAGGTAAGACTGAAAACGCCCATGTCCGCCCAACAACTATGTCAGATAGAAGTCAGTCCTACCATGCTTTCGATTCAGTCATGGTCCCACATCAATGATGAGGCGCGCAGTCCACCTTGCCTTCATGCGATTCACCCAAAACTGCAGTCAATCGTTGACTGAGCGCTGTCTCCTCACGCGGGCAACCATCTTCCTCGCGCTCTCATTTTGACGCACGTCAAAAGCATTCCCTAGCAAGGAGGGCAACAGGTCTCTTACTGCCAAATCAGAGCATGTTAGATACGCAGATGCTATCTTCAGTGCTCCTCTTCTCTGTACCTGTGCCAAGCTTTTTCATTATACCTCGTTATTGAGAGAGTTGCTATATATTTCTGCTCCATACAGCAGGATTGACTACAGTACTGATCAAGAGACGCCTTCTTGATGGATTTAGTCCCCCTACGTTGGCCATGTGTCTCAGAGCCAATGCCCCGATGCAACCTTCCCATTCATTGCACTGTTTTGCTCAGAAAACTCATATTCGCGTTGCTCAAGAGCCTCAGGTACTTCACCGCTGGCTTTGATTTGATTAGTATATCTCCAATACTGATCATCCTTACTCTAGGGATTTTCTTTTTCGTCAAGATGACAACATCGATTTTCTTCAGTACTAAACTTAACCCACAATTGATCAATCAGTATCTCACTCAGTGCATTAGCATACCTAGCTTGTTAGCTAGTTTAACTGTGCATCCAGCAATCTGAGCCGCAACATAATCCGCGTAACTGTTCAGTCACAGTAGCCCATCGTAGGACATGTTCCACTGGTCTGTACCAAAGATAGATCCCTGGGCAATGCCCGATGTAACTTCCATCCTTTGTTGGCCCTGTGATGCCGCATTAGATATTCTGGAACTTGGAAAGTAGTTTTCAGCATATCCAGAATAGCTTTTTGTACCATGCTTACCACTCCTGCAACCGCATCAATGGTGGTACCATCCTTTTCAAAAGCCGAGCAGATGAGTTTCTCTAGCTTCTGTGGGGCACCAAGCTTCCGCATAACTAGCTTGTTGTGAAGTCACCACGAATCCCAGTTCATGTTGTCTACTGGATCTTGCCAGGAGTGAACTTTACTATTGTTAATGCGAAGGCATTTCCTAGCCGACTGCCACCCTGTTGCATACTTTGTCATGGCTTCGTGCCCGTTAAGCCTTTCGCCAAAGATTGTGGCACTCCCTTCACTTTCTAGTGATTTCAGTCGACCACCAGTACACTGGATGCTTGTCGTGCCCGGGTTTTCAGCAGGGCATAGAAACGTTACAATCTTGAGTACATCTCGTCTTGAGCTATCAGTTCTTCTATCCCCTGGGAATCACCCTGTAGTGGAGCGCCTGCTGTGAGCACGTGGACGAACCTTTTGACGCCCATTTTCATGATCACCGAAATCTGAAATCACAAAATAATAAATAACATAAAACATTAATCGTAAATCATATCCAATAATTCACTTTCCAAAGCTTTTGCAATATTACTCAATAAATACTTAACTTCCCTCTTTCCCAACACTCAATTCTTCACTTTCACTTTCCAACCTCAGAAAAATAGACAAAGATATTTCCATGTGCATATGTGCATGCTTATGATCAATGTACATGCACTTGAAACTCTAGGAAGTTATGACCTAGTGTAAAGGTTACATAACGAACATATGCATTTGTATGTTCCATTGGTTGTATTGATGGATCAAATACCAAGTGGATATGAAAGGAAACAAATGTGTTAATCGATTTGTGGGCCTCGAGACCACACAAATATAGAGGCATCAGAAATAAATTATGTAACGTACATTTTAGAATAGTGTAAAAAGTTTTGGAAAATGTCAATTTGGGATCAGAAGGTTCTGAATCGACGAAAAGGTATTTCTTTTGACTATAATCAAAATACAAAAGAAGGACCAACTTAACGAGGTGATCCTGCAAACTTGTACATAAGATGGAATCATTGTTCGGTTGAGCTTAATTGGAGTCACTAAGCAGAAGATTTAACAAACTGTTAACGCAAGAGGAAGAAGATCTGCGTTGAAAGCGAGAAGAACATCAACCTAAGGGAAAACCGGCAATCGATTCACCTGTGTATACTCCAACTCCAATTGATCAATTGAGACCGAAAAGGTTAACGCAGGAAGAGTTTTTTTGTGGTAGAGAGGTGGATAACCATTTACCCACTGAGTTGGGGGGTTTCACGCTCGCAAGAAGGTGACTAGACGACCCACTAAACACCTCCCCTGACAACCTGAGAACCAAACCTGGGACCGTTTGATACATAACTTCGGGCCAGGACCTGGTTTGTTACGCCATGAGGCGCCTTCAAGCTGGGGATCCCTCTTCTCGTGGGAGGAGAAGAGGAAGTGCCAGACAAGCGATTCCCCAGCCCAACACTTCCGGTTGTTGTGCGTCCCTTGTATCTTTTCTGACTGCCTGCAAATAATATGCCACCTGGTTCCATTTGTCAACCAATACGAGCATCGCCGCGACTATATTATCCGGGATGAGCTCTCCCGTCTCCCTGTAGAGTTCCCTTCGCAGCCTGTCCCATTTTTTGTCCGCAAGAAATGTTTGGCAGGCATCGTGTTCCTCTCGGGGCAATACCGACAGTTAATAAATCTAGAAGCGATTACTTCAACAATCTCAAGTTCAATAACTTTCTCATGATAAAACAATCTCAAGTTCAATAGCTTTCGTTGCAAATTTTTACTAGCTTGTATTTTATAATTACATTGCCTTCCATTAAATTTAATAGCAAACATAAATTCATATTGTGAAAGTTCTCGAGCATTTTTTGCATTGTCATTTACCTTCGATCAATTAACGGTAATATTGTGAAACTATCATATCGCACCGCCAGCATAATCGTCATCGCGTGCATAATGACCCATTTCTCGTCGTGTGCCGTATGATACAATCATAAGGATATTTTTACTATTAAATACGAAGAAAAGTAAATAAAGACATTCAGTTTGTTTGAATCTCGGAATCAAGTATTTTAATTTAATCATTTTGTTTGCAGGAATTTTTTTAAACATTATTCTGGCGACCGTGACAGGACATGTGATTAGCAAGTTTCATGTGCTTGATAAACTTTCCTCCACCTAACACGTTTATGTGCTTGTTAAATTTTATATTGTTCATGCAGCGAGTTTTTTAAAGTCAACAAACCAAATTATTTTTTAACAAGTTTATGTGCTTGTTTGAAAAATATTGGTGATTGTGTCAGTGTGGAAATTCCGTCATTTTGGAGAAATCAATTTGAGCGCAACAAGTTCCAAGTGCTTGCTGACATCAATTGGTTCGTCGTTGGATACCATCAGCAGATTAATTTATAATGGAGACCAGGAGAGTTCTGGCGTGGCAGCAGGAAATAGGGGAGATCATTGAAAGGATGGCTTCCAACTTCAAGAAGGATTTAGTGTCCAGATAGACGGGCGATTACTGCGCCAAGCGCACAGCAAGCCTAAATTCTCTTTGGGAGGAGTTCACCATGAATCATAGCGTGCTACTCAAGGCTCCTATTGATCAGAGCAAGGAGCCGTACTTCATCGAAAGGTACTTTGAAGAAGTCGATCAGTTGCAGTCATGTCTTCGCTCATGGTTAGAGGAAGTCGGGAAAAGCACCCAGCAAGAAAGCGGTGCATCAGCATTAATCAGTCACATCCGACAATTATGAAACGGCTTGGGAGATTATTGTCAAAAGGTACAACAATACCAGACTCATAGTCACTGCTACCCTGAACAAGCTTCTTGGTCAGCAGTCGATGAATTCAGAAAGCTCGAGT
The DNA here is from genome assembly GCA_963969285.1 of Odontomyia ornata. Lineage (NCBI taxonomy): Eukaryota > Metazoa > Arthropoda > Insecta > Diptera > Stratiomyidae > Odontomyia > Odontomyia ornata. Next base: position 57,657,302 of record OZ017743.1, on the reverse strand, counting down.
GCCATCAAGTCATTGCAGGATACGACGAAAGAGTGCTATTTAGCTCTCAAGAACCTAAAGGTTGGTGTACAGTCTTGGAGCCCAATCTTGTTACATCTAAACCCAATCTTGTTACATCGAAAACTCGATAAAACGACACACACACTATACGAGCAGAGCTTAAGGAACCCAAGAGAGTTTGGGTTAATTGAAGAGTTCTTACAATTTCTCGAGGGTAGGTTTCAAGCACTAGAAACTGTACAGAGAGATGAGACTACAAAGCGACAAGATGCAAACAGTAGTAAGAAACCCAAAAGTGTGTTAGCAGTGAATGAACCAGAAGATTGTTTGTGCTCACCGCAACAGCATCATCAGCTGTTCAATTGCAAAAAATTCCCTGCACTGAAACCAGACAAAAGGAAGCAATATTTGATAAAGTCATCCCGGTGTTTGAACCGTATGAGAACCGGACATTTTTCTAACCAGTGTACGTCACGTGGCTGCTTGAAATGCAGCAAAAAGCCCAACACGCTTATAGATATGCCAGAAACAGCAAAACTGAAATCGCAACCAGTAAATGCACCGAGCCCAAACTCTACGCCACTTACTACTCAATTGGAAGATATTAGATCTGGTTATATATTGCTCGGAACAGCAACCGTTAAGATATCCATTGGGGACCAAAAACATGTCATTTATAGAGCTTTGCTTGATTTCGGGTCTCAAATCCATCTCTTTACAGAGAATCTGGCCAGAAGGCTTGACGTGGAACCAACACGGGACTCAATAGTGATAGAAGTGTAGGAGAAGCCGTCCAAAAAGCATCCAACAGAATAAATATCCTTGTATCTGCTGCCAACACAGATTACACCATGAATATGGAAGCTTTTGTGCTAAAAAAAATAACAGGTGTACAGCCTGTAAAACACGTCAATGTTCAGTCATGGCCAATACCAGAAAACTTGAAACTAGCAGATGTCAAATTTAATCGACCGGGACGCATTGATGATTTGACAGGAGCCGAGTTTTATCATCATTTGATGCTACCTGGAAGGCAACCCTTAGGTCCTGAGCTGCCGTTCCTGCAAAACACGTTGCTTGGCTGGGTTATTGCCGGAGAAGTGGCAACCACTGAAGGTAACAACAGTTTTTGCAATATATGTACGCCATGTGATACGGATATTAATATCTCGAAACAAATCGAAAGATTCTGGAGACTCGAAGAAGCAAATGCAAGGCATTCATTTACTGAAAGTGAAGAGAAGTGCGCGAAACATTTTAAGCAAGAAACATGTCGTAATGCTGAAAGACGTTTTGTTGTTAGACTACCATTTAAAAACGAACGTACAGCCTTAGGTGATTCGGAGGATGTGGCTCTAAATCAATTTTATTCATTAGAGAAACGATTAGCAGCAAACAAAGAGATAAAAGGTCAATACGTGGAGTTCATGGAAGAGTATTTGCGCCTCAACCACATGAAACCAGTGACGTTAGCCAACATCAGGCGACCACACTACTTTCTACCTCACCATTACGTACGAAAGCCAGAAAGCACCACTACGAAATTAAGAGTTGTGTTTGATGCTTCAGCAAAAAACACGACAAATATATCTCTAAACGACATATTATCGAAAGACCCGGTTATTCAAGAGGAACTATTCTCCATATTACTCCGTTTCAGAATGCCACGTTACGTATTTACCGGAGATATTGAGAAGATGTACCGACAAGTTCTGGTCCATGACGACGACCAGAAGTATCAGCTAGTGTTCTGGGGAAACAATCCTGAGGAAGAGCTTAAGTGTTATCAGCTTACCACCATTACATACGGCACTACATCAGCACCTTATTTGGCTATCAAAACGTGGCAAACATGGGGAGAACAACGATCGACTCTCTGGGCCCTCTGGGCTCAAAGGCCGTAAAACGTGATTTCTACGTCGATGACGTTTTAACTGGATGAGATAGTATTACAGAAGCATTCCAAATACAATCAGAATTAATAGTGCTATTAAAAGAAGGTGGTTTCCGTTTGAGAAAGTGGTGTGCGAATCATCCCCGCTTATTAGAACGTTTTCAACCGGAGGACATGGAGGTCGTCCTCAACTTCAACAACGAAGCAGACGAACGTAAAAAAACTCTTGGACTTACTTGGTGTCCGAAGCAAGATGTATACAGAGTTCAACCGTATGCACCTAGTAGAGATAAAATAACAAAAAGAGCGGCTTACTCAGACATAGCTCACATATTTGATCCTTTAGGAATTCTTTCGCCAATTGTGGTTACAGCCAAACTATTGCTTCAAGAAATAAGGGCGCTCAAGCCTGACTGGGACGATCAACTTCCTGCACACCTTAGAGCTAAATGGAGAGGTTTCCGAGACAGGCTGCAGCACCTGAAGGACTTTACTTTCCCAATGTATGTTTTAGATCACCAATTCTCTAAAAAGATGCCTTTGCACACCTTTGCTGACGCATCCGAAAAGGCATATGGCGCAGCAGTTTACATTAGAGCCTTCACCAAGGAAGGCTCATTACTTGTCCGGCTGCTTTGTGCCAAATCAAGAGTAGCTCCAACTCAGAAAGAAACTATTCCACGTCTTGAACTCTGTGCAGCCAAGCTTGCAGCTGAGCTGAGTAACCGGGTGAAGATAGACCTTAATCTAGATGGCATCGAGGAATATTACTGGACAGATTCTACTATCGTACTTGCCTGGTTGAACCGACCATCATCGTCTCAGCAGACTTTCATTGCCAACAGGCTTGCCTCAATCCAGAGACTTACAGTTATAAATCAATGGTGACATGTAGAATCAGAAGACAATCCAGCTGATTTATTATCCAGAGGCACATCACCTGCGAAATTTAAAAAACAGTCAATTTGATTTTACGGTCCGATATTTCTAAATGGAGTCGAGTCACTACGGCCAACAAAATTCACATCCCTAATCATGAAGGCATTTCCCATATCCATGCCACGCCAAATCATGGACGTGACTATGGAGATTTGGCATAGGAACTCATTTCCCAAGCTTCAACGCGTCGTTGCATATGTAGTACGACTGCGAAAAATACATCATCAAAAACATTTGACTCCAGAAGAACTTGACACCGCATTATGCCTCATAGTAAAATCTGTGCAATGAGATGAATTTCCCAAAGACATTCAGCAGCTAAAAAAACTGAAGAACTCCCAAAAGACAGCTCATTACATGGATTGACTCCATTTATTGATGGACGTGGAATAATCAGAGTTGGCGGTAGACTCCAAGAAGCAGGCATTTCTTTTGATGCTAAACATCCAATGCTGCTTCCGTACATGCATCCGTTTACTAAAATGCTTATGGAAGATTTGCATCGCAGACACTTCCACGCACCACCACAAACTTTATTATCAATCGCAAAGCAGAAATTTTGGCCAATCAAGGGAAAAATTATAGCCCGATCAGTGGTCCATAATTGCATCCAGTGTGCAGAAGCAGCTCCAAGGCTATTAAATCAGATGATGAGTAATCTTTCTGCCGCACGAATCCAGCCTGCGAGGCTCTTCATAACAACGGGTGTTGACTTTTGCGGTCCTTTCTGGACACACTTTCCAATACGAGGTAAAAGGCCAGTAAAATCATATATCGCAATATTTTGCTGTTTTGCTACGAAGGCGTTACATCTCGAAGTAGTAACAGACCTCAGCACAACTGCATTCCTCGGCACATTGAAAAGATTTATCAGCCGTCGTGGTCACTGTAAGGACATTTATTCTGACAATGCCACAAACTTCGTAGGAGCCAACAAGCATTTGATCGAAGTTTACAAATCCATTTACAACGACAGTGCTCAAGAAGAAATAGCTAAAACAGGTGCCAGCAAGGGAATTACGTTCCATTTTATTCCACCTTGAGCTCCACGTTTTGGAGGGCTGCGAGAAGCTACGGTAAAGTCGACAAAAAGGCTTATACGCGACGCACTCAAAGCAGCCAGCCTAACCTATGAAGAACTGGAAACATTGGTAATACAAATTGAAGACATTCTGAACTCACGTCCTTTGACGCCATTGTCAGATAATTCAAATGATCTTACCCCTCTAACGCCGGGACATTTTCTCATCGGAGAATCACTTATCAACAATATCGATCCCTCGGCAGTACCTCTGAAGGTAAGATCAGGCAAAAGGTGGGAAGAGGTGCAAAAACTTAGAAATGACTTCTGGAAAAAATGGTCTCTCAAGTACCTTCACTTACTCCAAAAGCGCTAAAATGGAAAGAAGAGTAACCAGACATCAAGCCTAGAGTAATTGTAATGATACATGAAGACAACATGCCTCCTTTACATTGCCCTCTGATGAGAATCGTTGCAGTTCATAACGGCTTTGACAACCGCGTAAGAGTTGTTGATATAAAAACAGCAAACAACATAATATAACGCCCCATCCCTAAAATTGCACTTTTACCAGTTGAAATCGATGATACAACCAATTTGAGTACCGATAGTGTAGAAACACCAGCTAAATACCTACCTGTTGAGTCAATATCAGAACCAACCCAAAATCAACGCAATTATAGCGAAGATATGCCACCGAAGAAACGAAGACGAACTCTGGGATCAGTCCTAACGACGGTTCTATTTTATTCAACCATGAGACAGAAAATGGAAATTGCGAAGTGCAATCAATACAAAAACAATCCTACCGGTTTCAATTGTTTGCAACAAACCAATACCTCTTCTCAGTAGACAAAACAACTATCATCAACAGTGTATGCAATGGCGTGTCTTCACAACTATCACTTCAAGCAGCGGGAATTATGACTATTGGAGAAGGCTGCATTGCGAAGCAGTCCTATCTAACGATCCAGGCTCACAACATGTATGAGAGTGTAATCCAGCGATCGTACGCGGTCTCCATGGACTTCTACAAGCCAGAGACCTCCACTACCAAAAAGCTTAACGTTAACATACCACAATTAAATCTACCATTAAAGGATGTCGACGACATCAAAAAAGGATCAGCGATCGAAAGCACCGGGCTCAGCGCACATCATATCCACCATTATCTAGTCGGCTACTTTGGTCTAATACTCGCTATATCACTCGTAATCCTGACCACCTACAAGTCCTTCAAACATCGTCAACGACAACGTATTCCGAAACCAAGAGGCCCATTCAAATTGGAATCAAGCACGCTCAACGAGTCTTGAACTGCAGTTCAACGGGGGGAGGATGTTAATAAATCTACAAGCGATTGGCTCAACAATCTCAAGTTCAATAACTTTCTCATGATAAAACAATCTCAAGTTCAATAGCTTTCGTTGCAAATTCTTACTAGCTTGTATTTTATAATTACATTGCCTTGCATTAAATTTAATAGCAAACATAAATTCATATTGTGTAAGTTTTCAAGCATTTTTTGCATTGTCATTTACCTTCGATCAATTAACTGTAATATTGTGAAAGTATCATATCGCACCACCAGCATAATCGTCATCGCGTGCATAACTACCTATTTCTCGTCGTGTGCCGTATGATACAATTATAAGCATATTGTTACTATAAAATGCGAAGAAAAGTAAATAAAGACATTCAGTTTGTTTGAATCTTGGAATCAAGTATTTTAATTTAATCATTTTGTTTGCAGGAATTTTTTTAAACACTGACAATCGGGGGACCGTGACTTACCGATCTTGTGCAGGTTACACTGAAAACACACATGCCCGCTCAAAAGCTGGGTCAGATAGAATCAGTTTCACCATGCCTTCGATTGAGCCACGCTCTCACATCCAAAACTAGGCGGCAGTCCACCTTCCCTTCGTGCGATTCACTCAAGAGTGCTGCCAATCGTCGAGTGAGCGCTATCTCTTCACGGAGAACCATCTCCCTCGCATCCTCGTTTCGACGCAGATATGTAGAGCGGCGCTCTCTAGCAAGGAGGAAGACAGGCATCACGCCTGTAATAACTCTCACCGCTGAATCAGAGACTGTTGGATACAACGCTGCAATCCTCAGTGCTCCTCTTATCTGTACCTGTGCCAAGCTTTTTCGGTAAACCTACTTACAGAGAGTGTTGCCCCATACTTCTGCTCCATACAGTAGCATTGACCCTACAGCACTCATCAAGAGGTGATGGACTGGATCCCCCTTCGTTGGCCATAAGTCGACTCAGAGCCGATACTCCTGAAGTAGCCTTCTCAGCCGTTGCCCTGAGAAGCTCATCTTCGGGTCGATCAGCAGCCCCAGGTACATCACCGCTGGTTTCGATTCGATTCGTATGTCTCCAATACTGATCATCCTTAATCTAGGGATTCTCTTTTTTGTCAAGATGACCACTTCGATTTTCTCCAGTGCTAGACTGAGCCCGGGAGCAGTCATCCAGTTTCTCACTCGGCGCATTAACGTACCTAACCTAAGTTGATCTTGTTCAACGGTGCGTCCAGTGACCAGAGCCGCAGCATCATCCACATAGCCGACCAAGCGTGACTCATCTGGCATCTCAAGTCTCAGTAGCCCGTCGTAAGACACGTTCCACAGGCCCGCACCAAGGATAGATCCCTGGGCAACACGCGATGTAATTTCCGTCCTTCGTTGGCCCTGTATCGTATCGTGGAGCAGGCTTCGGTCCTTCAGGTAGTTCCTCAAAAGCCGCATTAGATATTCTGGAATTTGAAAAAGTTTTCCAGCGTATCTAGAATATCTACCCATCAAGCGGAGTTGAAGGCGTTCCTGAGGTCGTGTGTCACCAACAGGACGATCCATCGCTTGGTGCGACTATGTGCCTCTGCCTTTTGAACCGCGTTCACCACCTCTGCAATCGCATCAATGGTAGAACGTCCTGCTCTAAAGCCGTGCTGCCGAGGAGGTGGGTGAGTCTTCACTTGATGAGCTTCTCTAGCACTTCGTAGCTGGGTCTAGCATGCATAACAGGTGGTATGCGGACGGCGATAGAAGAGCATTGGCAACGACACTTGCGGCCAGCACCAGCACCAACTATACACGGTAAACAGAATGAAAGGAAGCATCATGCAGGACAAAGGCAAAACAAAGAGGCGAAAGAAAATAATCGCATCATTTGATGGCGATCTCAGAAGGAGAGGTGCAAAGTAGCTTGTTCAAAAAGTAAAATTCACTACGCAGCAGTATTAAATCAGAAAAATGGGAAACTCATGCTCAATGACAAAAGATAATGGATGATGGAAGATGGTAGAATATAAGCAAAGTATAGTTACGTCGGTTACTTTCATAGTTATTTTGGCAGTTTTATACGTAGATCATAATAAAAATAGAGATTATGTTAAAAGTAGAAGAAATCGTGTAATGATTTTGGCTTCGAATTGTTCGAACGTTGAGATTTCCCGAAGGAAATCTGAACCGACCTCTCATCGGTTCTAGACGTGAAGTCTGAGTCGTGCCAACGAATGGTAACAATCGGTCGACCAGTCCGTGCAATGGATTACGCTCAATTACTTTGTTTCAGCCACCATCAAGTGCCCATTTCAAACGTGTCTAAAATACAACATACGGAAAAGAAACCTATCCTTACATTATTCCGTATTCAGCTTCCATCCAGTCAAGACAGATAACAGCAAAAACACTGTATTTAATTTCGCGTTCCCGAATTTTCTTTTACTTTTTTAAGATACGCAACGGATTATATTACATAAGCAAACTATTATCGCCGATTAATTTTTGATACAAAATTATGCCTGATATACGAATGTGTTTGTTATCGTTGCTCTTTTTTACACCGATACATACTCCTACATATATATTCAATTGAATATTAAGCAAGGTACTTGTATATAAAATTAATTAACATATTCATACGTAATACTTGAAAATATTGTTCGTTATATTTTTTTTTTCCTAGGCTATGCGGAAATGCAAATAAGGAACAATTATTTGAATTAATCACTGCTAATCTTACACATACCTGTATTTGGCATATGCTATGTACTTAAAAACAATATTCCCGTATCATTTTATTTTGCATAGTCTTGACCAACTACAATTTATCAATTAAGTTTGTATTGTATTATATTGATGCCTTGTTTCTTTCCAAAATATATTTTAGTTCAGCTAAAGACTGCCATGCATAATTTCTCGCGACAAAATACACAAATGATCGCATCATTTACGAGCCTACCTTAAGAATAAATGAGGAAACTTATTAATTATTCATTTGATTAAAGTCGACTAACCTACACAATCTGAGATAACCACTCATAACAGGTACACGTTCAACTTTGATCTATTCGATTTTAAGCAAATCCTTCAAACAAAAATTTATAAGGTGCTTTAAATGTTCAAATCACACCCTAACTTATTTTATACATTATATTTCAGTTCTTATTCTCAATTTCTTTTATTCAGCGCATAAGTAAAACAGGAGTTTAATGAATGCGAACGCGTATTCTATATCGCATGAAATATTTCTATTAATTTGTTACATATTAATGCTGGTATGCAGGTGTGTACGTGTTCGACGATGTATCCTACATATCAATTTGTATAAAATTCAATATTTTCAATAAAAGAAAATACTGTTTATAGGTAACAATCATAATAAGAACAGAATATGTCGATTACATACTCGGATAATGCAACATTGTATAATTTGTTCGGTTTTTCATAAGGTACAGAGTCAATTTTCGTCAAAGGACAAATTACTGTACCTTCAAGCCGTTCATTGTGAGCAATTCTTGCAATCTTTTATATCAAACGGATGACTAGAAAATAAAATAATCCTTAATAGCATGCCAAAAGCTTGAACAATTTATGTAAAGTCGCAATAACAGAAATGCATTATATGACTAGCAATAAGTTGGAAGCTACTTTTTTTTTTCAAAAGATTACAAACAAATATAGCAAGGAAATATTATTCTAAATAAAATAATTCTTCAGCATAATTTGAACGACTGTATGGAAACTCTACAATATGTTACGAGTGCATGACAGTGATAGTTACTTTCAAATTGCTTGATGTGTAATGTTAATAGGCAATGGCAATGCATACTAATCATGAACAAAGACTTTAAAATGTGATTCGTATGTCTCCCTTTCAATTATTGTTTTTTTTTTTGATTTTGTTTAACACATGTTCCTTTTCTGTTATGTCTTTAGAAAATAATATCATTACTTCTAAATCAAAATCGGTATATACGCTTCAACAATAACGCACTTCAACGAAATTTAAAATGAAGTGAAAGAAAATACTGGGTAGATCAACTAATAAATTTACCTAACATCTATACTTCGCCTAAAAGCACCATTAACTTTAAGTTTTATATACGTAGTACTCTAAGTTTCTGAGTAGTTAACAATCAATTGAATATCAGTATTCTAGTATAATTAAATATTAGTTAATTATAAGTGTAATAACGTTAACTAATTTTTTATGTACAAATTGCTTATAGTAAATCATTATTTCCTTTCTTTATCACATTTAAGTCAAATATCTTTATCCGAAGCGCATTCAAGAGAAAGCCAAAGGAAAAAAACCGTAGAAACTAACTAAGCGCGATTATGCCATATCACAAAAAAATATTGTGCCTTTATCTAAGAACACGACAAAACGTCATAAAATATTTTTGTAAAAGATGCAAAAATGTGGATGTATATAAGTTAACCTGCCATATAATGCATGTGTGTATATATAATGTGTTTTAATGTCATAAATATCTTATATCGACAATACAGTTACCTTTTCTTGATCCTTTGTTGAGATTCTAGTCGCTTGGAGATCCCTATGACAATTTATGCAAGTCAGCGTGGTTGACAATTACTCAATGCAGGAACTCGTCTGGTGCATATGTATCTAGAGGCAAACTCCGCTATCAACTTAGTTTCCTCGTAGTTGTACATAAATCAACTTTTCTCGCTGTTCTCAACTGCTGAACTAATATGAACATTGCGACGAAAATTGAGCTCGGTACCTTAACTGCAATGAACTCAACACCTTCCTCGGCAAGGCACTCCCCAAATCTATGCCACAGGAACTCTAACTTGGGCGGTGCATTTTCCATATCCACCTGCTGTAAATTGATCCGCTCTGATCGAACCGGGCATCCCCTTCGTAAAATATCTTGTCTCTCTTAGTGGCGTTGGTGTCGACTCTCTTGTCCGTATCCTGAATTGCATTAGCCGATCGACCCTCCAAACCTCATTACTTTCCCGCTGCGTGGAAAATGGCATTCGAACACATGCACTGCCCACCGACTAATTTCCAGATCGATGAGATTTTCGATGTTATGGTATCCCCGTGATTTACTGATGACAAGCCTTAAAAATGAAAACGTAATAAATTCCACAACTCGAAAGAAAACCTCTTTCGCGTTTCTAAAATTCACTTTCAAAATTTACCGTATGAGATTCAATTTCGAACTCGTCACACGATCCACTCTGTTACTGCCAACCGACAAACGCAAAATAGCGCACGAAAGATGCCCGAATACGATTGTTCGGTTTTAGACTTTCATGGACACATTGACAGATGGAAACACTCACTGCACTCTTTGTTCCTGCCAATTGCGCAAACGCAGTTCAGTGACAGCAAGTGGTTAAAGGAAGCGTTCCGAATCGTCGACGTCAATAACGACTGGCGGATTATCGTTAGTGGCGTAGGGCTGATTCATTACAAGGCACGATGCCAACCAGGCATAGGGAGACTGAAGGACACAATGCCCAGCTCTAGGCCGCGTTTACCCATCTGGAGGGTGGAGGAGGTCGTGTGTCGGATGGATGGTTAATCTTCCCACGGTGCGTTCTAGAAGGAAAGGTCGCTGTGTACGATTCCGAGCCAGGTGGGAATCAGCGAGGCTTATCACAGGATAACACCGAGGAAGAACGAGTACTTCTTTGGGATGGCGCACTTCACCGTCGTAAGTCCTTAGCATGGTAGACACCCAATTCCTTCCCGGACATGTCCGCAATGAGATATCGCGTGCGGCTTAAAACTTGCAGGACCCGACACTTCACGAATTTCTTGTCTAATTTAGCATTGCAGTGTTCCCTCTGCCTGAAGTTCCGTCAGTAGATTTCGTTACCTACCTTGAAGCCAGAAGGATGAGATCGCAGGTTCTAACGCTTCTCCCCCGCCCGTCTGCTATTTTAAATTTTCTCCCGAAGTCGGTTTCGCAGAATTCGGAGTTTCTCGTGCAGCTCCAGCACCACTTTTGGGACTTCCAAACGTTTTAACTGCTGCAATAATCGGTATGAGTTACCGTGGCAAAGCGCAGGGCACAGGTAATGGCAGAAATCCTTCGGCCCCAATCCTTCTGATCTGGATGGACATAGGCGCAAATGGCGGCTATGAGGGTACGATTTAGTTGCTCGGACACATTTGCTTGAGGAGAGTAGACTGCAGTTTGCTGGTGAGTAATACCATACTTATCCATCAGGTCCCGAAATCTACCCGAGTTGAACTGGACTCCGTTGTCGGAGACAACCTTTTCCGGTACTCCAAATGCATGGAAGACGCGTTTCTCCAGGAAGCTGACTATCAGGCATGTTCTGAATCGCCTCAATAATTGGGAATTTGGACAGTTGGTTCAGGACCTCAACAGCTTCCGTGTGACCAGAAGTCGAACGAGGATAAGGACCGATAAGATCGATATATAAGCGCTGCAACACATGCTCAGATAATTCAACCTTACCCATCGGAGGTCGAAGGACAGCATTGGGTGCTTTGATGCACTTGCACAACTCACCAACTCACAGGTGGGTACATACGCTTTTATATGCTGCACCAGTTCAACCCAAAAGAAAAAGGTTTTCAGCCGCCGAAGCGTATGACCATATCCGCCGTGCGCACTCTATGGGTGGTCATGAGCAGGTCTAATAAGATCGATGGTCTATTTTTCGGGCACCCATAACTTCTACTGTTCCTCTTCTTGTATGGGGTCTCGGGATGCGTGTTCCATCCGCTTGTATATAAATCCTTCCATCACCCGCAGTTCTGGTAGCTGTGGTAACTGGCTCTGAATAGTATGCATCAGCTGAGTGTAACCTATTGACTTGAAGGCGGGATGGTCCAGGTCGATCAATAGGGGCTATCATCCTCCTGGGCCAACTCGGCTCCTTTAGGGGGCGAACATCCTCGATAAGGTGTCCAGTACCACATGTTGCCTATAATTTCAACGCCTATCTAGCCAAACGCCCGTGGAGATCAGTCTGGCTCATCAGCCATTTCAGGGACGCATGATCCGATCCGATCCGATTTCGAAGGGGTGTCCCTCCAAATATGCTCGGAAGCGTTTCACGCTAACACCACCGCCAGGCATTCCTGCTCCGGGACCGTGTAATTCCGCTGGGCCGGGTTCAACTTGTGAGACATAAAAGCCATAGGCCTCCCCTTGCCGTCTTGCGTAGCCTGGAGTAAGACTGCTCCCACCCCATGTTGACTAGCGTCACATTGGATTGAGAACGGTTTACCAAAGTCCGGGCTATGCAGTACGGGCGCTGTTGTTAAATTCTTCTTTAGCTCTTTAAAGGCTCGCAGGCTGGGCCCTTCCCAGACAAACTTGCGTCCCTTACGCAGCATGTCAGTCAAGGATGTGGTGATGGTTGTGTAGTCATGTACGAATCGTTGGTACCATCCGCATATACAAAGGAATCGGCACAACTGCTTGGTATTCTTGGGCAGTGGAAAAGCATCAATAGCTTGTGTCTTGTCCGAGTCGGTTTTGATGTTGCCATGACCAATGATGTGACACTCAAATTCTTCACCTCCGTCATTACGAACTGACTCTTCTGTATGTTGATGGTTAACCCTGCCTTCGGGATGTGCAAACCACTTTCTGAAGCAGGCTGATGCGTTCGTCGAAAGTCTCGGTTATAAGCAGTAGGTCGTCCAAGGATACGAAAACTTGGTGCCGTAGATGCGGTGGTATCACTTTGTCCATAAGGCGCGTCATTGTTTGAGGGGCATTACACAGTCCGAATGGCATGATCACAAATTGATACAGTGGGCGATCTGGGACCACGAAGGCTACCTTCTCCTTTGAGCCAGGATCTAACGGGATTTGCCAAAAGCGTCTTTGAGGTCCAAGCTCGTAATGAAATGGGCTTTAGGTAATCGACTAAAGATGCCCTCAATCAACTGTAGAGCATATGCGTCCTTGGCAGTGATGGCATTCAAACGTTGGACATCTAAGCAAAGTCGGACCTTGTTCGGCTTGACAATAGAGTGACCGGTAAGTACATGCGCTCTGCGATTCTTCGATCATGCCTAGTGCTAGCATCCGATCAACTTTGGCATATAATGACTTTTCCTTCGCCGGAGATATGGCAAAATGTCTCTGCTTTATGGATTTGGCATCCCCCACATCTATTGTGTGAAACACCAAGGTTGTCCTGCCCAGACCTTCCTTCTCATGTGATGGAAAAGCCGATATAGCCGAGTCAAGTTGCAGTTGTTGATTCGCATCCAGGGCATGTCGAAACAAGGGGGAAGTTGAAGTCGCGTCATGGACCGAGGTGACAGAGTTAAGCATTGTGCCCAAAAATAATGCCGGGGCCAAATTAAATTTTCGAACGAAGTCCACCCTAGGAAGAGATTCTGTGTTAGTTGGGGTATAATGTAGAATTTCAGAGACTTAGACACCCCTTTGAATGTGACATCCGTCGCAAGTTTCCCCAGTATGGAGAGACAAGTTCCATCCGCCGTGCTTAACCCGGTAGTAAAATGCTGGATTTGGTCCGCGCGAGTCATCAGAACCTCTCCTGCAAAATTGGCTGATATGCAAATTACACTGGCCCCAGCATCAGCCAAGCCTACCAGCCGCTTTTGCAGGATGTGTACTGACACGTATGGTCGAACGTCATCCTTCAATAATTCGTCTAAGTGTATCGCCCGCAACGCCTTCCTCGACTGCCTGACCCTTCTCCAGAAGCTCCGCATCCGATGCGTGGCTCGCTTCCTTCGCGAAGGAGTAGTTATAACCATCCCCTCATTGAAGATGCGCTGAAGAGTAGCTAGATAATCCCGCAGTCTGACATGGAAAGGTCTAATATGCCAAGGGTGCTTCATTTTGTTACCATTCCCCTGCGCGTCCACCTCGACAATGCAGGACGTTGGCTGCGGAACTTCAGGAGAATTGTGTTGGTGGTGCGAATCAGCAAGGTTCGCAATGGGTTCGGAGTGCCGACGGGTGGTTGCGGCACTCGCTGGCAAGTTTTTTCGTAACTTGTAATCGGCGCAATAGGGTGCATATGTGTCCGCTTTTACGCAACGGTAACAGAAAACCGCCGGTTCCGCTGGGCATGCAGAGAACCGGTGTCCCGGTTGTCGGCAGTTCCAACAGACCGTCGGACTACTTCGATGAAAGGTCGGTCCATTGTTAGTTCGAACTCGTGTTCCAGGGGTGCTCCGCTCCTTGGGACGTTATTTACGTGATCCGCTGTTACTAGCTCCGCTGTATTGTTGCTTCGTGGATTAGGTCCCGTCATGCGAGGTTGTGGACGAAAGGTTCCTCACCGTTCATCTAGCCACTCTTGCCTACGGGCATGGAGGCGTAACCCCTGTACGTAGTAAATTGGCACATGAAAGAGACTGTTTTGAAGCTCCCAACGCAGGATCTTCCTGATGATTTTCACCAGTTCATCCTTGGGCATGGGTGTTCGCAACTGAGTGCTTAGGCGTAGTATACTAGTATGATACTGGTCAAATGGTTCGTGGATGCCTTGCTTGCGTTTCCGAAGTTGGCATGCGATTCTCTTTCAGTGAGGCCGTCGTCAAAGTGGTTGTGAAAGGCTGCACAGAAGGACTTCCAATCAGGGCATGGTACTGATTTCTTGAAGCTCCAGTACCATTCGGCAGTATCCTTGCCGAACAAGAGGTGTGCATGTCTAGGGAAAGCTGAGAAGTTGCCTCCCAAGGTACTGGTGACTAGAGCCTGAATTCAAAGGAGGAACCTGTCCACCGGTGTCACCGGGCTAAAGCCGGTGAAGCTGAGTCACCAACCTTCCATGATGCAGGGTGTTGGGTGTCGGGTTGGCGTCGCTACATCCACGTGGTGGTTAGCACGATTGATGGGCCTGCCGCGAGGAACCGATTCGTGTATTGTAAGTATTAGTGGGGGTGTGGTGCTGTAACGCAGTCGATACTTTGGGGCTCTGGGATCCATTCCCGACCTTCTTTGGGGGAGGTTGCAATTATCAGCCGGCCTAGAGTTGGGCATAGCCACACTGGGATTTGACTCCCAGCCAGATGGAGTTCTTACGCAGCAAAAGGCCTGGCTGATCCGGATGTCTTGGAAGCCTCTCTCCAAGTGTCCGATCCTATCGGACAGCCCTTGCAATAAGGACAAAATCATGACGTTGACTGTGTTGTTTGAGTGCGCTGTTGGGGCATCTGCTGGTACTCCTGCAAATGGAGCTTCTCCACTCATGGCTCATTGGCTGTCCGACAGCGGTTGAGTCTGTTCAGCACTCCGGGGGTCTTTTGCTACTGCTCCACACATAGGCGCGTGTGCTTTGAGGGGGGCGTCACTTCTGTCGATCGGGCGTTTACATAATGGATAGAAATCCGATGTTAGCAAGAGCTGCTAGACACAGGCGCGATGGAACAAGTATCCGCACTTCAGTTCCACACTTGATACGCCCTCTACCATCTTCCATCCTCGAAGCAAATCCCGCAGTTAGCGATTTCCGCCGTCTTGGAACGGGTCCACCATTTTTCTGGAGTCCGCTTCGTCACCATTGTTGGTTTCGTCTATGTTTTCTTAAGAATATATATATATATATATATATATATATATATATATATATATATATATATATATATAATTCCTAAATATAAGAAAATCTTAATTACTTTATTTAAGTGCCCGATAGTGGCGAGCTAACGTATCGACCAAAAAAAAGAAAAAAGATTTATTTGGTACTCTCTTTCCTTTCCAGCAGCAACGACTCCTCCATAGGGAAATGAGAGCGGATGGTAGTTTGCTGAGGAAAGGATGCTTGCGGCCGATTTAAAAGAAATTATCCTCAACCCCAAATACATTATAAAACCGTATCTAATCTACGTTAATTGACTCAACGAGACAGTTTTGTACGCTGTCAAAAATCTCGACGCGTCGAAGCATTCCGGGCTTCGCAATTCCAGCATACGCCACTGATAGTCGAATCAAAACCACTCATCTATCACGCATAAAAAGATGGGTAGAATCATTCTGGGATATAAAGGCAAGGTAACCTTCTTCAGAGTCCAGGCCGATAAGAGAAACCCATCTGGCTGACAGTTCCATCAAGAAAATAGAAAGTCCTCAAAGTTTTTACCCTGGGACAACACATCGGAAAGATTCTGTCGCGAAAAACAAAAATACAAAAGAAAGGAGAGTGGAAGCTACAACTCACGTCAAGTGACTGCATGTGTATGTAACACAACTTCACTACTCCTGTCCGTGGGGCTCGAGTACCAAGGTACCTTACATCCTCAGTAAAGGACCAATTCGTCAAAAGACGCAAACCTTTACCCCTTTAGAATGTTTAAGCCCCACGTTGGGCGCCACTTGTAATGATTTTCCGTTTCAAATCGTTCAAACGCTGAGATTTCCCAGGGGAAATCTGAACCAACCTCTCATCAGTTCTAGACGTGAAGTCTGAGTCGTGCCAACGAATGCTACCAATCGATCAACCAGTCCGTGCACTCGTAGCCCATTTCGCGGAGGCTGCTTGTCAAACGTGTCTAAAATACAACATACGGAAAAGAAACCTATCCTTACGTTGTTCCGTACTCAACTTCCATCCAGTCAAGACAGATAACAGCAAAAACACTGTATTTGATTTCGCGTTCCTGAATTTTCTTTAACTTTTTCCCGATGTGGTGCCGAAAAATCGTCTACTCTAACGCAAGCGTCGAAAGAATCTACTCTAATGAAACATCCTCAAAACAAACGATGGTACCGCTTACGGAACGTGACGCGAAACCGGCCATCCACGGATTTCTTAAGATCCTACCCTTGTAACGGCATACTTATCGTTCGCTCTCATTCCTGCTGGAAAAGAAGGGCCTGCTGGAAAGGAAAGTCTTGGTTATCTTAGTAATTTATATTTTATTTTCTATGCTTTTCCTACTTAAATTTCAACAATTGAACTTATTAGAGATTTATATTGAGTGGTAAGACTAAAACTGCATATTAACTTGTGTATGGTGCGGTTGAAATTTTCAAGATACGTAACGGATTATACTACATAAGAAAACTATTATCGCCGATTAACTTTTGATACAAAATTATGCCTGATGTATGAATATGTTTGTTATTGTTGTTCTTTTTTACTCCGAAACATACTTCTACATATATATTCAATTGAATATTAAGCAAGGTACTTGTATATAAAATTAATCAACATATTTGTACGTAATACTTGAAAATATTGTTCGTTATGTTGCTTGTTTTCTTTTCCTAGGCTATGCGGAAATGCAAATAAGGGACGATTATTTGAAATAATCACTGCTCATCTTACACATACCTATATTTCGCGGATGCTATGTACTAAAAACAATATTCCCGTATCATTTTATTTTGCATAGTCTTGACTAAATACAATTTATCAATTAAGTATTGTATTACATTGATGCTTTGTGTCTTTCCAAAATATATTTTAAGTCATCGACACACTGCCCTGCATGATTAATCGCACCAAAAGACACGAGCCAACCTTAAGAATAAATGAAGAATATGGTAGCTTATCAATTATTCATTTGATTAAAGTCCACTAAACTACACAATCTGAGATAACTACTCATAACAGGCACACGTTGAACTTAGATCCACCAAATTTTAAGCAAATCCTTTAAGTAAAGATTAATAAGGTGCTTGAAATGCTCAAATCACACCCTAACTTATTCTATCCTCGCAGGGGGAATACTGGTCGACAGGAATACTCTTGAAGGCTAGCATTCTTTGGGGAGTTCCGCCCCACGTACCCAAGGAAATTACCGCAGGGGGAGTGCCGGTCGACAAAAGCACTCTTGGAGACTAGCGTTCTTTGGGGAGTGCCACCCCGATGGACCCGAGGACCTAGAGGGCGCCGTGAGGTTCCCTCCTGGGATGACAGGTAACGACTCTGATTGGATCTGGACTACGCTTTGGACAACGAACTAGAATCGATGCTTCGGGCTGGTGGATGTGATGGTTTGGACCTCGTTACTTTGCACAATAGCGCCGAGATGAGAGTCATGTATGAACGGCTCCAATTCAACTATCATACCGTTTCCATCCAGGTAAAACCTTGGCAGGCTTCGGAGTACGTTCGAGGTTCGCACCATTGAGTTGGTGGTGTCGGTTCGGTTGAGATGGACTCCCGATTAGCGCTGGTCTAGCTCTGAGCACTTGTCCCGATAAGGGCTTGTGCCAACCCTCGCATGGCCTCCCTGCTCTGCAAAGATAACCATGGAACCAAAAAGTCGACTACAAACACGAACGGAGATAGGGGCTCCGAGGGGGACCCAATAAAAGTGAAGCAACCAAAAACATATAAAAAAGAACAAAAAATCCAAAAAAGAAAGAATAAATAATAACAACGATGACGCAAACAGCGGTTGCAGCCACGATGTTAACAGTGCATCGAGAGCGATACTAACTAAAACGACGAATAATACAATGACAGCGAAGACGGACGAAAAACGGAGATTAGCAGACAGTCTGGTTCAGACTTAGATTCCTGTGGCGTTTGGGCACAGGAACGAAATCATGCGAACACCAGAGCGTCCTATTAAGGAAAAGCGGGAAACTCTGCAGGACGTTTCAGGTGATCGAGTGGTGGAAGATAATATAAAGAGCATCGAAAATTTGATGGTCAATGCTGCGACCATTACCGAAGCGACCGATGCAAAGGTCTTGGAGGCTAGCATTCTTTGGGGAGTTCCGCCCCCACGTACCCGAGGAAACTCCGCAGGGGGAATGCCGGTCGACAAGACCACTCTTGGAGGCTAGCATTCTTTGGGGAGTTCCGCCCCCACGTACCCGAGGAAATTCCCGCAGGGAGAAAGCCGGTCGACAAGAACATTCTTGGAGGCTAGCATTCTTTGGGGAGTGCCGCCCCCACGGACCCGAGGATATGGGGGGTGCCGTGAGGTTCCCTCTTATTGTATCTGGATTACGCTTTGGACAACGAACTGGAATTGACGCTTTGGGCTGGCGGATGTGATGGTTTGGACCTAGTTGCTTTGCACAGTAGCGCCGAGGTGAAACTCGTGTGTGAACGGCTCCAATTCAACTATCATACCGTCTCCGTCCCGGTAAAACCTTGGCAGGCCTCGGAGTACGTTCGAAGTTCGCACCATTGGGTTGGTGGTGTAGGTTCGGTTGAGACGGACTCCCGATTAGCGCTGGTCTGGCTCTGAGCACTTGTCCCCATAAGGGCTTGTGCCAACCCTCGCATGGCCTCCCTGCTTTGCAAAGATAACCATGGGACCAAAAAGGCGACTACACACACGAACGGAGATAGCGGCTCCGAGGGGGGACCCAATAAAATGGAGCAAACAAATGAAACCACAAGCAAACAGGACGCTAGCACGGAGAACCCTTTCAGGCAAAAACCGCTGTTGGCAAGAACACCGATAAAACAAGTCACCGATTGCGGGGGGAGGCAGCAAACCCCAGAAACACTGTTAAAGTCAACACCACAGGTTAAATCATCGGAGACAGACCACAGACGGACTAACGAACGAAAGAAGGCAGAGTGCGTTGTGCAACCTGGCATCATTGCAGCCTTTGGGCGCAGT
This sequence comes from Odontomyia ornata, assembly GCA_963969285.1. Classification (NCBI taxonomy): domain Eukaryota; kingdom Metazoa; phylum Arthropoda; class Insecta; order Diptera; family Stratiomyidae; genus Odontomyia; species Odontomyia ornata. The sequence continues at coordinate 57,637,610 of OZ017743.1, read as the reverse complement.
AGAAGGACTATGCGCACCCCGGAGTGCCCAGTGCAAGACGTACACAATCCGGATCAAGTTGCGACACCAACGGAGGCTAGTGTAAGACTGGGGGAGGGAGAAGTTTTGCCGTTGGCCGACGCCACTTCAAACGCGATCCAAGCGATAGAAGCAAAAGGGCTAGGAAACGGGGGCCTCTCCCAAGAGGTGGCGCCAAATAACTCAATCGCCCTTGACCGCGCCGAAGAGGAGCGGCTTACTCGGAAAGCGGGGAGTATCGTCAAACAACTGAGGGCTGCCTGCGAAGTGCAGAAAAACATAGGCAAGAGTGTCAAGAATGGCATTCTTGAACTAGAGGAGCTTTTTGGCCGCATAACGCACTACAGGCGGAGGTGGCTTGCAGCCGAGAAGCACCAAAAAGACACGCTCTCCCTCGAGGCATCAGTGGGTCCTAGCAGCAGCAAAAGAATGGCCGGTAGCCCAATTGAAGGCGACTGTGAGAAAAGGAGGAAGGATGAGACCATAAACGAAGTTGACACTCCAGGCGAGGAGTTCCATGTGGTGCGAAACAAGGCAGCGAAAAAAGCGGCCAAAAAGCTACTCCTAGAAAAAAAAGGCAAAGAGCTCAACCACGAAGAGAACAAGGAGCCCCCCGCTATACCGCAGAAAACAAAAAGCAAACCGCGGCACAAACCCTTGCGAGAGGCACTGCTTATTAAACCCACTAAGGGCCGAACCTACGCAGATGTCCTCCGTGAAATTAAAGGAGCGATCAAGCCAGACGACACCAAAACTGCCATCAAAGCAGTTCGACCAACCCGGACCGGCGGCTTGCTGGTGGAATTCGGGCCAGAGGCCACAAACAAAGATGCATTCCGTGACGCGGTTCAAAAGGTTCTTGGAGATGCGGCAACGGTTGCCTCGCTCGAACCAATGGCCACCCTGGAAATCAGGGACCTCGACTGCGTCACGGACAAAGCTGAAGTAGAGGATGCCATCAGGAGGGAGTTCCCCAGCTTAAGCGAAGTCAAGGCAAGATTGACGCGTGAAAACACAAGGGGGCAACGCATGGCTATTGTCGAACTAGCTGATAAAGACGCCCAGCAAATCCTGGCGAAGGGCAAAATTAAGATAGGTTGGGTGATCTGCAGGATACGGAGAAGAGCGATCCCTATCCGCTGCTTCAGATGCCTCGAATACGGACACAGCGCGTATGGCTGTAGGGGACCCGACAGGAGATCTCTGTGCTACAAATGTGTTGAAACGGGGCACAAACGGAAGGAGTGCACGAACGAGGCAAAATGCATTCTTTGCAAGGACGCTAAGCTAGCACCCGGCGACCTCAAACATGAGCCGGGGACAGGGAGATGCTGGGTTTTCAAGGAGGCCCTAACTAAAGCCAAATCGATACTCAAATGATCCGTATCCTGCAGGTCAATTTGCACCGAAGCACAAACGCCCAGGACCTACTTGAGCAGTTTGCGAGGGATAAGAAAGCTGACCTCCTGTTGCTGAGCGAGCAACATCATAACAAGGACTCGCAAGCGTGGTACCCTGACAAAACTGGTACCTCGGCCATCTGGGTTCGAGACAGCGCCCGCCTTCAGGTGCGGGGCCATGGACGCGGGGATGGTTTTGTGTGGGTGCGGTGTTCAGGGATAACATATTTCAGTGTTTATCTGACACCTAACGAGGCAATGCGATCCTTTCGAACCAAACTCGATGCCCTGGAGGACGCTGTCTCGAACACAGAGGGCCACATGCTGGTCGGGGGAGACTTCAACGCTAGAGCCATCGAATGGGGTATGCCACAATCCGACCCAAGGGGAAAGCAAATATTGGACATGGCAGCCAGAACAGCGCTTTTTGTCCTAAATACTGGTAACACCCCTACTTTCCGCCGCTGGGGTTGCGTAGGAACCATACCCGATGTGACACTCGCTTCGGAGTTCCTGATACCCAGAGTACACAACTGGCGAGTACTAGAGGACTACTCGGCTAGTGATCACCAGTATATAGCTGTTGAGATTCACGACGGTGCCACTCTGCGTGCATATGCCCAAACTTCAATCCTCGGATGGAGGACTGGGAGGATGGACGTCGAGAAGTTCACTGACGCGCTTACGGCAGGCGCACCGTTGCTGGGAGCTCCGCCAGGGTGTGGAGGGCCTACAGCCAAGGACTTGGTGAACTCAACTATGAGTACCATCATAGCTGCTTGCGAGTCTTCCATGCCCCGCCGGAGACCCCGACATGGTAAGCCTCCAGTATACTGGTGGTCAAACGAGATCGCCGAACAAAGAAGCGAGTGTCACAAACTTCGGCGAGAGGCCCAGCGGGCGCGAACACGGGAGGAGGCAGACACTAGGCTAGCAGCATACAGGTCCGGCAGGAAATATCTTCGCAGGCTTATTAACAAGAGCAAGGCCCGATGCTGGCAAGACCTCGTGGACGATGTAAATAGGGATCCGTGGGGCCTTGGCTACAAGCTGGTCATGGGGAAACTTGGTGCCCTACGGAAGCCTTGTATACATGACGCGGAAAAGATGGACGCGATAGTGCGGGGACTCTTCCCCGCCCATCCCGTCCGTGTTGACGCTGTCCATGGTGAAACAGCAGTCGAGTGCCCACTCTTCACACAGCTGGAATTGGAGGAGGCAGTCCTCTCCCTGAAGGCAAGGAAGGCTCCAGGTCCAGATGGTGTTCCAGCTGAGGTTTTGCAGCTCGTCTATCACCATTGTCCTGACTTGCTGCTCAGCACATTCAACGCTTGCCTACGGGACGGGGTTTTCCCGGTACGATGGAAGGTGGCGAGGCTCGTGCTGGTCAGCAAGGGGAAGGGAAATCCCGAATCGCCGTCTGCATACCGCCCGTTATGCATGCTAGACACGGCTGGGAAAGTGCTAGAGAAACTCATCAAGGGAAGACTCACTGACGCGATTCGTGCTGCTGGGGACCTATCTCCTCGGCAGTACGGCTTTAGAGCAGGACGTTCTACCATTGATGCGATTGCAGAGGTGGTGAACGCGGTCCAAAAGGCAGAGGCATATAGTCGCACCAAGCGACGGATCGTCCTGTTGGTGACACTCAACGTCAGGAATGCCTTCAACTCCGCTAGATGGGTGGATATTCTGGATACGCTGGAAAACTCTTTTCAAGTTCCAGAATATCTAATGCGGCTTTTGAGGGACTACCTAAAGGACCGAAGCCTGCTCTACGATACGGCACAGGGCCAACGAAGGATGGCGGTTACATCGGGTGTTGCCCAGGGATCTATCCTTGGTCCGGACCTGTGGAACGTGTCTTACGACGGGCTACTGAGACTTGAGATGCCAGATGAGTCGCGCTTGGTTGGCTATGCGGATGATGTTGCGGCTCTGGTCGCCGGACGCACCGTTGAACAAGCGCAACTTAGGCTAGGTATGCTAATGCGCCGAGTGAGGGACTGGATGACTACTCGCGGGCTCAGTCTAGCACTGGAGAAAACCGAAGTGGTCATCTTGACAAAAAAGAGAATCCCTAGAGTAAGGATGATCAGTATTGGAGATATACAGATCGAATCGAAGCCAGCGGTGAAGTACCTGGGGCTACTGATCGACTCGAAGATGAGTTTCTCTGAGCAAATCAGGGCAACGGCTGAGAAGGCTGCTTCGGGATTATCGGCCCTGAGTCGACTTATGGCCAACGTAGGGGGACCCAGCCCATCAAGAAGACGCCTCTTGATGAGTGCTGTAGGGTGAGTGCTACTGTATGGAGCAGAGGTATGGGGCGACGCTCTCAGCAAGGAGGTATACCGAAAACGATTGCCACAGGTACAGAGAAGAGGAGCACTGAGAATTGCATCTTCGTATCCAACAGTCTCCGACTCGGCGGTGAGAGTGATTGCAGGCGTGATACCTGTCGCCCTCCTTGCTAGAGAGCGCCGCGCTATTTACCTGCGCCGAAACGAGGATGCGAGGGAGATGGTTGTCCGCGAGGAGAGACAACGCTCGCTCAACGATTGGCAGCAGTCTTGGGTGAATTGCACGAAGGGAAGGTGGACTGCGCGCCTCATCCCGGATGTGAGACCGTGGCTAAATCGAAAGCATGGTGAGACTGACTTCTATCTGACCCAGCTTTTGAGCGCGCAAGGGTGTTTTCAGTCTTACCTGCACAAGATCGGCAAGTCGCGGTCTCCCGATTGTCGGTTTTGCCCAGGAGAGGAGGACAATGCCTGTCACACATTTTTTGCGTGTACGAAATGGGCCAGGCTGCGAAGGGAACTCTACAGGGAGACGGGAGAGCTCACCCCGGATAATATAGTTGCGGTGATGCTCGAATCGGTTGACAAATGGAACCAGGTGGCACATTATGCTCGGGCAGTCCTAAAATATAAAAGGGACTCACAGCAGCCGGAGGCGCTGGGGCTGGGGGATCGCTCTTCTGGCAATTCCTCTTCCCCCCTCCCCTCCCGCTAGGAAAGGGACTCCCCAGCTTGAAGGCGCCCCACGGCGTAACAAAATGAGACCTGGCCCGAAGTAATGTGTCAAACGGTTCCAGGCTAGGTTCTCAGATTGACAGGGGAGGTGTTTAGTGGGTAGTCCAAAGGTATCCTCCATGGGAGTCCCACACTGCCAGACTCGGCGGGCATAAATGCCTTCACCTCCCTACCACAAAAAAAAAAAAAAAAAAAAAAAAAAAAAAAGGTCGCAAGTCCCGACATAGTGAAGAAACATCCTGAAGTCAACGAGGAGATTACGGCATGAATAGCAATGAATGACCAGACAAATAAAGCGACGATGCGTGTTTGCACCGCCAACGTCGAAAATGTGGCGGAAGTACTGCATTCGGAAACGGAAAGCAATAATCTCTCCCAAGGATGGTTGCAAAGTACTATTGCCACCCAGCGAAATGAAGAAAAAAGTCTATTCCGAATAGCGGGAGATGTTCTGAGAAGAATACAATCTGCATACGACTCCCCAAAAATCAGCAAAGCAACGCCTCTTCAATGTTTCAAATGCCTTGGCTATGGTCACACCACACAAGTATGCAAAGGACCCGATAGGAGTTCTCTATGTTACAAATGCGGTGAAATGGGACACGTCTTGGGATCAGGAAAATTCCGGGTGTTCTAAGAAGCCCTAGTCAAGGCGAAATCAGAAATTTGATGACCCGCAACCTGCAGCTAACCTACACCGCAGTTCACCCACCCAAAATCTGCTTGAGCAGTTTGCGAGGGACATGAAAGCCGACTTCTTGCTGCTGAGTGAGCAACAACATGATAAAAGTCCTGCATTATGGTATTCTGATGAAACTGGTACTGCCACCATCTGAATTCGGAACAGTGATCTCCAAGCGGAAAGTTGTGGAAGGGGGATGGACTGTTTTCGTGTGAGTTCGGTGCTCAGGGACCACCTTCTTTAGTGTCTACGTAACGCCTAAAGAATCGATGTCATCTTTCCAAGCCAAGCTAAATGCTCTGGAGGGCGCTGTCTCGAACGCAGAGGGCAACGTGCTCGTTGGAGGTGACTTCAACGCTAAAGCAATCGAATGGGGCATGCCTCAGATGGATCCGCGAGGAAAACGAATCCTGGCCAGGACGGCCCTCGTCGTACTAAACTCCGGAAACACGCCGACATTCCACCGTATTGGCCGTGAGGGAACCATACCGCCTCGGAGTCCTTAGTACGGAGTATACACCACTGGAAAGTATTGGAGGACTACTCAGTCAGTGATCATCAATGCATTCTGCTTGAGATAAGTCATGTTGTCTCCCGACGTCCGTGCTCTCGGCTTTCTACAACCAGTTGGAACATCGGAAAGATGGACGTCGAGAGGTGCTCACAGCAGGCGAGTCACTACAGGGATCTTCGGAGGGGACGGAAGAACTGGCAGCTCAAGACGTGGTGAACTCAACTATGAGCAACATTACGACTGCTTGCTGCGCTTCTATACCCCGTCGAAGACCCCGGCACAGCAAGCCGCCAGTTTACTGTTGGTCAACTGAAATTGCTAATACGACGTGAGGCTCAACGGGCGCGGAACGGTGACGAGGCATGCAACTGGGTGGCAGCATATAAGTCGGCCAGGAAATGCCTCCGCAAACTGATCAACAGTAGCAAGGCCCGCTGCTGGCAAGTCCTAGTGGACAATGTGAACAAGGATCCGTGGGGCCTTGGCTACAAGCTAGTCATGCGGAAGCTTTGTGCCCTACGGAAGCCTTGTATACATGTCGCGGAAAAGATGGACGAGATAGTGCGGGGACTCTTCCCCGCACATCCCGTCCACGTTGACGCTATCCATGATGAAACAGCAGTCGAGTGCCCACCTTTCACACAGCTGGAACTGGAGGAGGCAGTCCTCTCATTGAAAACGAGGAAGGCTCCAGGTCCAGATGGTGTTCTGGCTGAGGTGTTACGGCTCGTCTTTCACCATTTTCCGGACTTGCTGATCAGCACATTCAACGCTTGCCTACGGGGCGGGGTTTTTCCGGTACGATGGGAGATGGCGAGGCTCGTGTTGATCAGCAAGGGGAGGGAAATCTCGAGTCGCCGTCCGCATACCACCCGTTATGCATCGCATGACGCGATTCGTGCTGCTGGGGACCTATCTCCTCGGCAGTATGGTTTTAGAGCAGGAGGTTCTACCATTGATGTGATTGCAGAGGCGGTGAACGCGGTCCAAAAGGCAGAGGCATATAGTCACACCAAGCGATGGATCGTCCTGCTGGTGACACTCGACATCAGGAACACCTTCAACTCCACCAGATGGGTGGATATTCTGGATACACTGGAAAACTCTTTTCAAGCTCCAGAATATCTAATGCGGCTTTTGAGGAACTACCTAAAGGGCTGAAGCCTGCTCTACGACACGACAGAGGGCCAACGAAGAATAGAAATTACATCGGGTGTTGCCCAGGGATCTATCCTTGGTGCGGACCTGTGGAACGTGTCTTACGACTTGCTACTGAGACTTGAGATGCCAGATGAGCTGCGCTTGGTCAGCTATGTGGATGATGTTGCGGCTCTGGTCGCTGGACGCACTATTGAACAGGCGCAACTTAGGCTAGGTATGCTAATGCGCCGAGTGAGGGACTGGATGACTACTTGCGGCTTCAGTTTAGCACTGGAGAAAACCGAAGTGGTCATCTTGACGAAAAAGAGAATCCCTAGAGTAAGGATGATCAGACTCGAAGGTGGATTTCTCTGAGCAAATCAGGGCAACGGCTGAGAAGGCTGCTTCGGGTATATCGGCTCCAGCCCATTTAGAAGATACCTTTTGATGGGTACTGTAGGGTCAGTGCTACTGCACGGAGCAGAAATATGGGGCGAAGCTTTCAGCAAGGAGGTATACCGAAAACGTTGTGCACAGGTACAGAGAAGAGGAGCACTGAGAATTGCATCTTCGTATCCGACAGTCTCTGATCGGGTGGTCAGAGTTATTGCAGGCGTGATGCCTGTCACCCTCCTTGCTAGAGAGTGCCCCGCTGTTTGCCTGTGCCAAAACAAGGATGCAAGGGAGATGGTTGTCCACGAGGAGAGACAGCGCTCGCTCAACGCTTGGCAGCAGTGTTGGATGAATTGCACGAAGGGAAGGTGGACTGTGCGCCTCATCCCAGATGTGAAACCGTGGCTCAATCCAAGCCATGGTGAGACTGACTTCTATCTGACCCAGCTTTTGAGCGGGCACGGGTGTTTTCAGTCTTACCTGCACAAGATCGGTAAGTCACGGTCCCCCGATTATCGATTTTGCCCAGGAGAGGAGGATAATGCCTTTTGCACATTTTTCGCGTGTACACGATAGGTCAGACTGCAAAGGGAACTCTACAGGGAGACGGGAGAGCTCACCCCGGATAATATAATTGCGGTGATGCTCGAATTGGTTGACAAATGGAACCAGGTGGCACATTATGCTCGGGTTGTTCTAAAAGATAGAAGGGACTCACAGCAGCCGAGGGCGCTGGGGCTGGGGGATCGCTTTGCTAGCACTTCCTCTTCCCCTCTCCTCTCCCGCCAGGAGTGGGATCCTCCAACTTGAAGGCACCTCACGGCGTAGTAAAACGAAACCTGGCCCGAAGTAATGTGTCAAACAGTTCCAGGCTAGGTTCTCGGGTTGACAGGGGAGGTTTTTAGTGGGTAGACAGCAGTACTAGTTGGATGGAGCATTGGAAATTGAAAAGGCGCTTGCCGATCGGAAAAACAGCCTTGAAATTCGTCATATTGAGAACGAATGAAGCCGCTGGACGTCCTTGTGGACACTTTGATGAGAGTCAGAATCACTTCAGAGTTTGATAATCAAATGTTAGCGGAGCATGAGTATTGTACTTTACATATATGTTGAATTAGTTAATTAATTGCTAATTAAATTATTTGCAATCCGAGAACTTCTCTTTTGCAGTTCCAAGAACTTCTCGTTAAGCAGTCAGCTTTTTCGATGTCGAGGAAATGCTCGATCAAAAGGATGAAGCATTGGAAATTGAATAGGCGCTTGTCTATCGGAAAAACGCCCATGAAATTCATCATATTGAGAACAAATTAAGCCGCTGGACTGTCTTTGTGGACCCTTTGACGGGAATTCGATTCACTTCAGAGTTTGATAATCAAACGTTAGCGGTTCTGCGAAGGCATTTCCAAGGATTATTTCCCTGGAACGAACGCTAAAAAATCCACAGTGGATGTGGATTTATCGTTGGAAGGACCCACCTATAAAGTGTCGAGGAAGCAAGGATGTCATAATTCTTTTGTCATATGCTTCGTAATATAATAAATATAATTAAAAGTTAGGCACATTATTCTTTTTTAAAGTTACCATATAATTTTAGATTTCATGTTTCGGATGTTTGCACCATTTCAGAAATAAGTAAGAAAAAATTGGTCCCGTTCTCGAATTCAATTGTCCCCAAATCAGGAAGCTGTGTATTCAATTTGAACTCCACTGCTTGACATCATAACCTAACAAAACATCGTTCTCTACAAGTTTCGGCCTTTCGTCTTCTCTTTATTTCATATATATGCTAATGCTATAATTTCTTTTAATCTTCATTGTTTTCCATTAATTATTTCTTCTCAAGGTATTTTCGCATTCCTAGTTTCTCAAAAAAAATTTAAAAAGTACATAACTTTGTAGATGGTTTTCTTTCTTTCCATTTTTGTTTCCGCCAATATGTTCGAAAAATATATTTACATAAAAATTGAAAAGAATATATATATATACTTATATAGATATTTAGGTCATAAAAGAATGGGATAAACATTTTAAAACAAAATAGGGTACTTACTCATCGGGGTGGGTACGGCCTGGAATTTAAACTTCTTAACAATTTGCTCCTTTAACTGGCGTTTATGTTACACAGAGTGACAATAAGCTGAAACGCATTGAAATTCACGCCAGGTCTGTCACAGACCCGATATAATAATTCAAAAAGATTTTAAACAGACACGATTGACTAGTTCAAATAGCTTTTAAATAGACACAATATACCAATTCAAGACACGATATACTAATTCAAATAGATTTTACAATTATCACAAGTGGCATGAATAATCCAGACCCAATAAAAACAGACACGATATACTAATTCAAATAGATTATACAATTATCACAAGTGGCATGAATAATCCATTTTTTTTTGTACAGCAACATCTAGGCATATGCCGGTGTAATGTTTAAAGTTTTAATTAATTAAACAGACCCGGTAAAAACAGACACGATATACTAATTCAAATAGATTTTACAATTATCACAAGTGGCATGAATAATCCACTTTTTTGTACAGCAACATCTAGGCATATGCCGGTGTAATGTTTAAAGTATTAATTAAACGTTCGCTTAATTCGTTCAATAGTTTTTCAACCTCTGCTACTATAAGACACTCGTACTCAAAATATTCCAGACCAAAAATTTTGGTTTTTTTTTTGGGTCGATTTGATCCATGTCACAATCATCACCAGTATTAGAATAATCATCGATTCCAAAATCGTTGTCAGACTACTTGAAATCAAAATCGCCAGACATAGTCCGTAACAAGACAATTTTCACATTAGAAACACACTTTTCAAAATCACATATAATTTACTGAAGCTTAACAGAACGGAACCAGTGTAAAAGTATTTCCCAAGTTCCACATTCACGTTATTTAGAACATCGATGAGAGTAACTGTAGCAGTATGCCGCTAATCTGTCGACTGCCGTGAAAAAAACGGTGCTGGATGGGGCATTCACTAACTATACAATCACAATAATTTGCATCGGGCACTTTACGATTTCATTACCCCAAATCACCGAAAATTTCGCGAAATCTTTTCGGTGTGGGTGGAAAGCACTTGCGAATTTCCTTTCCTTAAGGAAAAACTGTCGAATCTCTGATCACTCTCCGCGAGTTGTCTAAGACATCGCGCAACCGTAACCATGCATTTTAACACGCGATTTCCCCACACTTTATCCAACTTTTCGTTGATTTCTCGTACAATTTCAAGTGCCGCCCGAAATTGAAACATTTTCACTCTCCGTCGAAGTTAAATTTTTCGTTTTCCGAATCGTTTACTTATTTTCCTTCGCATTCATCTCAATCTCCACTCAATCCAATACTAAAAATTATCCTGCCGTTAGCTGGATCGAAAACGAATCTCTATATAACGTATATAAACAAGTGCTGCATGTAAATTCAGGTGGCATGAGATTCTACGGAAGGTATGTTTGGACATTGTACATTTACTTTTTCTAATATTCTTTTCTATGTTTGATTGGCATTTGGTTAAGATTCTAGGCTCTTAATTTCAAATACAGGGATACTAGATTGAATTTGATGGAATCTAAATAGAAACCGATTAAATAATATTCGAGATTTAATGCTAAATATATGTTGTATTTTACTTTATAGCGTCTAGAAGTTTTTTCATCCTTAGAGCAGGTTACTATGTATGTGTTCTGAATCTGTTTTAATTGTTTTTAGTATATTTTCTAAATAAATAATATATTTCATGTTATTCATTAAGGTAATCGTCAACAACGTAATTTCCATTCTAAATTTTCAAAATATCACGACTTGGTTTTATTTTATGTATATACTTAATTATTATGTATATATAAAAAAGAGGCATCTCAAAAGAAATGCGCTGTGTTCTTTATCTTTTATTCTTTTGTCGACTTCTAAATATCGTTCGATTTTAATACCAACATTAACCTTAGTTACCGATCCGATGTTGTTTCTTTCTAACGCGCGATTTTGTTTTTAATTTCTGCTTGTAGGTTGTACGGTCGTATAAAAAATATTGACGTGTTACGGAGTCGAAGCCAATGTTCGCGAACTTCATCTCTCGCTTCTAATCGCCGCATCTCGCAGCACAATTCATGTATCTATTCTATGCTTTGTTTATAAATATATTTTTTATCATTCGGTTCGACTAGTATGTGTTTATTATTTTTTTTTTTTTGTGGTAGGGAGGTGAAGGCAATTATGCCCGCCGAGTCTGGCAGTGTGGGACTCCCATGAAGGATACCTTTCGACTACCCACTAAACATCTCCCCTGTCAATCTGAGAACCTAGCCTGGAACCGTTTGACACATTACTTCGGGCCAGGTCTCGTTTTGTTACGCCGTGGGGCGCCTTCAAGCTGGGGAGTCCTTTTCCTAGCGGGAGGGGAGAGGGGAAGAGGAATTGCCAGAAGAGCGATCCCCCAGCCCCAGTGCCTCCGGCTGCTGTGAGTCCCTTTTATATTTTAGGACTGCCCGAGCATAATGTGCCACCTGGTTCCATTTGTCAACCGATTCGAGCATCACCGCAACTATATTATCCGGAGTGAGCTCTCCCGTCTCCCTGTAGAGTTCCCTTCGCAGCCTGGCCCATTTGGTACACGCAAAAAATGTGTGACAGGTATTGTCCTCCTCTCCTGGGCAAAACCGACAATCGGGAGACCGTGACTTGCCGATCTTGTGCAGGTAAGACTGAAAACACCCGTGCCCGCTCAAAAGCTGGGTCAGATAGAAGTGAGTCTCACCATGCCTTCGATTCAATCACGGTCTCACATCCGGGATGAGGCGCGCAGTCCACCTTCCCTTCGTGCAATTCCTCCAAGACTGCTGCCAATCGTTGAGCGAGCGTTGTCTCTCCTCGCGGACAACCATCTCCCATGCATTCTCACTTCGGCGCAGGTAAATAGCGCGGCGCTCTCTAGCAAGGAGGGCGACAGGTATCGCGCCTGCAATCACTCTCACCGCCGAGTCGGAGACTGTTGGATACGAAGATGCAATTCTCAGTGCTCCTCTTCTCTGTACCTGTGCCAATCGTTTTCGGTATACCTCCTTGCTAAAAGCGTCGCCCCATACCTCTGCTCCGTACATTAGCACTGACCCAACAGCACTCATCAAGAGGCGTCTTCTTGATGGGCTGGGTCCCCCTACGTTGGTCATAAGTCGACTCAGGGCCGATATTCCCGAAGCAGCCTTCTCATCCGTTGCCCTGATTTGCTCAGAGAAACTCATCTTCGAGTGGATCAGTAGCCCCAGGTACTTCACCGCTGGCTTCGATTCGATCTGTATATCTCCAATACTGATCATCCTTACTCTAGGGATTCTCTTGTTTGTCAAGATGACCACTTCGGTTTTCTCCAGTGCTAAACTGAGCCCGCGAGCAGTCATCCAGTCCCTCACTCGGCGCATTAGCATACCTAGCCTAAGTTGCGCTTGTTCAACGGTGCGTCCGGCGACCAGAGCCGCAACATCATCCGCATAGCCGACCAAGCGCGACTCATCTGGCATCTCAAGTCTCAGTAGCCCGTCGTAAGACACGTTCCACAGGTCCGAACCAAGGATAGATCCCTGGGCAACACCCGATGTAATTTCCATCCTTCATTGGCCCTGTGCCGTATCGTGGAGCAGGCTTCGGTCCTTTAGGTAGTTCCTCAAAAGCCGCATTAGATATTCTGGAACTTGAAAAGAGTTTTCCCGCGTGTCCAGAACATCCACTCATCTAGCGGAGTTGAAGGCATCCCTGACGTCGAGTGTCACCAACAGGACGATCCGTCGCTTGGTGCGACTATATGCCTCTGCCTTTTGGACCACGTTCACGACCTCTGCAATCGCATCAATGGTAGAACGTCCTGCTCTAAAGCCGTACTGCCGAGGAGATAGGTCCCCAGCAGCACGAATCGCGTCAGTGAGTCTTCCCTTGATGAGTTTCTCTAGCACTTTCCCAGCCGTGTCTAGCATGCATAACGGGCGGTATGCAGACGGCGATTCGGGATTTCCCTTCCCCTTGCTGACCAGCACGAGCCTCGCCACCTTCCATCGTACCGGGAAAACCCCGTCCCGTAGGCAAGCGTTGAATGTGCTGAGCAGCAAGTCAGGACAATGGTGATAGACGAGCTGCAAAACCTCAGCTGGAACACCATCTGGACCTGGAGCCTTCCTCGCTTTCAGGGAGAGGACTGCCTCCTCCAGTTCCAGCTGTGTGAAGAGTGGGCACTCGACTGCTGTTTCACCATGGACAGCGTCAACACGGACGGGATGGGCGGGGAAGAGTCCCCGCACTATCGCGTCCATCTTTTCCGCGTCATGTGTACAAGGCTTCCGTAGGGCACCAAGCTTCCCCATGACCAGCTTGTAGCCAAGGCCCCACGGATCCCTATTTACATCGTCCACGAGGTCTTGCCAGCATCGGGCCTTGCTCTTGTTAATAAGCCTGCAAAGATATTTCCTGCCGGACCTGTATGCTGCTAGCCCAGTGTCTGCCTCCTCCCGTGTTCGCGCCCGCTGGGCCTCTCGCCGAAGTTTGTGACACTCGCTTCTTTGTTCGGCGATCTCGTTTGACCACCAGTATGCTGGAGGCTTACCATGTCGGGGTCTCCGACGGGGCATGGAAGACTCGCAAGCAGCTATGATGGTACTCATAGTTGAGTTCACCAAGTCCTTGGCTGTAGGCCCTCCACTCCCTGGTGGAGCTCCCAGCAACGGTGCGCCTGCCGTAAGCGCGTCAGCAAACCTCTCAACGTCCATCCTCCCAGTCCTCCATCCGAGGATTGAAGTTTGGGCATATGCACGCAGAGTGGCACCGTCGTGAATCTCAACAGCTATACACTGGTGATCACTAGCCGAGTAGTCCTCTAGTACTCGCCAGTTGTGTACTCTGGATATCAGGAACTCCGAAGCGAGTGTCACATCGGGTATGGTTCCTACGCAACCCCAGCGGCGGAAAGTAGGGGTGTTACCAGTATTTAGGACAAAAAGCGCTGTTCTGGCCGCCATGTCCAAGATTTGCTTTTCCCTTGGGTCGGATTGTAGCATACCCCATTCAATGGCTCTAGCGTTGAAGTCTCCCCGACCAGCATGTGGCCCTCTGTGTTCGAGACAGCGTCCTCCAGGGCATCGAGTTTGGTTCGAAAAGATCGCATTGCCTCGTTAGGCGTCAGATAAACACTGAAATATGTTATCCCTGAACACCGCACCCACACAAAACCATCCCCGCGTCCATGGCCCTGCACCTGAAGGCGGGCGCTGTCTCGAACCCAGATGACCGAGGTACCAGATTTGTCAGGGTACCACGCTTGCGAGCCTTGTTATGATGTTGCTCGCTCAGCAACAGGAGGTCAACTTTCTTATCCCTCGCAAACTGCTCAAGTAGGTCCTGGCCGTTTGTGCTTCGGTGCAAATTGATGTGTTTATTATTGTATATAGCCTTGATGTTTATCTTATCACTTGCATCTAGTTTTATCTAGTTACTTTATAATGAATAGTTTAGATTAAAAATGAAGTGATTTTCATTTGTATTTGGGGCTTTTTACTGATATATATATATAATCTTAATAAATACGCCTTCTCGTTTCGTATTTTGTTGTCTTAGGATTCTGTATCTTGCAAACAAGGTCATGTTTACCTCTTGTGTGTGTGTCTCCAAATCAAACAATCTTTGGTGTAGCCTCATTATACCCACAACAAAGTCGTTTTGTTTTGCTTTCGATTATAATTACATACTTTCGTTAGTTATTTTTGTTTTAATCATAGTAGTACCTTCAGCTACCTTAACAAAGGTAAATACTTTGATAGTTCTGAGGCCAAATAGTGGGAACATTCACTGGCACACTGTAGCACTAATAAAATGGCTGGTACGGCATTGAAGGTAGGTATATTGCTGGCACACCTACTGGTGGGTGAGTCCGAATGCGGCAAAGTAAGGTGAGACGCCGGTGACGGAATGATAAGATAACCGCAGAGCGCAAGTGATGGCAGACAATCTGCGGTCCCAATTCTTCTGAGTTAGATGAACATAAGAACGGATCGCGGCTAACAGTGTGCGATTCAAGCGCTCAGAGGCGTAAGACTGAGGAGAGTATATGGGCGTCAGTTCGTGTTCGACGCCGTACTGTTCGAGTAGGCCCTTAAACTGCCGAGATCTGAACTGTACTCTGTTGTCCGAGTACACACTTTCTGGTACCCCAAACACGTGGCAGACCCGACTCTCTAAAAATTTCAAGATAGATGGAGTCCTGAACTTGCGAATAGGTTCCACTAGTGGGAATTTCGAGAGCTGGTCTAACACAACGATAGCTACGATGTATCCCATAGAAGAACGAGAATATGGACCGAGCAGATCTATGTACAGGCGTCGAAATACGCGTTCTGGGACGTTGAGTATAGGAGGTTGAAGAGGCTGAGTGCTGGAGGCTTTAGTGCCTTTACAGGTCTCACAGGCGCTCACGTAGTCTTTGACCTGGGGTACCATTTCAGGCAAGAAGAAGTATTTCTTAAGTCGCCGCAGCGTCCAACCGTAACCTCCGTGGGCACTCAAAGGATGGTCGTGTGCGCGGAGGATCAGATTGTGAGTCATTTCTTCCAGTATCCAGAGTTTCCAGGACTCTTCTTCCTGCTATGGATCACCAGTGGCGTATTCGTTTCGTCTCCACACGTAGCCTTCTATCACTTTCAAATCAGGCAATTGTGTTTGTTGGGTCACGATGGTTTGCCTTAACTCTTTGTAGCTCTCTGATTCGAAATGTGGGCTGTCTAAATCTATCTCAATGGGGTCCTCATAATTGATTCGGCTCCCTCGGGTGGACACATTCGCGGGAGAGTATCGGGTACGATGTTCTGGGTCCCTTTACTGTGTTTGATGGAAAATTTGAACCCTTGCAGTTTAAGAGCCCATCGGGCCAGGCGTCCATGTAAGTCGGCTTGGTTCATCAACCATTGTAGAGGAGCGTGGTCTGTGATGATTTCAAACTGGTGGCCTTCGATATACGCTCAGAATTTTTTCCCAGCCATCACCGCTGCCAAACGTTTCGGCTGGGACACGGTATAGTTCCTTCGGGCGGAGTTCAGCTTATTTGACATGAAGGCAATGAGAGCTTCTTCTCCCTCTTCGGTCAATTGCACAAGCACGGCTCGGACTCCATGTTGACTTGCATCACAATAAATGGAGAAGGGTGTCTTAATGTTAGGGCTGTGCAAGACCGGAGCTGATGTTAAGGCTTATTTTAGCTCTTCAAATGCCTTTCAACTGAGCTCGGTCCAAATGAACTTCCCTTTCCGAAGCATGTCCGACAGGGGCGCTGAGACTGTTGCATAATTCCGAACGAACCTTCGGTACCAACCGCACACACCAAGGAAACGTCGTAGCTGCATAACCGTTTTTGGTAAGGGGAACTCATCAATCGCCCGAGTTTTGTCCGGATCCGTTCTGATGGTGCCATGTCCGATGACACGTCCTAGGTATCGGACTTCATTCGTGACGAACTTACTTTTTTGTATGTTGATGGTGAATCCCACCTTACTCATGTGCAGGGCTACTTCTCGCAGGAGTAGGAGGTGTTGCTCGAACATTTCCGTGATGAGAAGAAGATCATCCAGGTACACGAACACTTGGTGTTTCAGATGAGGTGGGACTACTTTGTCCATCAGCCAGGTCATCGTTTGCGGAGCATTACACAGGCCAAAAGGCATTGTGACGAACTTGTATAGTGGTCGTCCAGGCACAGTGAAGGCGGTCTTATCCCTCGACCCTTCATCGAGTGAAATTTTCCAGAAGGGATCTTTTAGGTCGAGACTGGTAATGTTATTTGCTTTCGGCAGTCTCCCCAATATTCCATCGATGAGCGGAAGAGGGTACGCGTCTTTGATGGTCACTGCGTTCACTTTCCAGGCATCTAGACAAAGGCGGACTTTACCTGGCTTCACCACCAACGTTACCGGTGAAGACCAGGCACTTTGGGACTCCTCTATTACCCCCAACTGGAGCATCCGGTCCAACTCTGCGTGCACTAACTTTTTCATGGCCGGTGAGACGGCATAGTGTCTCTGCTTAATTGGCTTACTATTGCCAACATCGATGACATGTGAGACCAGGGTGGTGCGGTCAAGGCCTAATATGGAAAAGCAGCGATGGATGCTTCCAGACTGTTTATAGAGTGACGAAAGGCTTTTCTTTCAACGATTATTTGGAAGTTTAGATTTGCCGCCAGATACAAAATCTGTCGGTGCGTTGATTTTTGAATCTCGGTACAATACCGATATCCCAAAGAAAAATGGTCAAGTTTTCTCCACAAGTAAAAAACACGAAAGAACACCTTTAACTTGTGATGAGTAAATGACAAATTTTATTTGATAACACTTAACTTAAATAATATTCTAGTTCATGTCTAGTCAGCGCTATTCACTCGCTCCCACGATCCAGCACTCATCATCAGCGAGCATATCGCGGACGCTGCACATGCATGCATTCATTCAACCTGTTTCTATCGTACGCGGTTCGTGGGAACATGTTTCCGCTGACCATGCGAAAACGTATACATGCGCGTCGTGAGCTCTTCAGTCTTTAGAAGATAAAATGATATTTTGTTTTGACTAAAGAATTTGTGACGCGCATGGAATTTCCAAATAAGATGCATGTGCTGCATATGCTGCAAAAACTGCATTGCATTAAGTTGCAATGTATATGAATTATAAAATTGTATTACGTTACAATGTATGGCAAGTAATTCAAGGTATGGAATTTTAAAATACTATCGTTTTTCAATAAATTTTTTTTGGTTTATCAGTTGTACAATTTTTGGTTTTGAACATACTTCCGGCGTTAAACGGCAGTTTAACTTAAAAGTCGTAAACTGAAGGCCTCCGCTGGCATCGATCTTGGAGCTGATGTCGGGGAAGGTGTTGATGCAGGACCTTTACGCTGACCACTGAGCTGATACCAGGTTATATATCCTAGAATTAGACCGCCGATCAATAGTCCACTGTAGCCTACTGCGAACTGGTGAATTTCTCGTCGTTGATTTCCTAAGGGTTGTAACTCGGCTTCTTATAGTGTTTTTATCTTCTGGTGGAGCTCTTACAAACTTTTTTCAATCGAAGCATTGGGAGTTTAAAGTGTTGCCAGTGTCTGCCCATTTGCTTTAAGAAATAGAGTTGAAAGGTTTCTGGTGGGAATAAATAGTGTTTTATAAGAAGAGGTGATTATTTTATGCGCTTGGATGGTTTAGCTTTCTTCCTTTATTGAGCAATCCTCCAGTAAGTCGAGGATTCCGGATCCATTTAAAGTTAGGGACGATATTTCCTTCCTACGGTCAATGTTGATCATGAATGTGGCCTTCATAAAATAGATCCAATGATTGGGATTGATTAAGGGGATCCACCTCATTGGCTCAGCAATATGTTTCAGATGACACGTGGTTGGCCTGGCTAAATGATTGATGAAGCTTAGTTCACATGCTGCTACTGGGGAATCTCGTCGAATGGATGTACTTGATTGCACATGTAGCTATGTTCATTGACAACTCTACAGGATTTTGATTTGAGTTCTGTAATTGGATAGTAGGTGTCTCGATGTAGGTTTATAATCAAAAAATCTACCCAAAGCTCGATCTCAAATATAGTTCCGTTCATTATTAAGGGAACTGGTACAAGATGCATTGTTTCATATTGATCATACGATACCAATGGTATCTTTAATAGAAACATCATCTTCTTATGGAGTAAACACCCATGTATGGTAATGATTCAGTAGAATTCCGCTAAATCTCCTGATGATATTGGCAATCGGAAAGTAGTTGGTAGGCCTTCCCTTATAGAAGCAATCGCTGGTTTGAGTTGATCTGACGTCAGTAAAGTGAATTTAGTTTTCCTTGCTTAGTATCTATAAAGGAGTCCCAGAGTTTAGCTTGTGTGTGTTGATAATTGTTCAATGGCAGTGTGAGACGAGTGTCTAGGAGCGTAAAGGATTGGAAAGTTTTTTGCTTATGTATTTCTTGCGTGATGTTGTTCTCTTGCTGAATATTTGTGTTGATTGCTTTTTATAGTTTGGTTAAGCGTTTTTCATTAAGTCGGTATGATTCAGTCATGATATTCATTGTGCAGTTGATCGCTAAGGTTTAATTTCTTATTAGCTCTCGTAAGTGGTGATCACTGTCATCTAATCGGTTGATAACGTTGTTCATGTGTTCAGCATAATCAGAGTCAAGAACTCCAAATAGAGCGTTGGCTACATTTCCTATGACACTGAGAGCCCCACGCTTTGTTAGTCTGGCCTTTTATTTTGTTTCGCGCTACATCAAGACATTAATTTTGTCGGATTCTTTTACGAGTGCCTGAAACTGCAAGATAATACTCTGACAAGAAGCGCCAGTGTTTAGAAGCTGGTTTAGGAACTGTAGTTGATTTATTCCTAATCTTAGTGTATCCAGCTCTCGCCAATAAGATGTCAGATCATAATAAACCACCAACTTCCGCTCATTTAGGATTAAATGCGCAGGCCCTAAGTTTTCCATGTACACGTCAGGAGTGGTTTCAAAAGGATGTATTGTAACTGCAGCAGTCCATCCAGGCAAGATAAGTCCTACCAAAAGAAGTGACTGTAAAACCACGTGTCCCAACTGACGTCGTTTCCTACCTGAAGGTCCAGCCTCAGCTTTATCGAAGGTGCTACCTGGTTGACTCTGGCCTCGACTTGTTTCTTCTGCTGTCTGAATTAAAGGTTTGGGGTGTTCTCCTTCTATCGAGGATGATTGGTCGTTCACGGGCAACGGCGCAAGTTTGTGGATAGGCCGCCTTAGTTTAACAGCCGAAGGCCTCACATCAGCTGCACGAACTAATTCATCATTCCCTTTGAACGCGTTCATGATCCTACCTAGGTGCCATTTCATAACTGGCATGTTATCTTCTCTTACAACAACCATCATTCCAGGTGTTATTTTTTTGCACTGCTGTTTCCATATATATCTATAGTGTAACTCGTTTAAATACTTAGTTGACCACCTGCGCCAAGATTTGTACTTCAAATCCATGACCAACTTCCATCTTTGTCCCAAAGATAAACAAGGCTTGGGGGCCGGCATGCTGGTGGTCTTTGTGAATTTGATTAAGAATCAGTTTCGTAATCGGATGCGCATAGGGAAGCAGCAAAGGATGTTTGTGGCTGTATTCTAAGTCGGAAAGCTCTAGTCGTCCACCCACTCGCAAAAGTTCGTTGGGGTCTAGAAACGGAGTCAGGTTGCTCAGCTGATTACTGCAGCTTAGTTGGCCTGTCGCTTGAAGGGTTTTAACATCTTCCCTGAATTCTTCTTGCTGAATTTCCCTGATAATGATGGAAGAAGCTGCTTCTAATTCTGATACTGTCGGTGGACTTGTTTCTTGCTTTGCTTTGATCTTCCTGCGGATCACCCTGGTGAATCGAATGACCAATGCTATGGATGCATTTTAGTGTCCGAAACGAGTTTTCATGATTTATTTTGTATAGAAAGCTCAGTGATTAGTAGAGGTTGTTTTGCCATCTTCTTCTCCTAGTTAATCTCTTTTTCTACGTGCTTAGCGGGCCACCTATCAGGATGCCTGTGAAGAAATAATGGCCCATAGAACCACAATGGGCTTTCTTTTAATTTTGCAGGGACGTGCCTCGGGATGCTAAATCTGCTGAGTTACACCTTGAACTCACATGACGCTATTGACTGGGAGTTGAATGTTGTTGAATAGCTGCTATCCGATTTGCTTCAAACGTTTGGTAGGATGCTGCCTGGCTATGTATCCAATGCAACACAACTTCAGAATCTGTTCAAAAATAACAAGACTGTCCAGGCAGCCCTAAATCTGATTGGAGGCGGTGGACCAGCTCAACTGCTAGTTTGGCACCACATAACCCCAAACGTGGGATTGTTATGGTTTTTATTGGTGCCACACTGGTTTTGGAACACAATCGGAGCACCGTTGTTGCGCCGTCATACTGGTTAGCTCGGAAGTAGACCGCAACTCCATAGGCCTTTTCGGAAGGATCAGAAAAGGCACACAACTGCGTACTACGAGGAGTTCTAGCACCAAATACATGCCGTGGTATTCTGATTTCATCGAGCTAAACTAAACTTTGATGAAAATTTATCCAGGATGAGTGCAGCTCCATTGGTAATGCTGCATCCCAGTTGTAATGAATCTTGTGATGCCGCTGGCGACTCACTAACACACCTTGCCACTGAGTGGCTTGGCATCTCATGTCGGGTGTGACGGTTGCACATCCCACGTCAATTTTGTCGTGGGATGTCAAAAGGAAAAAGTGACAGCCACATGGCGGCAGAGTGTGGTTGTGAGTCGCGCGGTTGCTATGTACTCGTGTGGCGAAGGTCGTTGAACGTGAATTGCGCAGCGATTTGGTGAAGCAGTCACCCCAACACAGGGATTGATCAAGCCGCTTATGTTGTACACATATTCCCATCGTGTGATTTCGCTACTGAGAATTCAGAGCGTGCCGCACCCGACTTTAAGCATCGTATCGCCGAAATTACACATCTGCTCATTATAATTGCAACAGTTTAAAGGCCATGTAAAATGATAAAAATTAGTCTTTAAAATATTGAAATGACAATTAATCCAATTTAAATAGACGTTTAATCCAAATCTAAACCCCGAAGGATATCCCGGTTGAGCCCCCAAAGGCAGCGACAACTGTTAAAAGGTACCAAGCGATTGCGGGAAAAGGGTGGAGGAAGGAACGAATCATTTTTGGCTTTTGCGTTGTGGCGCTGCTTCTTGCTCAAGGCAAAAAATGGACATGTTCAAGGTATGAAAGATTGGACTTTCCCAAAATGGTCCTGCAAATTATATATTAGGCCACATGGCGGGATTCCTAATGAAACCTTGCCCAAAGTGCTTGACCCAGCGATTGTTTTACATCACAAAAATAACACAATCCTAAACCAAATCCACGCAATCAATGAATTATCCAGGGCGTCGTGCGGAACGATGTCGAATTCAAAGGAGACATTTTACTGACGTGTGTGGTAGCGATCGCAAACGAGAACAAAGTACATGTTCAATGTTGTAAATTAACTGATGATTTTTGTTTGCATTGTTACCTTACCTTTTTAAGTTTTCAATATATTTAAGCATTTTATTTCTATACGATCGTACATCTGAGTAAAGTCGGTAGAATAGAGTACTGAAGATTGTAAGACACTTTATGAGGGAAGAGAGTGTAGATTTATGTGTTAACTATCTTCTAATATATTCGAAATTAATGAGACGGAAGTAATCGAGCCTTCTCAACATATTTGGGGTAATTTAAATAAAGAAAGGTTTATTCAGCAGTGTCCCTGGGGTTGGGTACTCCTGTTTAAGTGAATATCAAAGAATTTCCAAGGTCTCTAGTGAATTTGTTTGTTCTGGTAACGTACCTGGCATAAAAGTTATCGTGGCGAAGGCATTCAAGACTTTCGCTGCGCTAATTTGCGAAATCTTATTCAAATGAATATTTTAGTGACGAAGCCTTCGTAATCGCATTCCAAAGAATTAAATAAGAGGCTGGTAAATTATTAAAATATACGAGTCAATTTTCAATGATTAACGTTCAAATTAACTTTTGGTTTTGATTGTGTATAGGCCTCGAGAAAATTCCTTGATCCAAACAAGAGTATCCACCAACCCTGTTGAGAGATACAAAATCAAAGCGTTCTCACTTTTAATTTATTTCTTTTATTATATTTCTGTACATGCAACATGTATATTTAAAAAAAAAAGAGGGTCGTTCCTTAGCTGCATTTGAAATGAATTTGTATGGAAAGCATAACTTAGGACATAATAGGTCTCTAAGAGTGAAGTAAAAATGAAATAAAAGAGATTAACTAGTAATACTCATTCCTCCAAAAAGTTGTTATTCTTATAGGTAGTTAGTAACTGCAGTTAACATGCTTTATTAACTTAATGTTAGCTTCCAATGTTGGACTATTTAACTCATTGCAGACTTAAGTTGCGATAAGCTGAACTTTTGAGTAGACTTGCAGGTGCAGAAAACGCATTATCAGTAACGACTATGGTGAGGTATTAGCAGTAGGGAAACAATAACCAGCAGAGTTCCGTTAGTGTCAGAGAGCTTTAAATTGTTAGGTTGCACAAGGTTTCGTTTTAGTTAATTTTGCAGTCTATTTTCTTTATCTAACTACTCGAAACGAGAATTTCCGCTCGATAATTATTCGTAGAGTAAGGGCAGCGATAATGGGAGTCCCATAATACAGATACACACATGTGTTATATGTACAGATATATTTTCGATTACCAGTTAAAATGCAATTTAAGGTTTTTTTTTCAATAGTAGAAAAGTGTTGGTAAACCTACGCAAACTAAACGCGATAGATGTGGAACTGTTTAGTAAGACTTTTATAGCATAATTCGAAATCTGTAAAAAAAAAAACATATATCACATCCTGTGCTTTATTATTAATTTAGTTACAGTAAATTCGGAGATCTGTACGACTCGACGGTGTTGAAATTGAACGCTAGAATTGTAGACGATAGATATAACCGCGTTAGGGCCTTACAGTTAAAAAAAAAAGCATTTAAAGATTTAACTTTAGTTATGTATCTATTATTATATTAATAAAATCATGAATTGCTAATTAAAACACGACTTTCCTTTCCAGTAGTTCTGCCTTTCAGCGGGAAATGAGGTGCAGGGTAAGTATCCCGTCGCGAGGGTAGGGTTTGAGAGAATCCGCTGAGGTCGGTTTCGCGTCGCGCGCGGTACGCGGTACCTTAGTTGACTTTGAGTTTTCTTTAACGTAGTTTTCGTCGGGTTGAGTTAGTGTAGCATACTTTTCGGTACCGCGTCGGAAATTCGGGAACACGAAATAAAAATTAAATTTTGTGCTTTTGACTGGTTTATGAAGAAATACGGAGTAACGTAGAAAAGGTTTCCTCTCCGTATGATTTTGCTTTTGGTGACGCGTTTTGAAAACGGGCGTGTACAGATGGCTGAATATTGTAATTGAGCGTAACCCATTCGGAGACCCGCGACCGAGATCCTCTCCGATCTAGCTGGCCGACAAGCAGCCACCGCGTGAATGGGTTACGGTGCACGGATTGGTTGACCGGTTGGTACCATCTGTTGGCACTACTCAGACTTAACGTCTAGAACCGATGAGAGGTCGGTTCCGCGATCGCAAAGAAAGTTGAAAATCATTACACAGTCATGCTTCAATTTCCACAAATGTTGTATGAAGATTTTTGCTGTTACCATCACTGGACTCATGCGCCCCAGAGGATCAAAAATATGTGCTATGGTGGAGAGCGCTATCCTCTTTGTCACCCTTGTTGGCTCTTCATAAGTTGGAACGTGAACTACCAATTCATCTTATTTTTGAAACCATATGACTCCAAGCGTTTTAACGAGTTCTGTGGAGTGGTCTGCCATGGTATACTGCACTTTGCAATCTTGTGGGTGAATGTCTTTGATTGAATTGGAATGCTTTGCACACCATTTTCGTTACTAAAAACCGGCTGTCTTTAAAATCTTCTGGATTCTTGGAGATTGTTTGCTCGAGTTAAAAGGTCATCCATATAGAAATCCTTCTGGATAGCGAGACTTCTTCAGGGACATTGATTCCTGGTATTAACTGCTAGTTGCTCCAAGCACTTAGTTGCCAGGTAAGGTGCAATGGTAGTACCATATGTTACGGTATTCAGTTGATAACATCGTAGCCTCTTTCGGGTGATTACGCCAGAAGATAATTTGGAACCTTCGGTCTCGTTTGTTGATACGGATTTGTCGGTACATCTTCTCAATATTAGCAGAGAAGACGTACTTAAACAAGCGAAATCGAAGTAGGATTGTAAACAGCTCGTCTTGGATTGTAGGACCCGTGTGCAGCACATCGTTCAAGCTAGTGTCAGTGGTAGATTTTGTAGACGCATCAAAAACTACTCTGAGGTTAGTAGTAGAACTATTAGGTCGCAGTACACAATGGTGTGGCAAAACAAATGAGGCTCTGAGGTATTTGGCATGTCTATTTCTGTCATGTGGTCTAACTTCAAATACTCCTCCATGAACTCTTGATAGGCCCCTTGGATCTCCGGGTCTTTTGACAAGCATTTTTCCAGTTGATAAAATCGTCTTAAGGGCATATCTTTCGACTGTCCTAGTTAATTGGGATCCTGTGCGAACGGCAATCTAACTACAAAGCGCCAATTGTCACCTCGCTTAACATTTTGATAGAAATGAGCTTCACGTTGGCGGTCCTTGGATGTCATCGTGGTGATTGGTTTCTCGCCTTCTTCTAGCTTCCAGAATTTTTCCAGTTCTGAATTTAGCTTTTCAGCTTCAGTACGGTACATTCCACATGTAGCTAGTTTACGGACAGCCATAGAGACCATGGGTGTTTTAAGTCTTCCACCAACTATCCAACCAAAGAGGATGTTTTGTAGTGTAGGTAGAAACTCACCCATTTCAATTCGACCAATTGACAATAACTGGTAATACCACTCTACTCCGATAAGCATCTCCACTGGTCCCGCTTGGTTGAAGTTTGGATCGGCCAAGGAGATATTCCTCGGGATCGGCCAGGTGTAAATGTTAAAAGTTTCGGATGGCTGTTGTGTCATTATTTGCTTTACCACGTAGCCATCCACATATATCTTGTAGTTTGTCTGCTTGGATTCAATTGGCAGCTTTATTTGTTTAATGGCCTTTTGAATAACTCCTCCAACGCTACTGATGGCAATGCTAGCTGATTAAGCCTTGCGGTTAAGTGTCTTTAAGGCAGCTTCGGTGGTCAAGTTTACTTGTGAGCCACTGTCTAGGATTGCTCGGAGTTCTACAGGTTTTCCCTTGCTGTCTGTTGTCTGAATCATCATGGTGCTGAGTAACATTTCAGCCATTGTGTCTTCGATTGCCAGAGATATCTTTTCTTTCGACTTAAACTCAGCTGCTGGTTGAAGGTTGCGGTCTGCCTGTTGAAGTTCTCCACCTGCGGTGTTTGTAAACTCTGGCTTATATAGCACGGTGTTGTCCATTTTTTGCATTTCAAAAAGGCACGAGAACT
This sequence comes from Odontomyia ornata, assembly GCA_963969285.1. Lineage (NCBI taxonomy): Eukaryota > Metazoa > Arthropoda > Insecta > Diptera > Stratiomyidae > Odontomyia > Odontomyia ornata. Next base: position 57,611,373 of record OZ017743.1, on the reverse strand, counting down.
GCACTTGGAACTTCTATGCCCAGCACGTAAGCAGTTCATGCAGAGTTTAAGCTTGTTTACCCTTTCCATACGGTCTGGTTCTAGGGTTGATTTTTAATGCTGGGATGCTTTTCGTTGCCCAAGGCCTCTGTTAGAATTTGATAACTTACCAAATGCATAAATGATTTTCGCAACATCATCATTTCCCACAGTTCGGATAGGAAAAATAATTTGCATTCGCATGTATTCAGACTATTTGTAATTCCCATGGTCCAACGCAGTAAGACTACACCGCCAGACAAAACAATAAAGTTCTATGCGGTGTGATTCCACGATCTAGCATAATGCGGTAAGACTACACCGCCAGAAAAAACAATAAAGTTCTATGTAGTGCGATCCCACGATCTAGCATAGAACATGAAACCGCGAAAATTTAAACATGCTTTGAAGCAAATTCCATCGACGCGTTGAACCATGGGAAGATTTAATTTGTGTATCATTAAAAATGTATTTAAGGTAAAGTGCAATAATAAAAGATGTCTATTGTCTCTCAATCACTCGGAGTAATCATTTCGAGCTCAAACATTGGCGACCATGACAAACCAGGATGTCGGACCTTACTGCGAAGCAGCAATCATTGGGAGACAAGATAGAGCGGCTGGTGCGGAACTTCGCCAAGGATTCTTCATCCAGGAAGAGTCAGGAATATCTGCAGTAGCGACAACACCAGCTCAGCCAACTATGGCGGGAATTCAAACGTAACCACGAACTCATCGAGGCAGCCATAGAAAGCTACAAGGAGTCAGCGTATCTACGCAACAATTACTACGACCAAATCGAGAAGCTAGTGATTAGCCTGTTGGAGGAGTTAGAGGAACTGCTGGCAACATCATCAAAGGGCGAAGCCACTCAAAGGGATCAACCAGAGGAACTCTTTGCGACATCGTTGAAGGGAGAGGCCACTCATAAGCAGCTACCGGTGGAGGTGTTATCCATGGTCAACACCTTAAAAATTTTGATGAAGGCGTTAAGACAAGTAATGGACCGTCTTAATAGCAGATTGACATCGCCACAACCAACGCAGTTTTTGGAAATGCAGCGAGCTACCATGCAGAAACGTTGGGAAGCCATTCAAGACAAGCACTTCAGCCTTTTAAGATCAGCTGTCGTTCCTAGTGATTACGATGCCGAGGCATACACAAAGATGGAAGAAGAGGTCGAAGTTCTGCAAATGAGAATGATGGAAGCTGGTCCTTCAACCCTAACGTCTACAAGTGCCACAACGTCGTCATCTCCAACCGTAAAGCTTCCACGGATCCAGTTGCCCAAGTTTGACGGAAAATACTTGCGGTGGCAAGAGTTCCACGACTTGTTTTGCCAGCTGATTGACCAGAGCAACTTAAGACCCGTACAAAAATTGTTTTATTTAAAGGCAAACGTGGAAGGTGAAGCCGAAGCGCTAATTAAGCACCTTACAGTATGTGAGAAAAATTATAGTCCAGCTTGGGAGCTCATAAGGGAGCGCTATCAGAAAAGATGCTTATTAGTCACCTCCATCATACAGAAGCTCATTTCGCTGCCAAATACTAGCCAGGAAACGGCCAATAACTTAAAAGGGCTACATGACGTTACGCAGGAATGCATTCGGGGGCTCCAAACGTTGGAGGTGAACGTAGATCAATGGGATCCAATTTTGATATTCCTGTTGCTGAAAAAACTGGACAGCAGTACACATGTAGCATTCGAGCGTTCGCTTTCTTCGCCAAGAGAGTTGCCATCCATGAACCAATTCTTGCAGTTCCTAGAGTTTCAGTTTCAAGCTATGAAAGTAATAGGCGTGACACCTACCAAACCAAAGGTCTCCAAAATGGCCCCAACAGCAGCGGATAGTGGTTGCAAGATGTGTAGAGGAGTACATCACCTACACCAATGCAGCGGTTTTGTAAACCTGAATCAAGCTGACCGGAAAAAACTCGCAAACAAGTGGCAGATGTGCTTCAATTGTTTGAGAGTAGGTTATGCAGTAAAAGTGTGCACCTCACGAAGCTGTACAAAATGTGGGAAGCGGCATCACACACTGCTTCACAATGACACAAGGGGCCACGACGCCATCCAAAAGAAATCTATCAGGGAAAGCAAATCACTGGCGGCCAAAGGCAAATTTGACAACTCATCCTACACTTATTGGATTCAGGTTCACAGATACACTTAATCACTGAAAGGTTTTGCACCAAACTTGGTCTTAAAGGAAAAAGAGACAACCATGAGATTGTTGGGAACGGCAACACTACACAGCAATCTAGACATCGTGTGTTTTACGTCTGAAGTCTAAGCTATCCAGCTACGAGGCACCACTAGAAGCCCTTGTTATCAGCGAGATAACAACCAAACACCCAACACAAAACTTAGACACATCAAATTGACCGATTCCTAAGAATATTACGCTTGCTGATCCGCACTTCAATCGGCCCAAGAACATTGACCTTCTTATTGGTGCGCAGCTGTTTTGTTCTCTGTTATGCAGTGAAAAAAAAACCATGGGCCCTTCACTACCAGTTCTGCAAAACACTATGCTAGGATGGGTGGCAATCGGAAGGGTTGATAGTAGCATCAATGCAACGAAAAACATGTTTTGCGGCACTTTGACAAGCCTCAGCAAGGAGCTTGAACGCTTTTGGACTATGGAGGAAGTCGAGGAAACAAAAGAGAGAATATCAGAAGAGGATCGCCAGTGCGAGGAATCCTTCGAATCTACAGTAACAAGAAACAATGAGGGAAGATTTGTAGTCCGATTACCATTCTCCCGTCCACCTTCAAGTTTAGGAGAGTCGAGAAACTTAGCAGAACTGAGGCTTAAGAGTTTGCTGAGGAAGTTGGGCAGAAGCGATGAACTGCGGTCAATGTACACAGACTTCATAAACGAATATTTGGCTTTGGGGCACTTAGAACCCGATCTTAACTCTTCACATCTTGACGCAGCACTGAATACACCCCAGTACTACCTACCTCATCATAGTGTGTTGTGCCCAGACAATACAACCAATAAATTATGAGTAGTATTCGATGGATCCGCAAAGACGTCGACCAATTTGTCTCTGAATGACATACTGCATACGGGACCTGCTCTGCAGAATGAACTGTTTGGTATTTTGATCAGGTTTTGCTCATTTAAGTACGCAATGACAGCGGACATACAAAAAATGGTCCGCCAAATACTTGTTAACCGAGAAGATCAAGAATACCAAAAGATTCTATGGCGAGAGAGTCCGAATGGAGGGCTGAAAACATATCGCCTAAAGACGGTGACATACGGAACCAGATGTGCACCATACTTAGCATCGAAATGTCTCCTAAATTTAGCAGAGAGTGAGGAAAAATGATTTCCAATGGCAGCTCAAGTCACACGACGGGACTTCTATGTTGACGACTTGCTTACCGGTACGGATGATCTCCAACAAGCCATCAATCTTCAGCAGCAACTCATTGAAATGTTACAACGTGGTGGGTTCCACTTGCATAAATGGTGTTCTTATAGCATAACACTGCTGAAACGCATTCCAGCCAATAATCAAGTTAACCCAGTTGTCGTACTTGCAAAGATATTCATGCAACGACTCTGGGAATCCAAAATTGACTGGCATACACCTCTATCGGAAAGGCTCCAACAAAGCTGGAAGGATTATAGAGCTCAACTATCAACATTGAGGAGATTAGCCATACCACGCTATATAATGAATACCACCAAACGAAAGAGTGCGTAACTCCATGGGTTTGCGGATGCTAGCAGGCTAGCTTACGGTGCTTGTTTCTATATGCGCACTGAAGACATCTATGGAAATATCAACGTTTCCCTAGTTTGTGCGAAGAGTAGAGTCACACCTACTAAGCAAACAACAATAGCACGGTTAGAACTATGCGGTGCCAAGCTACTTGCTCAGCTCATGAGAAATGTCCCAAACTCTATATCGACAGAGATTGAAAGAGTTTTTTATTGGAGTGATTCTCAAACTGCTCTCCAATGGATAGCCTCACCGTCATCTAAATTTACCACCTTTGTCGGCAATCGGGTCGCTTATATTCAAACTTTGACCAAACCGAACATCTGGCCGCACATTGATTCAGCCAGCAACCCAGCGGATATTGTTTCCCGAGGAATGCTTCCCAGTGAACTATGTTCAAATAAACTCTGGTTTGAAGGTCCCGAGTTTTTAAAACAATAGCTGCCAGCATCAAACGCGATATAGGCAATAACCACAGAAGAACTTCCGGAATTACAAAAGCGAAAGACGGTTTTGATTGGCCCAAGTGATTTGCAACCCCCAATTAATACGACGCGTAAACCATCATAATAATTTCAAACGCTTACAAGAAACAACCGCATTTATATTATGTTTCATTCGAAATTGTAAATTGCCCAAGGAGAAAAGAAAGCTGAGCAGAAGACCCAGCCCATTGGAAATGAAGGACGCACTCAAGATAATTATTGCCGTGATACAGGCCGAAAGCTTTGAATAGGAACTTAAGCATCTACAAACCGAAGGAGCAGTCCATCAAAACAGCAAACTTCGATTCTTAACACCATTCATAGATCCAGACGGACTTATACGCGTTGCTGGGCGAATTAAAAATAGTGCGCTCAGCACCCGTGGCTGATATCACCAAATCACGAGTTTACTCCGCTTATTTTCAATCATCTCCATCAAAAATACTTGCACGCTGGAGCACTAGCGCTTCATATGCGTTACGTGAAACATTTTGGTGCATTAATGGCAGAAGGATGGCATCCAAAACAGTTTGGCAATGCATGCTGTGTGCACGACTTAAACCAAAAACTCTAACTCAATTCATGGGGGAGTTATCAGCGGACGGAGTACGAAGATCGAGGCCATTTCTCCATGTTGGAGTCGACTTTTGTGGTCCAATCCAGGTGCACCATAAAATTTGTGGGAAACGTCCAGACAAGGCCTACATAGCGCTCTTTGTATGCTTTTCAACAAAGGCCATTCACTTGGAGCTAGTTTGTGACCTTTCATCAGCGGCCTTCATTGGATGTCTTAAGCGGTTTATCGCAAGGCGAGGACGTCCTGTGAAAATCTTTAGCGATAGCGCTGCAAATTTTTGTAATGATTTTATGTCTACGTTCGAACGAGGAACCGACCTCTTATCGGTTCTAGACGTTAAGTCTGAGTAGTGCCAACGGCTGGTACCAACCGGTCAACCAATCCGTGCACCGTAACCCATTCACGCGGTGGCTGCTTGTCGGCCAGCTAAATCGGAGAGGATTTCGGTTGCGGGTCTCCGAATGAATTACGCTCATTCAAAATATTCAGCCACCAATACATGCCCGCTTTCAAACGCGTCACCAAAACAAAACCATACGGAGAGGAAACCTATTTTACGTTACTCCGTATTTCTTCATCAATCAGTCAAAGAACAAAATCTAATTTTTACTTCGCGTTCCCGAATTTCCGACACGGTACCGAAAAGTATACTACGTTAACGTAATTCCGAAAAAAGCTACGCTAAAGAAAAATCAAAATCAACTAAGGTACCGCGTACCGCGCGCAACGCGAAACCGGCCTCAGCGGACTTTCCCAAACCTACCCTACACCTCATCTCCCGCTGAAAAGAAGAACCACTGAAAAGGAAAGTCGTAACTAGCATACAAACTACTAACTAGCATACAAACTACTAACTAGCATACAAACTACTTCCTAAACTCAATGAAGAAACTTAGAAAATAATAAACCAAAATAAATAGGAGATTGATCAAATGCTGAATTTCTACTTATTCGGGATTTTAATCATCAATAATTGTCTTGCATGTCCAGTGCTTGGTTTTACTCAAGAGACGTTCAAAATCATTTTGACTTGCATCGGAGAGTACTATGTATATAATGTTCTCTTTTTTTTTCTTTTTAGGTACTATTCAACGATTTTTCTTTCTTTCTTTCTCCATTTGGTTCTCTTCCCTCTTTTTTTTTTCTTGAATCAGTTGCCCGGAACCAGAAAGTATAAATTTTGCAACAGTAAATTTGTTTTTCAGCGAGGTGGACCCAACAAAAATGAAACCAAATTGGAATTAAAGTTAAGATTCAAATACTAAAATTTAATCTCAAAGTTAAAATGATTTGTTTGTGTTGTTTTTTTCTTTTTTCTTTTGGCTTATTGGAACAAATAATATTTAAAATCAACAGCTGTATCATGCGGTGACAATATTAACTATAAAAAAAAAGAAAATAACCCATGCGTAATCAAAACAGAATTCAACGACCATCTCACTGGGGAGTTTGTTTCGCACACGGGCCAATTACATTTTAGATTACCAAAAAAAACAAAACAAGGATGCAGTGTACAAGAACAACCAACCTTGGTGTTAACGTTCACAAGGAATGCTAGAAGGACAAACATGCAGTTACTTCAGATTTATTGACTATGCCTCTTCGCATCAGTAGTTTTCTCGTCGCTTTTTTGGGTGAAAACACCACGTACTTTTTGATTTTCTCCTTTGATTTTGGTTAGAATTATACTCATTATAAATAGCACACAATTGGTTTCCAAATCCTCTTGTAATTTGTAATACTTTTTGTCTTAAAATCGAAGGATTCTAATTGCAAAATTTAATAATTAAAAGGAGTTCATCACAATTTCTGTTCATACTCATTCATACCTTACGACCAAAATTATTTAAATTTTTGTTTTATATACTATTCAACTATGCTTGATCCTATAATGGAAATAAAAATATTCATTTACAGGGAAAACTAACGGTGTAATTAATTTATAGCTAGTTGTTAACAAAGGGTGATTTTCCTTCCGAACAATTATCGAATAAATAATAGAGATTGCAAGGTCGTATTTAAATAATAAAAAGCTTGCACTAATGAAGCGTTTTTCGTTGTTTTGAAATGGAAATTTGAATTTTCCCTGTTTTTTTTTCAAAGCTAAAATCTCTTGAATGCATCCATACTATTGCTACGGAGTTTATTTCTTGGTTACTTTCTTAATAATGATATGGTTTGAAAGGCAAATGCTTCTAGCTGCTGAGCATTTCTACTGAATCTAAAGCATATTCCAGTTTTCTCTGTTCAGTATATCGTGACAAGTTTCGGGAAAGTATCATCAACAAGCTTTTCATGGGTAACATTCAAATGCACAAATTGAGATGCGGCAACAGGGGCGCCAGAAAACATGTACAAAAGAGCTGGTGTAGCAACGCTTTGCATTGCATTTTGCATTTGAATTGCTTGATCAGTTTGCAAAAGCAGCGTTTTAGGTTCGGCATCAACAGGAACGGATAATTACACAGGTGAAAATCCTCTATCTTTCTGTCCCATTGAACATAGTCTTGCTGGAGGTCGATGAAATCTTTCATTTATCTTTTACGGTTTGTAGTGGTTGTATAATATATTCATTTAATTCCTAACCTATCTGTTTTTCCATAGAAACTAAAAAGTGTCTTCTGTAACTTTAAAACAGGACTCACTTTGTAATAGCTGCTAACATGTTGCATAAATTGTTGCTTTTAGTTTTGTTTGTTTTCATTTAGAGATTTAACCGTCGTCTTGTTCGTGTCCGAAACCTTTTGACTACAGGCAGCTTCAAATCATCTGGCTTCTCTTTTTCAATCTCGTCAATATCTAATTTCTCCGGGACATCCTCCTGGGTGGCGGCCACTACTTCAACCCTTCACTCCCATGTCGACTAAACCTGACAATCTTTTTTGCAGGAGGCGATTGGAATTGAAGATATGCAGCTTGCGACGATGGCGACTTTGTGTCCGCGTACACACTTCCTGCTTCTGGTATGCTGCTTAACTAAATCGGCTGCTTAAATTAAGTTCGCCGATTTTCACAATGGTTGAGTAAATAGCAGCCGCGCGACTCACAACACACACTCTGCCACCATGTGGCTGTCCATTTTTTCTTTTGACATCCCACGACAAAATTGACGTGGGATGTGCAACCGTCACAACCGATATGAGATGCCAAGCCACTTGGTGGCAAAGTGTGTTAGTAGTGGTAGCCAGCGGCGTCACAAGATTCATTACAGGGCAGTGTCCACGATGCCTACCAGGCATGGGGAGACTGAAGAAAGCGCTGCTTGGCCCTATGATGTTTTTTTTTCTTTTTCTCTCAGCGTCGTAGGTCTTTGGCATGGTAGACTCCCAGCTCCTTTCCGGACATGTCCGCAATGAGGTACCGCGTGGGACTTAAAACTTGTAAGACTCGACACTTCACGAACTTCTTATCTAGCTTGGCAGTGTAGTGCCGACCTGCTTCGCTTTGTCTAAAATTCCGTCGGTAGATTTCGTCACCTGCCTTGAAGCCAGAAGGATGGGATCGCAGATTGTACCTCTCCTCCCCCGCCCGTCTACTGTCTTCAATCCTCTCCCGGATTTGTTCTCGTAGAATTTGGAGTTTCTCGTGCGGCTCCAGCACCACTATTGGGTCTTCCAAACCCTTCAACTGCCGCAATAGCCGGTACGAGTTTCCGTGGCAGATCATATGCTGGCCGAACACAGCAAAGTATCGGGAGATGCCTGTGGTGGAGTGATAAGACGAACGCAGCGCACAGGTGATGGCGGAAATCCTGCGGCCCCAATCCTTCTGATTCGGTTGGACGTAGGCCCGAATGGCGGCTATGAGGGTGCGGTTAAACCGCTCGGACGCATTGGCTTGCGGAGAATAAACGGCAGTCCGCTGATACGTAATGCCATACTCTTCCATTAGTTCCCGAAATCTAGACGAGATGAACTGAACTCCGTTGTCGGAGACCAGCTTCTCTTGTACTCCAAATATATGGCTAAACGCGATTTTCCAGAAAACTGACTATGGGGCCGGTGTGCAGGTTTCGAAGTGGTTCCACAATCGGAAATTCGGACAAGTGGTCCAGGACCACGACAGCTCCCGTGTATCCCGAAGTCGAGCGAGGGTACGGACCGATGAGATCTATATACAGACGCTGGAACACCCGCTCCGGTAGCTCGAATTTTCCCATCGGGGGCCGAAGAACCGAATTGGGCGCTTTCGTGCATTTGCACAGCTCACAAGCGGCTACGTACTTTTTCACTTGCTGCACCATTTTAGGCCAAAAGAAGTAAGTCTTCAATCACCGAGGCGTACGACCATAACCGCCGTGTGCACTCAATGGGTGGTCATGAGCCCGTTTAATCAATTCGCATGTCGGTTCTTCGGGCACCCATAACTTCCACTGTTCCTCTTCTTGAATGGGGTCTCCGGAGGCGTGTCTCGTCCGCTTGTATATAAATCCCTCCGTCGCCCATAGTTCTGGTAACTGTGGCAACTGGTCCTGAATCGTGTTCATCAGCTGGATATAACAGGCTGACTTGAAGGCGGGATGGTCCAAGTCGATCCATAGGGGGCTGTCGTCCTCCTGGGCCAACTCGGCTCCTTCAGGGGCGAACATCCTTGATAGTGTGTCCGGTACCACGTGCTGACTTCCTTTGCGGTGTCTTATCGTGAAGTCAAACGCCTGTAATTTCAAAGCCCGTCTGGCCAAGCGGCCGTGGAGATCAGTTTGGCTCATCAGCCATTTCAGGGACGCATGATCAGTGACGATTTCAAAAGGATGTCCTTCTACATATGCTCGAAAACGTTTCACTGCCAGCAGAGCCGCTAGGCATTCCTGCTCCGAGACCGTGTAGTTCCGCTGGGCCTGGTTCAGCTTGTGGGACATGAAGGCTATAGGCCTCTCCTCGCCGTCTTGTGCAACCTGGACTAAGACTGCTCCCACCCCATGTTGACTCGCGTCACAATGGATTGAGAACGGTTTGTCAAAGTCCAGGCTGTGCAGTACGGGGGCTGTAGTCAGACTCTTCTTTAGCTCTTCAAAGGCTCGCAAGCTGGGCTCTTCCCAGACGAACTTACGTCCCTTACGCAGCATGTCGGTCAAAGGAGTGGTAATGGTGGCATAGTCACGTACAAAACGCTGGTACTATCCGCATAAGCCTAGGAATCGACGTAATTGCTTGGTGGTCTTGGGTAATGGAAAAACGTCAATCGCTTGAGTCTTGTCCGGGTTGGTTTTGATATTTCCATGCCCAATGATGTGACCTAAATACTTCACCTCCGTCATCACGAACTGACTCTTCTGTATGTTGATGGTTAATCCTGCCCTCCGGATGTGTAGAGCCACCTCCTGAAGCAGGTCGATGTGTTCGTTAAAGGTCTCGGTTATAAGCAGCAGATCGTCCAAATACACGAAAACTTGGTGCCGTAAATGAGGTGGTATGACCTTAACCATAAGGCGCGTCATTGTTTGAGGGGCATTGCACAATCCGAATGGCATGGTCACGAATTGGTACAGGGGCCGACCTGGGACTGTGAAGGCTGTTTTCTCCTTTGAGCCAGGGTCTAAAGGAATTTTCCAGAAGGCGTCCTTGAGGTCTAGGCTCGTGATGAAGTGGGCTTTAGGCAACCGACTCAAAATGCCTTCAATCAACGGTAGAGGGTATGCGTCCTTGCCAGTGACGGCGTTCAAGCGTCTGGCATCTAAGCATAGCCGGACCTTGTTGGGCTTGACAACTAAGGTGACTGGGGAAGTCAACGTGCTCTGCGATTCTTCGATCACGCCTAATGCTAGCATTCGATCAACTTCGGCATATAACAACTTTTCCTTCGCCGGAGATATGGCAAAATGTCTCTGTTTTATGGGTTTAGCATCCCCCACATCTATAGTGTAGAACACCAGTGCCGTCCGCCCGAGACCTTCCTTCTCATGCGATGGAAAAGCCGATATAGCCGAGTCAAGTCGCAGTTGCTGATTCACATCCAGTGTATGTCGTAATAAGTGAGTGGTTTGAGTTTGGTCAGGAACTGTGGTGACGGACTCCAGGGTCATGCCGGAAAACAGTGCTGGGGCCAAGTTAAATTTTCGAACAAAATCCACTCCTAGATAAAGATTCTGGGTTAATTGAGGTATGATGTAAAATTCCAGAGGTTTAGTTACTCCTTTAAAGGTGACATCCGTCGTAATTTTTCCCACTACAGAGTGACGAGTTCCGTCCGCCGTGCTTAACCAGGTGGTTAAAATGGTGGATTTGGTCCGCGTGCATTGCCAGTACCTCCCTTGCAAAATCGGCTGATATGCAATTCACACTAAACCTGACAATCGTTTTTGCAGGAAGTGTACTGACGCATATAGTCGAACGTCATCCCTCAATAGTTCGTCTAAGTGTATGTCCTTCAGCACCTTCCTCGACTGCCTGACCCTTCTCAGAAGCTCCGCATCCGACGCGTGGCTCGCTTTCTTCGCAGTGGGACTGGGTCAGCAAGTAGGTGGTCCGCTGCCATCAACTCCGCGGTGTGACGATTTCGGGGATTTGGTCCCGTTATGCGAGGTTGTGGACGGAAGGTACCTCGCCGCTCATCCAGTTGTTCTTGCCTACGGTCATGGAGGCGCAATCCCTGTATGGTGTTGATGGGAAAATGCAGAAGGCTGTTCTGAAGCTCCCAACGCATGTTGCGTATTACTGTCTTAAGACCCAAACTGAACTAGCAATTAAAACCACACGCTCAAGTTACGAATTACTGAATCCAACACTTTATTTCAATCTTTTCAATTTATAACTTAATTCTTCTTAATCATCATATTTTACAATTCAATTCCAGTTACCTGAACAGAGTTCAATGAATCAAGCAAATTATGTTTATTTCGCAAAAATACATTTTCAAGCATTTCAGTTCAGTTCAATGAAATGCAAATTGCTTACTTTTAAAAATGAACATGGGAGCAAATTAATAGGTCAATAAATTCTATAGAATGCTTCAATGCACTTTCTTGGGTTTATGGACATTACGTTAGACTTAATACTATGGATGAAATGCTTCGAGTTTAATTAATGAGTTAACAATATGATATAATTCTTAACATTCTGCCCGCCAAGAACCGCTGGTTCTTCTAACAGAGGATAGTTTGTTATGTTTCGTACCATCTCGTCTTCGGATTAGCATTGTCTGTAACTGGTGGTCTCCGCAATCTCCATATTAGGACGCTGATAATGATAGATGCAACTAGTAAGGTGAGGCCAACACTTGTGCCCAGAACAATGTTGTGATGTCGCGTCTGATGCCAAATGGTAGCCGAAAACTCGGATCGCAGGAGCGCTTCTTGTTGTTGTGTTTCGTGAATAAATCTATCGTCTTGTTTGAGTAGTGGTTCCGTGGCGATGTAAAGATATGACAGATTCGTGTTTTTTACGGTGTCTTGCATCAATCGTATGGGTTTGATGTAGGTTGACTGCACATGTACGGTTTCCGTAATTTGAGAGTTAGCGCGAATTATGGCGGTTGAACTCTTGATGCTGCAATGAGAGCCCATTTCTATTATACCCACTCCATGGATTTTAACATCTTGTCGATGTCCACTGCATGTTATGGCGATTGATTGCTTTTTAGAGGATAAAAATAGCCAGTTGTTAGCTCGGGTTAGCTGCTTCCATAGCAAATCCTTCACGTGTAGTCTGTTGAGTGGGCATGAGATCTTATTGGTTCGCTCGAAAATCTCGTCTAAGATGCAATTAGGATGCTCGCTAATACTCTGGAGTATGCTGACTGAGCAATGACGCCTGTTGTTTGAAACTGTTTCACATTGGTCAAATTGTTTAGGGCTCAGTTCAAAATACAGTTGGTCATCGTAATTTACTCCAAAATAATTTGTGGAGACGTCAGGGACTGAGTAATTTGCATCGTTTAAACTGTGTGGGATGCCTGTACAATGTAAAAGCTCGGAGTTCCTTTGTTCGATTATTGGGAAGAACCCTGATATGAGTATGCCGTTTTGTGTTTTTGTAATTTGTTTCCTCTGTATCTTCCTTGGTTCGATAAATAACCCCCTTCCTAGCTTTGACTGTACTAGTGCCAGTGTTTTATGCATGGTGGTTGGTGAGCATATTTCTGCAAGACTTCCAATTCCTGATTGAATTTTATATAAGCCATTGTAACTATTCTGAATCTGTTCTAGCCATTCAAATGCTAATTGATATGTGGTTAAGAAATCAAGGCTGATTCGGTTCTGGTCGATGGAATTGTACCATGAGGACATTTTTGTCAATGTTTGGACACGTGATTGAATTTCTCAATTATGGCATTTAGTTTGGTTGTCAGTGCATGTTGAGTATCGTTGACTCTAGCACTCGTGGTTAATAGCAATCAATTCGCATGTCGGTTCTTTGTCGAACACCTTGTTCGCAAATGTACGATGTGTTCTGACGTACTTGTTGAAGATTGGAAAGGTCTTGTTTGATTTCTTCAGGTGAAATGTGAATATCCATTCGTATTTGTCCTTTCATCAAGTGTACTTGACCGATATGCTCTATGTACAGACCAGACTCAGGGTGTTTTATAGTAAAATTTGCCTTAGTTCGTGTTACGCAAACTAGAACTGCCAGTAAGCAAACCATGAGTTTCGATAGAGTTGATGATTTCTTTGAAATGCCAGTTTTTCGCTCTCTAGTAGTACAGTGAGGATCGGTAGTGGAGTTTTCAGATGTTTTAGGCTCCTTGTGTCCCTCATCTATTGGTAGTGGACAGATTTTTGATATGGGTCGCTTCATAGTTCTGTCACTCGTCTTTATTGTTACAACCCTCGTTAACCCATCCTTTCCGGGATGGAGAGCCAAAATTCTGCCCAGAGGCCATTGAGTAGCGGCACAATTTTCAAGTTTGACGAGCACGAGGTCATTAATCTTTATGTTTCGGGTTTCGGTAAACCACTTTGCACGTTGTTGTAGCTGCGTAAGGTATTCTAAGCTCCATCGTTGCCAAAATTGTTGTTTCAATTTCTGGACGAGTTGCCATTTCTTAGTTGGGTTATCTTGTGTATTTTCATCAGGTAATTCGAACAGGTTTTCTCCAGTTAGGAAATGTCCAGGGGTTAAAGCGTTTAGATCGTTCGAGTCAGTGCTTATTGGTGTCAATGGTCGCGAATTTAAGCAGGCTTCGATCTGGACAAGCAACGTGTACATCTCTTCGACATTAAGTAAATGTGATCCTATTACTTTCGTCAAATGCCGCTTCATTGATTTCACCGCTGCCTCCCAAATCCCTCCAAAGTGCGGACTTCCCGGTGGGATGAATTTCCAGTCAATGTTATTGATGATGAGTGTTTGTTGTGCTTCCTTAATAATCTCTTTGGCGGCTGCTTTCAGCAGTTTATTTGCTCCGAGGAAATTAGTACCATTGTCGCTTATCAATGTGTGACACATGCCCCTTCTTGCAATAAATCTTCTTATTGCCGCGATGCAAGCCTTTGCCGTTAAGTCACTCACTAACTACAAAGGAACCGCCTTTGTTGAAAGACATACGAAGACGGCAATATACGCTTTTGTTGTTTTGCTGCCTCTATCACTACTCCATTTAATGGTAATGGGTCCAGCATAATCAATTCCAGTACGAGCGAACGGTTTGCCGGGTTGAACTCGTTCATATGGTAACTGACCCATTAGCTGCTGGCTTGGCTTCGCGTTGACTTTAAAACATGTAACGCATTTTCTAGTTAATGCCTTAACTGCTGTTGCTCCGTCTATAATCCAAAATTTCGTTCGGATTGTAGCGTGAACCAGCTGTTGACCTCCATGCAACGTAAGATGATGGTAGTGTTTGATAATTAGGTTTGCTAAGTGTCCCCTAGGTAAAATAATTTGGTGCTTAGTGTCATAACTCAATTCACTCTGTTGAGTCCTTCCACCTACTCTCAGCAGTCCTTCCGAATCCAAGAATGGTCGCTGCCTTATAAGGCAACTTGACTTACGCAGAGGCTTGTGATTCTCCAGTTGCTCAATTTCATCTGAGAATGCTTCTTGTTGAGCTATGCGAACGCAGATGATTTCCGCTTCCTTCAGTTCGTCGCTGGTCAAGAATGTACTACTATTTTTGGTTTTCCATCTACGACAATATGCAGTTACTCGAACTAACTTTGTAAACGATGAGAATCTTTGGAAGATGTCGGGCGTTTGCTCAGGTATGATGGTTTGAGCTGAGACACTCGTCAAACACGCGTCGTTGGTTCGCCTTTCGATGTCAATCATAGCACTGTTGGTAAACGAATTCCCTTTTGGCCATTTACTGGGGTCTTCACTCAACCAGTCTGGCCCATTCCACCACAAATTGTCGTTGACAAGAGCCTGAGGCAGTGCTCCACGGGATGCGATATCTGCAGGATTTGATTTGCTACCCACATGTCGCCACTGTTTTGGCTCTGAGCTTGATTGTATCTCTCCAACTCTATTCGCTACGAAGACTTTCCATTTGGTTGCCGGTTGACGTAACCATTGCAACACAATTGTAGAGTCAGTCCAGTAGTATGGTTTGAGACAATCCCATCCATGTGCTTTCAAAGTGCTGTTCATAAGTTCGCATAACAAGGCTGCACCATACAGTTCGAGACGTGGTATTGATCGTACTTTCAAGGAGGCCACTTTTGATTTCGCTGTTATAAGGTTAACGAGTGGTTTTCCACCATTCTCTTGAACACGCAAGTAGATAGTTGCTGCATATGCTGATTCGGATGCATCACAAAATCCATGAACCTGGATCGACTCGATGCTGGTATAATTTAGCCAGCGGGGAATCGAAATTTCTTCGATTGCCGACAGTTGGGCACGAAAATTCCGCCATTTTTCCGAGAGCTGATTTGGTACGGACTCGTCCCATTCCGTTCCTTCAAGCCACAGTTGTTGCATGATGATTTTGCCAAAAATTATGCAGGGCTGCAACCATCCTACTGGGTCAAAGAATTTTGCTATCTCTGACAGAAGCTGTCGTTTAGTTGGTGGGTCATCGGTCATTGGTTCAAGGTTTACTTTGAAGGAAAATGAATCTCTGGCTGGGTGCCATCGCAAACCAAGTGTCTTAATATGAGCATCCTCGTGAATATTAAGCGGTACGTTTGTTTCTCGGTCAGAAACGGGGACTGCATTCAAAAGAATGTCGTCATTACCAGTCCACTTCCGCAAGTTGAAACCTCCTTTGTGGAGTACTGTGATTAAGTCTTGTTGAAGTCATTTCACTTGATCAATCGTGTCTCCACCGGTAAGTACATCGTCTACGTAGAAATCGTGTTTTATCGAATGGCACGCCTGGGGATGAAACAACTTCTCGTCATCAGCGAGTTGATGTAACGTCCGCATGGCCAGGAATGGAGCACTAGCTGTTCCACACGTAACTGTTGTCAATTTGTAGTGTTTCATTGGATGCGAAGGATGGTTTCGCCACAGAATTCGTTGATAATCTTGGTCTCTGGGATCTATGATTATTTGTCTGTACATCTTCTCGATGTCAGCTGCTACAACATATTTGTATGTCCTCCACTTCATCAATATGTGAATGATGTTATTTTGGTAGCTCGGCCCAGTTAAGAGTGTGTCGTTGAGTGATTTCCCTGATGGCGTTTTTGCAGACGCGTTGAAGACTACTCTCAGTTTCGTAGTTGTGCTCTCTGGCTTAACCACAGCGTGATGCGGCAAATAGTAACTGTACTTCGAGTGTTTCTCTTGAGCAGGTACCTCTACCATATGTCCTAGTCTCCTGTACTCTTCCATGAACTCTATATATTGCTGCCGTAGCTTTCCGTCGTTGGCTAGTTTCCTTTCTAGCTGTGAAAACCTAATATGAGCGTTTCGTTGAGAATCGTTGACTGGTGCCTCTGTAAGATCCCAGAACCGTTTCACAAGCTGGTCTGTTTCTTCTTCAATACTGACCAATGATACAATTCCTGCCAAAGAATTTGAAGTTGATGCCATGGTTGTCGGTCCGAGTAAAATCCATCCGAATACAGTATTGACAGCGCAAGGCGTTCCTTTCATGAATCCCGGCAGAATTACAGAATTGTAAACATCTGCACCGAGCAACACATCAATACGTGAAGGTGTGCCACATAACGGGTCCGCTAAGTCAGCACGCGACAATGTCTTCGGAAGCTTCACTTTAGTGTCGATTGAAGGACATATATTAGTAATGTTGGGTATCACCAAAGCTGGTACAGTGAACACGCTATCTCCACATCTTGGGTTGATATTCAGCAGCACGCTTCCCTTTGTTTGAACCTTTGAGGTTGCTCCTAGACCACATATCGTAATTTTAGCGTATTCGCGTTTCAGTCCAAGCAGTTGAGCAGCTGATTCCGTGATGAATGTCCGTTGTGAGCCAGAATCAACAAGCGCTCTTAATGTTACCATCTCCGATGAAGCGTTTTCCACCTTGATTCGGGCTGTCGCCAATAGCACTTGCTGGCAAAGATAATTTTCTTCGGCAAAAAGTGAATTTGTTGATGGTGTAAATGGTTTAGCGTCGCTAGATAATACTGTAGACGTTCTCTTCTTGCTGTCGTGGAGCAATGTATGGTGCTGTTTGGAGCAGGTTCGACATCTGGATTTAGATGGACATTTACTGATGACATGTCCTTTTCTTAAGCAATTAAAGCACAATTTATTTCGTTTCACAGCCTCTTGTCGCTGTTTCAACTTTAATGCCTTGAAGGTATCGCATTGATTTATGTGATGACTTTTGCTACAAATGTCGCAAGTCGTTACGTCACGAACCGTGAGTGCATCCACTTTTTGGGGTTTCTTAGGACCATTCAACGCTTCTAATGTCCTGAAACGGCTTGTTAAAAAATCTGTGAACGCTGCTAATGTTGGTATCTCTGATGATGCTCCAATGGACGTCTCCCATAATCTTCTTGTTTCATGGTCTAGTCTTTGTGTAACTGAATAAATGATCAGTATATCCCAATGCTCCGTGTTTACACCAATGCTCTTCATATTGGCAATGAGCTCAGCCGTAGTGTCCATGAATTGTTTAATGTTAAAGTCGCGTTCCTCCTTAACTGCCGGTAGTTTGTGGAACGTATGTAGATAGCTCCACGCGATGGATCGCTTGTTGTCGTATCGTTTACGAAGCATTTCCAATGCTGCCTCGTAATTCTCGCTGTTGATGTCCATATGCTGGATGACACGTGTCGCCTCTCCAGTCAGATGAGTCTTTAAGTACTGCATCTTCTCTACTGCAGATAATGACTCATTATTGTGCACCATTGACGTGAACAAATCGATGAACATCCGCCATTGTCTGTAACTCCCGTCGAACTTGGGAATTACCAAACGCTCAAGCTGAACCTTTGTAGTTCCAGATGCAGGTTTCTCAGTGATACTGATGCTCGATTCGCCCTGCTGTTGCCTGATGCCATCTTTGAATGCCCCTAGCAGGTCCAAATATTGGTTCTCGCTGGTCTCGAAATCTTCAAGATACGAGTTGCGTCGCGCAGGATTGTCGGCCGTCTCGTCGAGCATGAGAGTATGATGCTCCTGACATGCTGTCCATAACTCCTGCAGTCGTTGCAGCCTTGCCTCAAAATAGCCAAGATTATGACGATCCTTGCTATCCTTCCCGAAGTTTTTCTTCAGCCTCGCAATGTTGCAAAAATGGTCGTATTGTGTGACCGTAGTCGATGAAGTTCCTTTATCACCTTTCGTGGCAACAGATGCAGTTGTGGATTTGTCGCCCCTTGTCTCCGGCATATTGGCAAGGACCCTCCTCAGGATGTAGTTCAGCACTGGTGTTGATTACTTTCAGATTCTTATTAACAGCGGAGCCAAAAACTCGTCTGCACCAATGTAATGATTTTCTACTTTTCAGATCGAACGCGGAACCGACCTCTCATCGGTTCTAGACGTTAAGTCTGAGTAGTGCCAAGGGATGGTACCAACAGGTCAACCAATCCGTGCACCGTAACCCATTCACGCGGTGACTGCTTGTCGGCCAGCTAGTTCGGAGAGGATTTCGGTCGCGGGTCTCCGAATGGGTTACGCTCAATTACAATATTTCAGTCACCTGACATGCCCGTTTTCCAAACGCGTCAACAAGTACTCATCCAGAACGGGAAACCTACGTTACTTTAGTTCTGGATGTGATCTCTCCACAGATCTCAAATCAAAACTCTACAAAATCCTATAGGCGCGTTACCGAATCACCGACGTGGTACCGAAAAATATGCTACTCGAAATTAAATCGACGAAAACTACTCTAATGAAATGACGAAACAATCAAAGGTACCGCGTACCGCGCACGACGCGAAACCGACCTCAGCGGATTTGTCGAAACCCTACCCTCGCGACGGCATACCTACCCTACACTCTCGGTTCCCACTGAAAAAGAACGAGCCACTGAAAAGGAAAGTCGTTAGTTAAATTAGCAATTCATGATTTTATTTTGTATTTTTATAGTTTTGAGTTATATTTATTACAAAAAATTTAGAGCGAGATATTCTCGCTAGGTTATACAATTAATAAACTTTCTTAACAAGTAATGGAATATTATGGTCTTTATTCGCATTTTCTGCCACTTTCACTTTGTTCCACAGAAAATCATTGACATTCAAATCCGTTACATTACACTAGATTTGAATTGATGGTTTTACCTTCTTTATTTATTTTTGTCCTAACTCGATCCAACAAGACGTGAATCATATCTACTGAAATTGATAATCAAACTTTTTTTTTAAATTTTGGAATGTTGACTGTTAAATTCTGATCACAGTAATTGTTTAAAGGATAAACTAATCTAGGAAGTTCTGCATTTGCTTAAAATCATAGCTTCGGCTCGAAAGGAACATTTTTTTTTTTTTTGCTGTATGTGATGTAGAAAGGAAATGTCCAAATGAAAAGGTCTAAACAATAACTTTAAAAAAATATTGCCGAATAAAATATTTAGATTTTCGTTTCTGAAAATTTCACCGTAGCTAATTTAGATTTTCTCTAACTATTTCCAATGAGCGCAACTCTTGGGAACCTAAACCTTTGTGGACGTTACTTATGAAATGTATGCGTACCTGAGCATACCTAGATTGTCATATATCCAACTTTATCTTATTTCAATTCCCTGAATCAAATATATTTATGATACTTTTAACATATGAACATAGATTTGATTTGAATGTCAAACGTTTTCATATTTCGAGGAGTTTTCCATTGACGATTAATTCATATCTTATCCATTCTTACCTAATTTTATACAAACTGATTTTTGTAAAAAAAACTATATCTATAACTAACATACAAGGCACTTTGTAGGAAACTATTGCGTTGCTTATTTTGAGTAGCACTACTATGTAACGTACACCCATTTATACAAAATTCACCGTATTTGATACAAAACATTAAATTCATGGAAACTATATAAGAAAGTAGAAATGAGGTAAGACGTGGATCACCTTAAATACGAAATTTTTTTTTTTTTTATTTCAATCTAATATTACTTTAAATGAATAAAACATTATTGTATCGTTTCTAGACCCAAAATGTGTCTTTTAACAAATTGTGACTGATCGGTAACAATATTTCTAAAATTCTTTGCAAGAATAAAAAAAATTTAATCAATAACCTGAAATATATGATGGCTTCTTTAAACATATGAATGGTAAATGTGGTCTGTGTTCTCTAGCATTAAGAGTTTGTTGTGGGAGTGTGCAAGTTTTCTGATCATCTACTTTGAAGAGTTAAAAATGCAAAAATACTTGTTCGGTATTAGTTTTACAGTTGAAAAATGCAAAATATATCGCTGAGGTCTGTCGGTACTTCTCTGTTATTGTGTCACCGTTCACGTAAAATTATTAACTTATCCAGCAAAATCTAAACTCTATATATCCTTTCGTTGCAATAGTTTCCTTTACTAGTAGTTATAAGATAAATTATACTTGGTATTTTATGTATATGTGATATATTTTTTTTTTTTTTTTAAGGAATGTTTTATTGTCCTTTCGAAGATGTATTCTGAAAGTTTTCTTGCCTTGATTGAATAATCAAATAAATCAAATAATTTTAATAAAAGGACAAAAAAAAAATAACCTTTACAAAAAAGCAGCACTTAAAACTAATAGTTATTGTATGTAAACATTTTATGAAAGTTTCTTACAAAACAAGTGGAAGTAAAGTGAGTTTCCAATTATAACTTATGTCCTTAGACAATTTACTATCAATTTTAAAGATTTTTTTTAAAACTAAGAATATCACTGATAAATTTGTAGAATGTCTGTTTGATAGGAAGGGTTGGAGGCTAATATTCAGAAAATCTGGCATTTTTCTCTGTGGAAGATCTTGTTTAAATTAAACAGACAGAGTGAAGAACAGAAACGTGACATTGTAAATATGAGAAAAGGAAAGTGGTTGCTGAATATTTCTCATTAATAGAAAACGAGTACCATTTTATTTCATAATATCACGTTCTTTGGTGCAGTAGGGTCATTTTACTTGCAGAAATAATTTATGATTAAATGACGCCTTTTAAACAGGTTTCGCACACGTAAGCTTTTCTGCCTGTATGCGAATCGATATGTCTTCTCAGATTAGTTTTATGATGGAATTGTTTCGGACAAAATTGACATTGATGGGGTTTTTGTGCTGCACTGTGCTTCGCATAGTGCGTGTCGAAAGTGACTTCGTTGGAAAAACGTTTGCAACATCGATTACAACGGAATGGTTGCTCGCCCTTATGGAATGGTTTATTGTGTTGTGTTAAATCGCAAATTTTTGTAAATACCTTGTTACACTCGTCGCAACGAATTTCGCCAGTCGGTGTTTTTCGGCGCATCCAATTCATGGGGCGAGGAACTCTTTATTCCCAATCAAGAGCGGCCTTTACTTTTAGACACAACACTAACCTAGAGAGAGAGGTTAACTCTTAAACTTTTAATTGACGAAAAATTGCATCACTCACTTTCTTAGTGCTGTTACTTAGCCAAACGATCTTCTTCCCGACCTTGACAGAGCTTCATGCTCCAGCCTGAGGCAATGCTCCGGTGAATTTCTCAAGTGTTTGATGTTCCCTTTGCAGTTTCCTTGAGTACGTTTCGCTCCGACCAAATCCTACACACAAACGATCGTCAACGAAAGTATGTTAAGAGGTAGAAAAGCACTTGAACTGTTCTAGACAGCACAACCTACGATCACGAACCATCGATCACCACAAAAAGTTCTTTTGTTTCTCCTTCGCCTCCATGTGGCTGTCAAAATCCCCGGTTGTCACATCGGACAAAACATCTGTGTGTGGAATGGCACGCCACATGGCGGCAATGTGCCTCTCCAGTTGTCGCCAGTGGCATAGTTTTCTCGATGGCCACGGTGGAGGGGCATTTCCAGATGGCTATGTCTCGAAATGTGCCGGGGTTTGGGATTAATTCTATATTTCGAATATTTATATCCACAGATCTAAATATTTGGACAAAAAAAAAATATTTTCTGCGCAACGATATCCGCACGACAGATGAAGTCCGCTGGCACTTCGAGGACATATCCATCTGGCCGGTTGCAAGGGTTCGGGATCGGAATCACTTCGATTCCCGGGCGTAGGCGTCACATTACACATTCCCCCCCCCAAAATCGAAGTAATTACGATCCCGTCTCCTATATAAAAGGTCTTGGTTAGGGCCGTGGCGGGTCGAAGGTCGGTTTCGAAGGATAGGCTACAACCATGTTCGTGAAGACTCGACAGTGACTATATAGTAGGGAGTCAGGTGTTATTCGGAGGTCTTCGTCTAGGCGAAGATTGGGGTACGCCACGGTTTTTCGTGGGAAATAGTTGCACTTCATCGTCTAAGGTCTTTTGCGTGGTAAATTCCCAGGGTTTTACCAGTCATGTCCGCGATGAGGTATCGGGTGGGGCTTATTACTTGTAGGACTCGACACTTCACGAATTTCTTGTCTAGTTTGGCATTGTAATGTCGGGTGGCATCGCTCTGTCGGAAGTTTCGACGATATATTTCGTCGCCTGCCTTAAAGCCAGAAGGATGAGATCGCAAGTTGTACCGCTCCTCTCCCATCCGTCTACTTTCTTCAATCTTCTCCCGCAGTTGATCTCGCAGAAGTTGGAGCTTTTCGTGTGGTTCTAGAACCACGATTGGGTCCTCTAGTGATTTCAGTTGTCGCAATAGCCGGTAAGCGCTCCCATGACAGATCATGTACTGGCCGAACAATGCGAAATACGGCGAAATGCCGGTAGTGGCGTGGTACGACGAGCGCAGCGCACTAGTGATGGCGGACAATTTGCGATCCCAGTCCTTCTGATTCGGGTGGACATAGGCGCGGATGGCCGCTATGAGCGTACGATTCAGTCGTTCGGATGCGTTGGCTTGTGGTGAATAGACGGCAGTTCGTTGGTGGATGATGCCGTATTTGGACATTAGGTCTCGGAACTTGCTGGAGGTGAACTGGACCCCATTGTCGGAGACAAGTTTCTCCGGAACTCCAAACATGTGAAAGACTCGGTTCTCCAAGAAGCTGATTATAGGTCCAGTGTGCATGTTACGTAGTGGTTCTATGATAGGGAATTTAGAGAGCTGGTCCAGGACCACGACAGCTCCCGTGTGACCAGAAGCAGATCGAGGGTAAGGACCGATAAGATCAATGTACAAGCGCTGGAACACGCGTTCGGGGACCTCAACCTTACCCATGGGTGGCCGAAGAATGGTGTTGGGCGCTTTAGTGCACTTGCATAGCTCACAGGAGGCTACGTACGCTTTTATCTGTTGTGCCATCTTAGGCCAAAAGAAACAGGTTTTCAACCGCCTAAGTGTACGACCGTATCCACCGTGCGCACTGGTTGGGTGGTCATGAGCCCGTCTGATAAGATCAGTGGTTAATTCTTCGGGCACCCACAACTTCCACTGTTCTTCTTCTTGTATGGGGTCTCCGGATGCGTGTCCCATCCGCTTATAAATAAATCCATCCGTCAACCGCAGTTCAGGAAGCTGGGGCTGTTGATTCTGGATAGTGTGAATCAGTTGTGTGTAGGTTGCTGACTTGAAGGCAGGATGGTCCAAATCGATCAATTGGGGGCTGTCGTCCTCTTGGACCAACTCGGCTCCTTCAGGGGCGAACATTCTGGATAGGGTGTTGGGGACTACATGCTGGCTTCCTTTTCGGTGGCGGATTGTGAAGTCAAATGCCTGTAATTTCAGTGCCCACCTGGCCAATCTGCCGTTGAGGTCAGTCTGGCTCATGAGCCATTTCAGAGAAGCGTGATCCGTAACGATTTCAAAGGTGTGTCCCTCCACATAGGCTCGGAAGCGTTTCACTGCCAACACCGCAGCTAGACATTCCTGCTCGGAGACCGTGTAATTTCGCTGGGCTGGGTTCAACTTGTGTGACATGAAGGCTATAGGTCTCTCCTCGCCGTCTTGTGCAACCTGGACTAAGACTGCTCCCACCCCATGTTGACTCGCGTCACAATGGATTGAGAACGGTTTGTCAAAGTCCGGGCTGTGCAGTACGCGGGCTGTAGTCAGACTCTTCTTTAGCTCTTCAAAGGCTCGCAAGCTGGGCTCTTCCCAGACGAATTTACGTCCCTTACGCAGCATGTCGGTCAAAGGAGTGGTAATGGTGGCATAGTCACGTACAAAACGCTGGTAACATCCGCATAAACCTAAGAATCGGCGTAATTGTTTGGTGGTCTTAGGTAATGGAAAAACGTCAATCGCTTGAGTCTTTTCCGGATCGGTCTTGATATGGCCATGCCCAATGATGTGACCTAAATACTTCACCTCCGTCATCACGAACTGGCTCTTCCTTATGTTGATGGTTAATCTTGCCCTCCGGATGTGTAGAGCCACCTCCTGAAGCAGGTCGATGTGTTCATCAAAGGTCTCGGTTATAAGCAACAGATCGTCCAAGTAAACGAAAACTTGGTGCCGCAAATGAGGTGGTATCACCTTATCCATAAGGCGCGTCATTGTTTGGGGGGCATTACACAATCCGAATGGCATGGTCACGAATTGATACAGGGGCCGACCTGGGACTGTGAAGGCTGTTTTCTCCTTTGAACCGGGGTCTAAAGGAATTTGCCAGAAGGCGTCCTTGAGGTCTAAGCTCGTGATGAAATGGGCTTTAGGCAACCGACTCAAAATGCCTTCAATCAACGGTAGAGGGTATGCGTCCTTGACTGTGACGGCGTTCAAGCGTCTGGCATCTAAGCATAACCGGACCTTGTTCGGCTTGACAACTAAGGTGACTGGGGAAGCCCACGCGCTCTGTGATTCTTCGATTACGCCTAATGCTAGCATTCGATCCACTTCGGCATATAACGATTTTTCCTTCGCCGGAGATATGGCGAAATGTCTCTGTTTTATGGGTTTAGCATCCCCCACATCTATAGTGTGGAACACCAGGGCAGTCCGCCCGAGACCTTCTTTCTCGTGCGATGGAAAAGCCGATATAGCCGAGTCAAGACGCAGTTGCTGGGTTACATCCAGTGTATGCCGTAATAAGTTAGTGGGTTGAGATTGGTCAGGAACGGTGGTGACGGACTCCAGGGTCGAACCGGAAAATAGTGCCGGGGCCAAGTTAAATTTTCGAACGAAATCCACTCCTAAATAAAGATTCTGGGTTAACTGAGGTATGATGAAAAATTCCATAGGTTTAGTTACTCCTTTAAAGGTGACATCCGTCATAATTTTTCCCACTACAGAGTGACGAGTTCCGTCCGCCGTGCTTAACCAGGTGGTGAAATGACGGATTTGGTCCGCGTGCTTTGCCAGTACCTCCCCTGCAAACTCGGCAGATATGCAATTCACACTGGCTCCCGTATCGACTAAGCCTGATACTCGTTTTTGCAGGAGGTGTACTGACGCATATGGCCGAACATCATCCCTCAATAATTCGTCTAAGTATATGTCCTTCAACACTTTCCTCGACTGCCTGACTTTTCTCCAGAAGCTCCGCATCCGACGCGTGGCTCGCTTGCTTCGCAGTGGGACAGTTGTGGCCAATTCCTCATGGAAGATGCGCTGTCGAGTAGCCAAATAATTCCGCAGCCTGACATGAAAAGGTTTTACATGCCAAGGAACTTTCGTCTCGCTATCATTTCCCTGCGCGTTGGCCTCGGCGGAGGACGGCGTCGGTTGTGGAACTTCGGGAGAACTGTGTTTAGCGGTGCGAGTCAGCAGAGTTGGAGTCATGTTGGGAGCTGGGTCATAGCTAGTGATGGGGTCTGGATTGGTCCGTCCGGGGTTTAGGAGTGCCGACGGGTGGTCGCGGCACTCGGTGGCACGTTTTTTCGCCCCTTGCAATTTGCACAGTCAAGGGCGTATGTGTTGGCCTTCCCGCAGCGGTAGCAGAAAAGCGTCGGCTCCGCTGGACATGCATAGAACCGATGTCCCGGTTGTCGGCAGTTCCAACAGACCATCGGGCTTGTAATTGCTTCAAGGGAGGGTCGATCAATCAAGGCTGGGTCCTCAAGCTCCGGTGGTGCTCCGCTCCTCGGTACTGGTACTGGATCAGCAAGCAGGTGGTCCGCTGCCATCAACTCCGCGGTGTGATGATTTCGGGGATTTGGTCCCGTTATGCGAGGTTGTGGACGGAAGGTACCTCGCCGCTCATCCAGTTGTTCTTGCCTACGGGCATGGAGGCGCAATCCCTGTATGGTGTTGATGGGAAAATGTAGAAGGCTGTTCTGGAGATCCCAGCGCATGTTCTCTCTGATAATTTCTACCAGTTCGTCCTCGGGCATGGTATTTCGCAAGCGAGTGCTCAATCTCACTTTACTTGTGTAGTACTGGTCGAACGGTTCGTGAGCGCCTTGTTTCCGTCTCTTTATTTGCTCTCTTAGCTCTCTCTCAGTGAAGCCATCCTCAAATCGATTGCGGAAGGCTGCACTGAAAGAGTGCCAAGTGGGACGTGGCGTTGACTCTTTAAAGCTCCAGTACCAGTCGGCAGCGTCGCCGCTGAACAAAAGATGTGCATGCCGGAGGAAGGCCGAGGAATCCCCTCCCACGGTGCTGGATACCAACGCCTGAATCCGGAAAAGGAACCGGTCCGCCGATATCATATCGTTGAACCCTGTAAAGTTCAGGCGCCAACTCTCCATGATACGAGGCGTCGGGTCTCGAAAAAGTGTCAATGCGTTCCCGGGGGGAATCACATCCTCTGTTGACCTGTTGTACTGTACTGCCTCGGGGGCTAGAGGTACCAACGGAGGTCCGGTATTGTGTCGCGGTCTATATTCGGGAGCTCTGGGATCCATTCCCGAGTTCCTTGGAGGTGGGACCCATTGCTCGGATTGTCGGGAGTGTGGCATCGCCACACTGGGATTTGGCTCCCAGCCAAGCGGAGTTCTCACGCGGCTGGGTGGTTGGCTCAACGGGAGATTCTGGAGCTTTCCCTCCAGGTTGCCAATCCTCTCCGACATATCCCTCATCAACGCCACGAGGGTGTCAATGGAGTGGGCGGAAGGCATGGTTGTCACCTCGGACACGACACTTGCAGCCGGAACTTCACCGCCTACGGCTCCTTGCAGGTCTAAAAGTGGATGGGACTGTTCAGCCTCTGGAACTCCTTTCGCCACTGCTCCACGCGTTGGTAGGGGCGTTCCGAGGGGGACGTCTAGGGCAGACCGATCTATGGGTCGCCGGCATAAGGGACACAGCTCTGACGTGAGGAGGAGCTGTTGTACACAGGCACGATGAAATAAATGTCCACAATCCAATCGCACGCTGTGTACCCCCTCCACTACGTCTTCGAAGCAGATCCCGCAGTTAGCTGGTTGGACCGTTTTAGATCGGGTCCACCGCTTATCTGGGGTCCGCTTCGTGGCCATTTTCGTTTTGCTTCTAAAAAAAAAGAGAGAAAAAATATATAAACTAGACTTATTCCTATTATAACCCTAATATATAAATGGACAAAACTTACTACTAATTAGTGGCCGATAGTGGCGAGCTATTGATAAGTGGGAAGAGAAAAAAAATTTATTTAAATCATACTTTCCTTTTCAGTGGTCGACTCCTCCAACGGGAAAAGAGAGTGCGTGGTAATCTGCCGGAGAAACGGTGCTTTTGGTCGATTTACGAAAATTACCCCATAACCCACATACATTACAAAAAACCGTCTCTAAACTACGTTAAAGTGACTCGACGAGACAAGTGGTAGAGCTACCGTAACGATTTTGTACGCGGTCAAAATTCCCGACGCGTGGAAGCATTCCGGGCTTCGCAACTCCAGCATACACCACCGAACGTTGAACCGATACCACTCGTCTATCACGCATACGAAATAGTTAGAATCCTTCCGCGACATAAAGGCAAGGTAGCCTTCTATTTTCTTGAGAGTCCATGCTGAAAGGTAAACCCATCAGACTGGCAGTTCCATCAAGAAAATAGAAGGTCCTTACAGGGGTTAACCTGGGACAACACATCGGAAGGATTCTGTCGCGAAAAAAAAAATCAAACAAAGGAGAGCGGAAGCTACAACTCACGTGAAGCGACTTCTAGTGTGTATCACACAACTCCACTGCTCCTGATAGCGGGACTCGAGTACCAAGGTACCTTACATCCTCCGTAAAGGACCAACTCGTCAGTTCTTTTCCCCTTAGGATGTTTTAGGCCCCACCTTGGGCGCCATTTGTAATGATTTTAACTTTTCAAGTTCGAACGCGGAACCGACCTCTCATCGGTTCTAGACGTTAAGTCTGAGTAGTGCCAACGGATGGTACCAACAGGTCAACCAATCCGTGCACCGTAACCCATTCACGCGGTGACTGCTTGTCGGCCAGCTAGTTCGGAGAGGATTTCGGTCGCGGGTCTCCGAATGGGTTACGCTCAATTACAATATTTCAGTCACCTGACATGCCCGTTTTCCAAACGCGTCAACAACTACTCATCCAGAACGGGAAACCTACGTTACTTTAGTTCTGGATGTGATCTCTCCACAGATCTCAAATCAAAACTCTACAAAATCCTATAGGCGCGTTACCGAATCACCGACGCGGTACCGAAAAATATGCTACTCGAAATTAAATCGACGAAAACTACTCTAATGAAATGACGAAACAATCAAAGGTACCGCGTACCGCGCACGACGCGAAACCGACCTCAGCGGATTTGTCGAAACCCTACCCTCGCGACGGCATACCTACCCTACACTCTCGGTTCCCACTGAAAAAGAACGAGCCACTGAAAAGGAAAGTCGTTAGTTAAATTAGCAATTCATGATTTTATTTTGTATTTTTATAGTTTTGAGTTATATTTATTACAAAAAATTTAGAGCGAGATATTCTCGCTAGGTTATACAATTAATAAACTTTCTTAACAAGTAATGGAATATTATGGTCTTTATTCGCATTTTCTGCCACTTTCACTTTGTTCCACAGAAAATCATTGACATTCAAATCCGTTACATTACACTAGATTTGAATTGATGGTTTTACCTTCTTTATTTATTTTTGTCCTAACTCGATCCAACAAGACGTGAATCATATCTACTGAAATTGATAATCAAACTTTTTTTTTAAATTTTGGAATGTTGACTGTTAAATTCTGATCACAGTAATTGTTTAAAGGATAAACTAATCTAGGAAGTTCTGCATTTGCTTAAAATCATAGCTTCGGCTCGAAAGGAACATTTTTTTTTTTTTTGCTGTATGTGATGTAGAAAGGAAATGTCCAAATGAAAAGGTCTAAACAATAACTTTAAAAAAATATTGCCGAATAAAATATTTAGATTTTCGTTTCTGAAAATTTCACCGTAGCTAATTTAGATTTTCTCTAACTATTTCCAATGAGCGCAACTCTTGGGAACCTAAACCTTTGTGGACGTTACTTATGAAATGTATGCGTACCTGAGCATACCTAGATTGTCATATATCCAACTTTATCTTATTTCAATTCCCTGAATCAAATATATTTATGATACTTTTAACATATGAACATAGATTTGATTTGAATGTCAAACGTTTTCATATTTCGAGGAGTTTTCCATTGACGATTAATTCATATCTTATCCATTCTTACCTAATTTTATACAAACTGATTTTTGTAAAAAAAACTATATCTATAACTAACATACAAGGCACTTTGTAGGAAACTATTGCGTTGCTTATTTTGAGTAGCACTACTATGTAACGTACACCTATTTATACAAAATTCACCGTATTTGATACAAAACATTAAATTCATGGAAACTATATAAGAAAGTAGAAATGAGGTAAGACGTGGATCACCTTAAATACGAAATTTTTTTTTTTTTTATTTCAATCTAATATTACTTTAAATGAATAAAACATTATTGTATCGTTTCTAGACCCAAAATGTGTCTTTTAACAAATTGTGACTGATCGGTAACAATATTTCTAAAATTCTTTGCAAGAATAAAAAAAATTTAATCAATAACCTGAAATATATGATGGCTTCTTTAAACATATGAATGGTAAATGTGGTCTGTGTTCTCTAGCATTAAGAGTTTGTTGTGGGAGTGTGCAAGTTTTCTGATCATCTACTTTGAAGAGTTAAAAATGCAAAAATACTTGTTCGGTATTAGTTTTACAGTTGAAAAATGCAAAATATATCGCTGAGGTCTGTCGGTACTTCTCTGTTATTGTGTCACCGTTCAC
The DNA here is from genome assembly GCA_963969285.1 of Odontomyia ornata. NCBI lineage: Eukaryota > Metazoa > Arthropoda > Insecta > Diptera > Stratiomyidae > Odontomyia > Odontomyia ornata. The sequence continues at coordinate 57,581,005 of OZ017743.1, read as the reverse complement.
GTAAAATTATTAACTTATCCAGCAAAATCTAAACTCTATATATCCTTTCGTTGCAATAGTTTCCTTTACTAGTAGTTATAAGATAAATTATACTTGGTATTTTATGTATATGTGATATATTTTTTTTTTTTTTTAAGGAATGTTTTATTGTCCTTTCGAAGATGTATTCTGAAAGTTTTCTTGCCTTGATTGAATAATCAAATAAATCAAATAATTTTAATAAAAGGACAAAAAAAAAATAACCTTTACAAAAAAGCAGCACTTAAAACTAATAGTTATTGTATGTAAACATTTTATGAAAGTTTCTTACAAAACAAGTGGAAGTAAAGTGAGTTTCCAATTATAACTTATGTCCTTAGACAATTTACTATCAATTTTAAAGATTTTTTTTAAAACTAAGAATATCACTGATAAATTTGTAGAATGTCTGTTTGATAGGAAGGGTTGGAGGCTAATATTCAGAAAATCTGGCATTTTTCTCTGTGGAAGATCTTGTTTAAATTAAACAGACAGAGTGAAGAACAGAAACGTGACATTGTAAATATGAGAAAAGGAAAGTGGTTGCTGAATATTTCTCATTAATAGAAAACGAGTACCATTTTATTTCATAATATCACGTTCTTTGGTGCAGTAGGGTCATTTTACTTGCAGAAATAATTTATGATTAAATGACGCCTTTTAAACAGGTTTCGCACACGTAAGCTTTTCTGCCTGTATGCGAATCGATATGTCTTCTCAGATCAGTTTTATGATGGAATTGTTTCGGACAAAATTGACATTGATGGGGTTTTTGTGCTGCACTGTGCTTCGCATAGTGCGTGTCGAAAGTGACTTCGTTGGAAAAACGTTTGCCACATCGATTACAACGGAATGGTTGCTCGCCCTTATGGAATGGTTTATTGTGTTGTGTTAAATCGCAAATTTTTGTAAATACCTTGTTACACTCGTCGCAACGAATTTCGCCAGTCGGTGTTTTTCGGCGCATCCAATTCATGGGGCGAGGAACTCTTTATTCCCAATCAAGAGCGGCCTTTACTTTTAGACACAACACTAACCTAGAGAGAGAGGTTAACTCTTAAACTTTTAATTGACGAAAAATTGCATCACTCACTTTCTTAGTGCTGTTACTTAGCCAAACGATCTTCTTTCCGACCTTGACAGAGCTTCATGCTCCAGCCTGAGGCAATGCTCCGGTGAATTTCTCAAGTGTTTGATGTTCCCTTTGCAGTTTCCTTGAGTACGTTTCGCTCCGACCAAATCCTACACACAAACGATCGTCAACGAAAGTATGTTAAGAGGTAGAAAAGCACTTGAACTGTTCTAGACAGCACAACCTACGATCACGAACCATCGATCACCACAAAAAGTTCTTTTGTTTCTCCTTCGCCTCCATGTGGCTGTCAAAATCCCCGGTTGTCACCTCGGACAAAACATCTGTGTGTGGAATGGCACGCCACATGGCGGCAATGTGCCTCTCCAGTTGTCGCCAGTGGCATAGTTTTCTCGATAGCCACGGTGGAGGGGCATTTCCAGATGGCTATGTCTCGAAATGTGCCGGGGTTTGGGATTAATTCTATATTTCGAATATTTATATCCACAGATCTAATTATTTGGACAGAAAAAAAATATTTTCTGCGCAACGATATCCGCACGACAGATGAAGTCCGCTGGCACTTCGAGGACATATCCATCTGGCCGGTTGCAAGGGTTCGGGATCGGAATCACTTCGATTCCCGGGCGTAAGCGTCACATTACACCGACTTGTATAAAGTAGTTCAACGGTGGAGATTATGAGCAATGGTTGCGCTAAGAATCGATTTTATCAAATATCACCAGCACCAAATCACTATTGTCTCCGATGCTTTGCCACTAAAAAATTCGTATCCGGATCCACAAATATCCAATTCGTAATCCGGCTCGACGGACCAAAAATGTTGGGTATTACTGTCTTAAGACCCAAACTGAACTAGCAATTAAAACCAGACGCTCAAGTTACTAATTACTGAATCCAACACTTTATTTCAATCTTTTCAATTTATAACTTAATTCTTCTTAATCATCATATTTTACAATTCAATTCCAATTACCTGAACAGAGTTCAATGAATCAAGCAAATTATGTTTATTTCGCAAAAATACATTTACAATTCAATTCCAGTTACCTGAACAGAGTTCAATGAATCAAGCAAATTATGTTTATTTCGCAAAAATACATTTTCAAGCATTTCAGTTCAGTTCAATGAAATGCAAATTGCTTACTTTTAAAAATGAACATGGGAGCAAATTAATAGGTCAATAAATTCTATAGAATGCTTCAATGCACTTTCTTGGGTTTATGGACATTACGTTAGACTTAATACTATGGATGAAATGCTTCGAGTTTAATTAATGAGTTAACAATATGATATAATTCTTAACAATGCATATTCTCTCTGATAATTTCTACCAGTTCGTCCTCGGGCATGGTTGTTCGCAAGCGAGTGCTCAATCTCACTATACTTGTGTAGTACTGGTCGAACGGTTCGTGAGCGCCTTGTTTTCGTTTCTTTATCTGTTCCCTTAGTTCTCTCTCAGTGAAGCCATCATCAAATCGATTGCGGAAGGCTGCACTGAAAGAATTCCAAGTGGGACGTGGCGTCGACTCCTTAAAACTCCAGTACCAGTCAGCAGCATCTCCGCTGAACAAAAGATGTGCATGCCGGAGGAAGGCCGAGAAATCACCTCCCAGGGTGCTGGATACTAACGCCTGAATCCTGAAAAGGAACCGGTCCGCTGATATCATAGCGTTGAAACCCGTGAAGTTCAGGCGCCAACTCTCCATGATACGAGGCGTCGGATCTCGGAAAGGTGTCAATGCGTTGTTACAAACCAGTATACCCTATGTATACTGGTAAGAACTGGGAGCTCAGCTTGATGTGTATCCTATATACAACATCAAGGCTCCCGGGGAATGAACTCGCTGTAACACCACTTACCTGCTACTCTGTTCATCTAAACTAAATCAACAAAAAGACGAGAGTTACATGTTTAAAGAATTTAGTTTTATTTTATGTCGATATTTTAAATTAATTACTTTTACACTTCTTTAATTATTTTAACATCTATCCATACTGTGTCTTCACGGACGGAGGATGCCTGGAAGAAAGTAAAGTTAGTTGATGGTGGCTACACAGCGTAAAACGCCCCCAAGCCGAATGAGGTTCGCGGCTCAAGCCTACACCTCACCATCTAACCGGAGCGAAGATATTCTGCAGTTGCACCGGAACTATATGAGCGGATTACACTGACTGGCTCGAACAATTGCTTTACTGTTGACTTTGCGGCGAATACACTACTCAAACAATTCCCTTACTGCTGTTATCACTACTTGCCGTTTCTCGCTCGATCAATTGCTTTTAAACGATTCTGCGGCCTCAATTCGCCCTAAATTCGCTGAGTAGTTGAAACGTGTGCTCTCGTTCCACGAAAGCTTCTTCCTCCGCGCTCCGTCTCACTTGCCTGCATGGTGAAACTTTGCGGCGAATTGGAGAAATCAGGCGAGGAAAAGCTTTTGTTTAGCTTTTCTGTTCTCTTCACAGTGTCACTCCGCTGGAAGCACACCCCGAAGCTTCTCATGTACATGGTCATTGTCGTCGCTAATGGTATGGCTTATGTAAAGCGAATTATGAAGTCTTTTCGCTTGCCGTTGGTCGACAAGTACATGTTTTGATGACAATGGGCGTATGTGCTTGACCGTATAACACTTGGCGTAGTGCGAATGCTTGTCGATATTTCTATAAGCACACCCCAAAGCTTCTCATGTACATAGTCGTCGTCGCTAATGTTATGGCTTATGTAAGGCGAATTATGAAGACTTTTCGCTTGCCGTTGGTCGACAAGTACATGTTTTGATGACAATGGGCATATCTTGACCTTATACACTTGGCAGAGTGTGAATGCTTAAACGATTGACGACATTTCTATATAGCATAACATTTCTTCCGGCGGATTTGAATGATTTACGTACTTGGAGAGTGAAGTAAATCGTTGTTCCGTTCCAATGATGCGAATTACTTAATGCGTTAGTTGTACTTATATTTGGCGCTGTTAAGGCCATTACTATTGTCCGCTGTACTTCTCACTGCCTATTGTTGATTGTTGTTCTGCTGCTGGTTTTTGATTAACGTACTTAATTCTACCGATTTACGCTACTTAATGTGTTATGGCATAATTCAACGTTACAATTGTAAATTACTTCATTTTTGATTTTATATCATTACGGATTCATGAGTTGTTTGCCTGAGTCACTAATCTGTATGGTTACCCATCAATTTTCACTTGATACTAACATAATAAGTTAATTATGAATTGATGTTTTGTTTGATACTTAGTATTTCTTTTGATACAGTGAGCTAAGATCGCTTTTGGTTCTACATAATCGTGGATTGATAATATATATATATATATATATATATATATATATATATATATATATATATATATATATATATATATATAATATATATATATATATATATATATATATATATATATATATATATATATATATATATATATATATTTATTTATTTATTTTTTTTTGATTGTTTATCAGTATAATCATTCACAAAGGTTTTTGTTTGATACAACTTTGAGCCAAGCAGGTTCGTGTTTGGTTTGATTCTATACAAACATAAATTAATAACTCAATATTTCATTTGATTGTATACAATAATGGAATAATGTTACGTTTGATTCTAATGTTGAAGAATATACTGAACATTTCTTCCGGTCCTAAATCGTTTTTCCTTGGGAATAAAACTATTATTTATATAAAATTATTTTTCATTTGAGGGATGCCGGAATTCAATATTTCTTTTAATTGGCTTTACTTTATGAGACAGTACATTTTCCTTTTTTTTGTGGTAGGGAGGTGAAGGCATTTACGCCCGCCGAGTCTGGCAGTGTAGGACTCCCATGGAGGATACCCTTGGACTACCCACTAAACACCTCCCCTGTCAATCTGAGAACCTAGCCTGGAACCGTTTGACACATTACTTCGGGCCAGGTCTCGTTTTGTTACGCCGTGGGGTGCCTTCAAGCTGGGGAGTCCCTTTCCTAGCGGGAGGGGAGAGGGGAAGAGAAAATACCAGAAGAGCGATCCCCCAGCCCCAGCACCTCCGGCTGCTGTGAGTCCCTTTTATATTTTAGGACTGCCCGAGCGTAATGTGCCACCTGGTTCCATTTGTCAACTGATTCGAGCATCACCCCAACTATATTATCCGGGGTGAGCTCTCCCGTCTCCCTGTAGAGTTCCCTTCGCAGCCTGGCCCATTTGGTACACGCAAAAATGTGTGACAGGCATTGTCCTCCTCTCCTGGGCAAAACTGACAATCGGAAGACCGTGACTTACGGATCTTGTGCAGGTTAGACTGAAAACACCCGTGCCCGCTCAAAAGCTGGGTCAGATAGAAGTCAGTCTCACCATGCCTTCGATTTAGCCACGGTCTCACATCCGGGATGAGGTGCGCAGTCTACCTTCCCTTCGTGCAATTCCTCCAAGACTGCTGCCAATCGTTGAGCGAGCGTTGTCTCTCCTCGCGGACAACCATTTCCCATGCATTCTCACTTCGGCACAGGTAAATAGGGCGGCGCTCTCTAGCAAGGAGGGCGACAGGTATCACGCCTGCAATCACTCTCACCGCCGAGTCGGAGACTGTTGGATACGAAGATGCAATTCTCAGTGCTCCTCTTCTCTGTACCTGTGCCAAACGTTTTCGGTATACCTCCTTGCTGAGAGCGTCGCCCCATACCTCTGCTCCGTACATTAGCACTGACCCTACAGCACTCATCAAGAGGCGTCTTCTTGATGGGCTGGGTCCCCCTACGTTGGCCATAAGTCGACTCAGGGCCGATATTCCCGAAGCAGCCTTCTCAGCCGGTGCCCTGATTTGCTCAGAGAAACTCATCTTCGAGTCGATCAGTAAACCCAGGTGCTTCACTGCTGGCTTCGATTCGACCTGTATATCTCCAATACTGATCATCCTTACTCTAGGGATTCTCTTTTTTGTCAAGATGACCACTTCGGTTTTCTCCAGTGCTAAACTGAAGCCGCAAGTAGTCATCCAGTCCCTCACTCGGCGCATTAGCATACCTAGCCTAAGTTGCGCCTGTTCAATAGTGCGTCCAGCGACCAGAGCCGCAACATCATCCACATAGCTGACCAAGCGCAGCTCATCGGGCATCTCGAGTCTCAGTAGCAAGTCGTAAGACACGTTCCACAGGTCTGCACCAAGGATAGATCCCTGGGCAACACCCGATGTAATTTCTATTCTTCGTTGGCCCTCTGTCGTGTCGTAGAGCAGGCTTCGGTCCTTTAGGTAGTTCCTCAAAAGCCGCATTACATATTCTGGAGCTTGAAAAGAGTTTTCCAGTGTATCCAGAATATCCACCCATCTAGTGGAGTTGAAGGTGTTCCTGATGTCGAGTGTCACCAACAGGACGATCCATCGCTTGGTGCGACTATATGCCTCTGCCTTTTGGACCGCGTTCACCACCTCTGCAATCACATCAATGGTAGAACGTCCTGCTCTAAAGCCGTACTGCCGAGGAGATAGGTCCCCAGCAGCACGAATCGCGTCATGGGATGCATAACGGGCGGTATGCGGACGGCGACTCGAGATTTCCCTCCCCTTGCTGATTAGCACGACCCTCGCCATCTCCCATCGTACCGGGAAAACCCCGCCAGTCCCAGTCCCAGTCCAGTCCCTCACCCGGCGCATTAGCATATCTAGCCTAAGTTGCGCTTGTTCAACGGTGCGTTCGGCGACCAGAGCCGCAACATCATCCGCATAGCCGACCAAGTGCGACTCATCTGGCATCTCAAGTCTCAGTAGCCCGTCGTAAGACACGTTCCACAGGTCCGGACCAAGGATAGATCCCTGGGCAATACCCGATGTAATTTCCATCCTTCGTTGGCCCTGTGTGTGTGTTCCATATTTACTGCCGATTTTTCTTTAAATCAGAATTGTAAATTATTGGTTTACCTATTTGTGCATTACTAGGCTGTAGTACAGATGTTAGCAAATTAGCGTTAGTGAGGATGTAGTGTGAACGGTGCAGGTACAATGGCACTTATTATTTTCTTCTTTTCCTTTTCTTTGTTTTGGTTTTGTCTTTAAATTCATTGCTACTTTCAATTTCTATTCGATTAACGTTCTTATATTCCTACTATTATCATTATTCTTACGGTTACTTCTTTTTTCTTTACTTTGAATATTTCAGATTCTACTTATTAACTTTAACAATAATTGTTTACATAATTGTTTCTTATTGCTTTTAACATTACTATAGTTTTTAATTAGTTTTATTTAATACGATAACTAAGCTTTCTTAAAGTTCTACGTATTAATTATAGTTTAGTGGGAATTTTTTTGTTAGTATGTAGGCGGAACGTTATGAATTAATTTTTAATAGGATGGAATGTGTGGATATTTAGTAGGGATAGAACGTCAAGCTTGACGGCATTCTATTCGTTCATACTCGTATGGTTGATAAGATTATTCACTCCAATCGCTTAATTAGCTTCGGACTTATTTCAGCCGTGCGAAAAGCTTTCATTGTGGTGGCGGCGAATGCTACCTTATCAAAGCTTCCCCATGGGTTTCCATCGGGATTGGGAATTTTGTCGGGTACGCTCGCTTACTTGCTTCATATGATGTGATAATGATTAAGCTTTGGGCTGAACAGTTCGCACGATCATTGAAGTTCGTTATCAGGGAATAACGTGCTGCGCTTATCACCACATATGTGCGAATTGGATCTGGCGAGTCGTCGCAAGAGACCATCGGTAAATTCACTGCTAGTCAATCGTATCTTTCTGAAGGCATTAGCTTCGCCGCCGTAATTATGGCTTTATGCCTATCGGGTGCGAGGTGCAGGAAAACAAATCAGTGCATAGCTGTTACTTGATTAGTAATTGTTAGTTAGTCGGATGTTTATTGTAGGATTCTACAAAGTTATAGCATTCTTTGTCTGAAACTCGTTTTTCCTTCTTTTTTTTGTGTATCAGCGTCTTGTTTGTTTATATTATTTATTATTATTTCTGTAATATTTTTTTTTGTATTTTTGTTTTTGATTATGATTTTTTTTAAATATTTTTTTTTTTTATTTTGAACTCAGCCCTCTTTTCCGCTGGTTTCTTTTTGGTTTTTTTTTGTTAATTTTTTTGTTTCTTATTTTTTTCTTATGTTCTGTTTTTTTTCTTATTTTTCTCTTGCTATAGCTAGACTAGTTGAAAGGAACGGATGGGATGATGCATGGAGTTTTGGGGTTGGGTACTATGTGGGGAATTGGGTGCTTGTGCTTTTGGGCTACGCGATGTTATGGGTATGGTAATTGCAAGTTGGCCGTATCTTCCGTATGGGACAAGCTTCGCTTCGGAAGAAGATTTGCCGAGAGAATAGCTTTCCATTTATGTAGCTTGAGAGTCGTTGTTGTTGTATTCCCAAGACTTTAGTATAAGCTATCTTGGCTTTATAGGGTGCGAGTGAGTGTGATAAATAAGCTTTGCCCTTAATATGCATGGTTAATGTTGTTAATGAGAATGGGAGTCATGGATTGAAGGTTTATGTGATGCTCGCCGCTAACGAGCTTTGAAGATATGATTAGCATTGCTTCTGCAATGATGCATGAGATAATTGAATGAAGCCATGTATTGTAGCTTTTACATGCGCTGATTGCTAGGAAGTATGTGAAGTATATGATATGAATGTACTAATTCGTGGTTGGCTGGTAATTGCCTTGAAGAGCATTTGTTTTTAATTAAGTCAACTTAATGCATTTCGTAGTGGGCAGGGCTTTTAATTCATCTATGCTATGCGATTATGAAGGAGGAAGAGCTTTTGAGGTATATGCATTTAATTGTCGTTTAATTGGCTTAAGTTGTAAATTACATACTTTTTTATTCATTTGTAGTTGTAACAAGGGAGGGTTGTTAGAAATGTATTCAGCAGTATGTGTAAATAGTTGTGGATTATTTATAAGTTGGAATCTGCTATTTATTTATGAAGGTTTTTTGTTAAGTATAGAAATATTGTATGAGTTGTGAATGATGATGACCTGTTTCATTAAATTGAAATGAAAAGGAGAGATTGTAAGCTTAATAGTTCTGGTATATACTTTTATTGATTTTAGTGAACTGTTAAACAGATATACTGCGTTGAAAATATCTTGCGAGAAAGATTTTGGTCGAAGCGACACTATCACTATATGGGCTTGGGAACATATAGTTTCGACCTTCATTCAAGACCCTATATGTGTACCGTCTAATTTTTCCCTAGTGTGTGTCTAGTTAGTTTGGCATAATGCTGTCCTGGGCCTTACTGGAAGACAATACAGTGCCGTGCGAGGTCACTTCATAAGCCGTTTATAAAATTTTTGATATCGATCTTGAGAAAACGATTGTTTAAAGAATCTTAAAGTATATATTATAGCATTCTAAGACACAATTTGATATCGTTGCCATATGTAAAGTAAAAGGATGGGAGATGGGTGGGTTTTGAATTGTCTTGTGCTTTCCACAGGAGTGTTATTAGTGACTTTTTTAGTAGTTGGCTGTTATAATGTATTTATTGTAAAAGGAAACGTAGTGGTTTGTTTAAAAGATACTTGGTTAATAGCGTATTCGAAAACCATTTTCGATCAACAGCTCAAAGGCTATGACTGGATGGTAAATTGATGTCTCTTTTGCATATGACTTAATACTAAATTTAGCGTGTCTGCCGGAAGTTGAAGTTGGGCAGCTCAGAGGCTATTATTTGTTTCTTTTGAGGACTTATAACTAAAAATAGCGTGTCCGCCGACAGCTCACGTCGACGGCTCAGAGGCTGTTGTGTAATCAACTGGTTTTCATTCCAGTGATCGTGCAATTTAGACATCAAAAAAGCGTGTCTGCTGATCGTTTTGCCGGGGTTTTACCGACTTAACTGCCACTTTTCCCGTTTCCTTAACATTATGAAATGGCACATTTAGTGCTGGATGTAAATTTGGTGATTTGAGAGTGAATTGTAGTGGAACTTGAAAGAGATAATTGGTTTTGGGGTAAAATCGTTTGCATTGTTGTAATGTTCTAAAATTCTATTGTTTCAAAGTTTACATACTTAAATTTTTTCAGTGTAACTTGAAATTAAATTAGTTTCATGGTTATTTGCCCTTGAAAATTGCCCTTCTCATGTAAATTAATTATTCTTTATATTTGTTAAGCGCAGTTTATTTACATATTTCATTTGCTCATTAATGTTATTGCATTTAAAAAATTATTGCCCAGATGTCTATCTATTTAATTTGTAGTTAAATGTTTGCTTTTGTTTGCTCCTCAAATTGCATCTCAGGCAATTCGAATGCTCATTCAATTCGCAAGATAGACTTTTTTATGCATGTGGGTACGCGTATTGTTTAAGTAGTTGAAGTGATAAATGGTATTATATTTCGATAACAATGGGCACGCGTTTGTTTGCTCGCTATTGAGTTTTCGTTTTGCTTATTTGAGTTTAATATTTACTTGTAATGTTTTGTGTTTTCGCATGTTAGTTGATTGGAACTTTATATCTTTATAAATTTTACGTTGGGTTTGAAGAGTTAGGAGTTAGATGAATGGTCCTCACACATGTAAGATGAGACTTAAGATTTCCGAATGAAAAATATAAATTGAAGATTTCCCTGATTATATTATTGAATGTTAATGTTATATTTGACTGTTTGATTTTAAGACTGATTTTATTTGATGGACAGTATGGGTAGAAATAATACTTTATTTGAATGTTGATATTATGTTTTAGTTATTAAAGTTATCAATATAATTATTTGTTTAGCATAAAGGCTGTTCTGGGTAGATGATCAGTATGAGTAGCGTTAAACTGATATTATATTTTTGTTGTTTAAACGATTAACATGATTTTATATTTTTTTTACTGGTTAAGTTTCATACTTTCTTTTTGTTATTTAAATGATTGAACTAATTATTTGATTTATCGCATTGATATGATAGTTAGGTATTGATATTGTTTTTTCTTTTTACTTAAATAATTAACATTATTATTTGATTTTTTTAAGAACGTTGACCCAGTTTGATGGAAGGTATGAGTTACCTCAATTCTATATTTGATTATTGATATTATATTTTTATTACTTGAACAATCAATATTATTATTATTTTATTTTTTGGGAAGTTTAATCTAGTTTCATGCACTGTATGAGCAGCATCAATATTGTACTCAGATACTGATATTATATTTTTGTTTTTTAAATAATCACAATTATTATTTGATTTTCTTTAATCAAGCTGATCTAGTTTGATGGACAGTATGAGTAGCAATGGTGTCTTACAGGAATTGAATGGTTTGAGATATCGGATGGGTGAATAGATTTTTCAGCCCATTTAAATTTGCTACACAGCGCACTACACTGTGGTCTCTGCAAAGCCGATATCCTACCGGCTGCGCCAATTTTGTTACAAACCAGTATACCCTATGTATACTGGTAAGAACTGGGAGCTCAGCTTGATGTGTATCCTATATACAACATCAAGGCTCCCGGGGAATGAACTCGCTGTAACACCACTTACCTGCTACTCTGTTCATCTAAATTAAATCAACAAAAAGACGAGAGTTACATGTTTAAGGAATTTAGTTTTATTTTATGTCGATATTTTAAATTAATTACTTTTACACTTCTTTAATTATTTTAACATCTATCTATACTGTGTCTTCACGGACGGAGGATGCCTGGAAGAAAGTAAAGTTAGTTGATGGTGGCTACACAGCGTAAAACGCCCCCAAGCCGAATGAGGTTCGCGGCTCAAGCCTACACCTCACCATCTAACCGAAGCGAAGATATTCTGCAGTTGCACCGGAACTATATGAGCGGATTACACTGACTGGCTCGAACAATTGCTTTACTGTTGACTTTGCAGTGAATACACTACTCAAACAATTCCCTTACTGCTGTTATCACTACTTGCTGTTTCTCGCTCGATCAATTGCTTTTAAACGATTCTGCGGCCTCAATTCGCCCTAAATTCGCTGAGTAGTTGAAACGGGCGCTCTCGTTCCACGAAAGCTTCTTCCTCCGCGCTCCGTCTCACTTTGCGACAAATTGGAGAAATCAGGCGAGGAAAAGCTTTTGTTTAGCTTTTCTGTTCTCTTCACAGTGTCACTCCGCTGGAAGCACACCCCGAAGCTTCTCATGTACATGGTCGTTGTCATTGCAAATGTTAAGGCTTATGTAAAGCGAATTATGAAGTCTTTTCACTTGCCGTTGGTCGACAAGTACATGTTTTGATGACAATGGGCGTATGTGCTTGACCGTATAACACTTGGCGTAGTGCGAATGCTTGTCGATATTTCTATAAGCACACCCCAAAGCTTCTCATGTACATAGTCGTCGTCGCTAATGTTATGGCTTACATAAAGCGAATTATGAAGACTTTTCGCTTGCCGTTGGTCGACAAGTACATGTTTTGATGACAATGGGCATATCTTGACCTTATACACTTGGCAGAGTGTGAATGCTTAAACGATTGACGACATTTCTATATAGCATAACAGCGTTCCCGGGAGGAATCGCATCTTCGATTGACCTGTTGTAAGGAACTGCCTTGGGGACTGGAGGTACCAACGGAGGTGCTGTGCTGTGTCGTGGTCTATACTCGGGAGCTCTGGGATCCATTCCCGAGTTCCTTGGAGGTAGGGTCCATTGATCAGATGGTCGAGAGTGGGGCATAGCCACACTGGGATTGGGCTCCCAGCCAAGCGGAGTTCTCACGCGGCTGGGTGGTTGGCTCATGGGGAGGTTCTGGAGCCTTCCCTCCAAGTTGCCAATCCTCTCAGACATATCCCGCATTAACGCCACGAGGGTGTCAAGAGGATGGGTGGAAGGCGCGGGTGTAACCTCGGCCGCGACAACTGCAGCAGGATCTTCCCCGCCTACGGCTCCTTGCAAGTCCATCAGTGATTGGGGTGGTTCGGCATCTGGGACCCCTTTCGCCACTGCTCCACGTGTGGGGACGGGCGTTCCGAGGGGGACGTCTACGGCGGTCCGCTCTATGGGTCGCCGGCATAGTGGGCAAAGTTCGGACGTGGGGAAGAGCTTTTGGACACAGGCACGATGGAAAAGGTGTCCACACTCCAATCGCACGCTGTGTACGCCCTCCACTACGTCTTCAAAGCAGATCCCACAGTTAGCTGGTTGGATCGTTTTGGATCTGGTCCAGCGCTTATCTGGGTTCCGCTTCGTTGCCATGTTCGTCTTTGCTGTGTGTGGTTGGTGCTATGTCCTGCTGACAAAGAAAAAAAATGTATCTATCTACTATGACTAAAGAACTTAAAAATAATTTAGTGGCCGATAGCGGCGAGCTATTTACGTACAATAGGCAAAAGAAAATTTATTTAATATATACTTTCCTTTCCAGCAGTCGACTCTTCCAAAGGGAAATGAGAGTGCGTGGTAGTCTGCCGAAGAAAGGGTGCTTTCGGTCGATTTAATTAATTTATCCCCGTACCCACATACATTACCAAAAACCGTCTCTAAACTACGTTAAATGACTCGACGAGACAAGTGGTAGAGCTACCGTAACGGTTTTGTACGCGGTCAAAATTCCCAACGCGTGGAAGCATTGTGGGCTCCGCAACTCCAGCATATGCCACCGAACGTTGAACCGATACCACTCGTCTATCACGCATACGAAATGAGTAGAATCCTTCCGCGACATAAACGCAAGGTAGCCTTCGTTTGTCTTGAGAGTCCAGGCCGACAGGAGAAACCCCATCTGGCTGACAGTTCCATCAAGAAAATAGAAGGTCCTTACAGGGGTTAACCTGGGACAACACATAGGAAGGATTCTGTCGCGAAAAAAAAAATCAAACAAAGGAGAACGGAAGCTACAACTCACGTGAAGCGACTGCTAGTGTGTACCACACAACTCCACTGCTCCTGTTTGTGAGGCTCGAGTACCAAAGTACCTGACATCCTCCGTAAAGGACCAACTCGTCAGAAGACGCGAATCTCTTATCCCCTTATCCCCTACCCTGCACCTCATTTCCCGCTGAAAAGAAGAACCACTGAAAAGGAAAGTCGTTGTTAGAATTAGCAATTCAATTTATTTTTTTTTTCATTTGTGAGATATAATCAAAAAAAAATTATTATTCCTATCCATTAATCATGCTTAATTTATCGATTTATAGAAGTAAATTAAGTCCTTTTTCATCGAATACAGTTTTCGGGACAATAATAACTAGCATACAAACTACTTCCTAAACTCAATGAAGAAACTTAGAAAATATTAAACCAAAATAAATAGGAGATTAATCAAATGCTGAATTTCTACTTATTCGGGATTTTAATCATCAATAATTGTCTTGCATGTCTAGTGCTTGGTTTTACTCAAGAGACATTCAAAATCATTTTGACTTGCATCGGAGAGTACTATGTATATAATGTTCTCTTTTTTTTTCTTTTTAGGTACTATTCAACGATTTTTCTTTCTTTCTTTCTTCATTTGGTTCTCTTCCCTCTTTTTTTTTTCTTGAATCAGTTGTCCGGATCCAGAAAGTATAAATTTTGCAACAGCAAATTTGTTTTTTAGCGAGGTGGACCCAACAAAAATGAAACCAAATTGGAATTAAAGTTAAGATTCAAATACTAAAATTTAATCTCAAAATTAAAATGATTTGTTTGTGTTGTTTTTTTCTTTTTTCTTTTGGCTTATTGGAACAAATAATATTTAAAATCAACAGCTGTATCATGCGGTGACAATATTAACTATAAAAAAAAAAGAAAATAACCCATGCGTAATCATAACAGAATTCAACGACCATCTCACTGGGGAGTTTGTTTCGCACACGGGCCAATTACATTTTAGATTACCAAAAAAAACAAAACAAGGATGCAGTGTACAAGAACAACCAACCTTGGTGTTAACGTTCAGAAGGAATGCTAGAAGGACAAACATGCAGTTACTTCAGATTTATTGACTATGCCTCTTCGCATCAGTAGTTTTCTCGTCGCTTTTTTGGGTGAAAACACCACGTACTTTTTGATTTTCTCCTTTGATTTTGGTTAGAATTATACTCATTATAAATAGCACACAATTGGTTTCCAAATCCTCTTGTAATTGGATGAAATTCTAGTCTCCGTATTGTGTAATACTTTTTGTCTTTAAATCGAAGGATTCTAATTGCAAAATTTAATAATTAAAAGGAGTTCACTACAATTTCTCTTCATACGCATTCATACTTTACGACCAAAATTATTTAAATTTTTGTTTTATATACTATTCAACTATGCTTGATCCTATAATGGAAATAAAAATATTCATTTACAGGGAAAACTAACGGTGTAATTAATTTATAGCTAGTTGTTAACAAAGGGTGATTTTCCTTCCGAACAATTATCGAATATATAATAGAGATTGCAAGGTCGTATTTAAATAATAAAAAGCTTGCACTAATGAAGCGTTTTTCGTTGTTTTGAAATGGAAATTTGAATTTTCCCTGTTTTTTTTTCAAAGCTAAAATCTCTTGAATGCATCCATACTATTGCTACGGAGTTTATTTCTTGGTTACTTTCTTAATAATGATATGGTTTGAAAGGCAAATGCTTCTAGCTGCTGAGCATTTCTACTGAATCTAAAGCATGTTCCAGTTTTCTCTGTTCAGTATATTGTGACAAGTTTCGGGAAAGTATCATCAACAAAATTTTCATGGGTAACATTCAAATGCACAAATTGAGATGCGGCAACAGGGGCGCCAGAAAACATGTAAAAAGAGCTGGTGTAGCAACGCTTTGCATATTTTGCATTTGAATTGCTTGATCAGTTTGCAAAAGCAGCGTTTTAGGTTCGGCATCAACAGGAACGGATAATTACACAGGTGAAAATCCTCTATCTTGCTGTCCCATTGAACACAGTCTTGCTGGAGGTCGATGAAATCTTTCATTTATCTTTTACGGTTTGTAGCGGTTGTATAATATATTCATTTAATTCCTAACCTATCTGTTTTTCCATAGAAACTAAAAAGTGTCTTCTGTAACTTTAAAACAGGACTCACTTTGTAATAGCTGCTAACATGTCCCCCCGCAGGGGGGATGCCGGTCGACAAGAGCACTCTTGGAGGCTAGCATTCTTTGGGGAGTTCCGCCCCCACGTACCCGAGGAAACTCCGCAGGGGGAATGCCGGTCGACAAGACCACTCTTGGAGGCTAGCATTCTTTGGGGAGTTCCGCCCCCACGTACCCGAGGAAATTCCCGCAGGGAGAAAGCCGGTCGACAAGAACATTCTTGGAGGCTAGCATTCTTTGGGGAGTGCCGCCCCCACGGACCCGAGGATATGGGGGGTGCCGTGAGGTTCCCTCTTATTGTATCTGGATTACGCTTTGGACAACGAACTGGAATTGACGCTTTGGGCTGGCGGATGTGATGGTTTGGACCTAGTTGCTTTGCACAGTAGCGCCGAGGTGAAACTCGTGTGTGAACGGCTCCAATTCAACTATCATACCGTCTCCGTCCCGGTAAAACCTTGGCAGGCCTCGGAGTACGTTCGAAGTTCGCACCATTGGGTTGGTGGTGTAGGTTCGGTTGAGACGGACTCCCGATTAGCGCTGGTCTGGCTCTGAGCACTTGTCCCCATAAGGGCTTGTGCCAACCCTCGCATGGCCTCCCTGCTCTGCAAAGATAACCATGGGACCAAAAAGGCGACTACACACACGAACGGAGATAGCGGCTCCGAGGGGGGACCCAATAAAATGGAGCAAACAAAATCAACAGATCAAAAAGATCCAACAAATGAAACCACAAGCAAACAGGACGCTAGCACGGAGAACCCTTTCAGGCAAAAACCGCTGTTGGCAAGAAAACCGATAAAACAAGTC
This sequence comes from Odontomyia ornata, assembly GCA_963969285.1. Lineage (NCBI taxonomy): Eukaryota > Metazoa > Arthropoda > Insecta > Diptera > Stratiomyidae > Odontomyia > Odontomyia ornata. The sequence continues at coordinate 57,564,104 of OZ017743.1, read as the reverse complement.
ACCGATTGCGGGGGGAGGCAGCAAACCCCAGAAATACTGTCAAAGTCAACATCACAGGTTAGATCATCGGAGACAGACCACAGACGGACTAACGAACGAAAGAAGGCAGAGTGCGTTGTGCAACCTGGCATCATTGCGGCCTTTGGGCGCAGTAGAAGGACTATGCGCACCCCGGAGCGCCCAGTGCAAGACGTACACAATCCGGATCAAGCTGCGACTGCAACAGAGGCCAGTGTAAGACTGGGGGAGGGAGAAGTTTTGCCGTTGGCCGACGCCACTTCAAACGCGACCCAAGCGATAGAAGCAAAAGGGCTAGGAAACGGGGGCCTCTCCCAAGAGGTGGCGCCAAATAACACAATCGCCCTTGACCGCGCCGAAGAGGAGCGGCTTACTCGGAAAGCGGGGAATATCGTCAAACAACTGAGAGCTGCCTGCGAAGTGCAGAAAAACATAGGCAAGAGTGTCAAGAATGGCATTCTTGAACTGGAGGAGCTTTTTGGCCGCATAACGCACTACAGGCGGAGGTGGCTTGCAACCGAAAAGCACCAAAAAGACACACTCTCCCTCGAGGCATCAGTGGGTCCTAGCAGCAGCAAATGAATGGCCGGTAGCCCAATTGAAGGCGACCGTGAGAAAAGGAGGAAGGACGAGACCATAAACGAAGTTGACACTCCAGGCGAGGAGTTTCATGTGGTGCGAAACAAGGCAGCGAAAAAAGCGGCCAAAAAGCTACTCCTAGAAAAAACAGACAAAGAGCTCAACCACGAAAAGGACAAAGAACCCCCCGATATACCGCAGAAAACAAAAAGCAAACCGCGGCGCAAACCCTTGCGAGAGGCACTGCTTATTAAACCCACTAAGGGCCGAACCTACGCAGATGTCCTCCGTGAAATTAAAGGAGCGGTCAAGCCAGACGACACCAAAACTGCCATCAAAGCAGTTCGACCAACCCGGACCGGTGGCTTGCTGGTGGAATTCAGGCCAGAGGCCACAAACAAAGATGCATTCCGTGACGCGGTTCAAAAGGTTCTTGGAGATGCGGCAACGGTTGTCTCGCTCGAACCAATGGCCACCCTGGAAATCAGGGACCTCGGCTGCGTCACGGACAAAGCTGAAGTAGAGGATGCCATTAGGAGGGAGTTCCCCAGCTTAAGTGAAGTCAAGGCAAGATTGACACGTGAAAACACAAGGGGGCAACGCATGGCTATTGTCGAACTAGCTGATAAAGACGCCCAGCAAATCCTGGCGAAGGGCAAAATTAAGATAGGTTAGGTGATCTGCAGGATACGGAGAAGAGCGATCCCTATCCGCTGCTTCAGATGCCTCGAATACGGACACAGCGCGTATGGCTGTAGGGGACCCGACAGGAGATCTCTGTGCTACAAATGTGGTGAAACGGGGCACAAACGGAAGGAGTGCACGAACGAGGCAAAATGCATTCTTTGCAAGGACGCTAAGCTAGCACCCGGCGACCTCAAACATGAGCCGGGGACAGGGAGATGCTGGGTTTTCAAGGAGGCCCTAACTAAAGCCAAATCGATACTCAAATGATCCGTATCCTGCAGGTCAATTTGCACCGAAGCACAAACGCCCAGGACCTACTTGAGCAGTTTGCGAGGGATAAGAAAGCCGACCTCCTGTTGCTGAGCGAGCAACATCATAACAAGGACTCGCAAGCGTGGTACCCTGACGAATCTGGTACCTCGGCCATCTGGGTTCGAGACAGCACCCGCCTTCAGGTGCAGGGCCATGGACGCGGGGATGGTTTTGTGTGGGTGCGGTGTTCAGGGATAACATATTTCAGTGTTTATCTGACGCCTAACGAGGCAATGCGATCTTTTCGAACCAAACTCGATGCCCTGGAGGACGCTGTCTCGAACATAGAGGGCCACATGCTGGCCGGGTGAGACTTCAACGCTACAGCCATTGAATGGGGTATGCCACAATCCGACTCAAGGGGAAAGCAAATCTTGAACATGGCGGCCAGAACAGCGCTTTTTGTCCTAAATACTGGTAACACCCCTACTTTCCGCCGCTGGGGTTGCGTAGGAACCATACCCGATGTGACACTCGCTTCGGAGTCCCTGGTACCTAGAGTACACAACTGGCGAGTACTAGAGGACTACTCGGCTAGTGATCACCAGTATATAGCTGTTGAGATTCACGACGGTGCCACTCTGCGTGCATATGCCCAAACTTCAATCCTCGGATGGAGGACTGGGAGGATGGACGTTGAGAGGTTTGCTGACGCGCTTACGGCAGGCGCACCGTTGCTGGGAGCTCCGCCAGGGAGTGGAGGGCCTACAGCCAAGGACTTGGTGAACTCAACTATGAGTACCATCATAGCTGCTTGCGAGTCTTCCATGCCCCGTCGGAGACCCCGACATGGTAAGCCTCCAGCATACTGGTGGTCAAACGAGATCGCCGAACAAAGAAGCGAGTGTCACAAACTTCGGCGAGAGGCCCAGCTGGCGCGAACACGGGAGGAGGCAGACACTGGGCTAGCAGCATACAGGTCCGGCAGGAAATATCTTTGCAGGCTTATTAACAAGAGCAAGGCCCGATGCTGGCAAGACCTCGTGGACGATGTAAATAGGGATCCGTAGGGCCTTGGCTACAAGCTGGTCATGGGGAAACTTGGTGCCCTACGGAAGTCTTGTACACATGGCGCGGAAAGGATGGACGCGATAGTGCGGGGACTCTTCCCCGCCCATCCCGTCCGTGTTGACGCTGTCCATGGTGAAACAGCAGTCGAGTGCCCACTCTTCACACAGCTGGAACTGGAGGAGGCAGTCCTCTCCCTGAAAGCGAGGAAGGCTCCAGGTCCAGATGGTGTTCCAGCTGAGGTTTTGCAGCTCGTCTATCACCATTGTCCTGACTTGCTGCTCAGCACATTCAACGCTTGCCTACGGGACGGGGTTTTCCCGGTACGATGGAAGGTGGCGAGGCTCGTGCTGGTCAGCAAGGGGAAGGGAAATCCTGAATCGCCGTCTGCATACCGCCCGTTATGCATGCTAGACACGGCTGGGAAAGTGCTAGAGAACTCATCAAGGGAAGACTCACTGACGCGATTCGTGCTGCTGGGGACCTATCTCCTCGGTAGTACGGCTTTAGAGCAGGACGTTCTAGCATTGATGCGATTGCAGAGGTGGTGAACGCGGTCCAAAAGGCAGAGGCATATAGTCGCACCAAGTGACGGATCGTCCTGTTGGTGACACTCGACGTCAGGAATGCCTTCAACTCCGCTAGATGGGTGGATATTCTGGACACGCTGGAAAACTCTTTTCAAGTTCCAGAATATCTAATGCGGCTTTTGAGGAACTACCTAAAGGACCGAAGCCTGCTCTACGACACGACACAGGGCCAACGAAGGATGGAAATTACATCGGGTGTTGCCCAGGGATCTATCCTTGGTCCGGACCTGTGGAACGTGTCTTACGACGGGCTACTGAGACTTGAGATGCCAGATGAGTCGAGCTTGGTCGGCTATGCGGATGATGTTGCGGCTCTGGTCACCGGACGCACCGTTGAACAAGCGCAACTTAGGCTAGGTATGCTAATGCGCCGAGTGAGGGACTGGATGACTGCTCGCGGGCTCAGTTTAGCACTGGAGAAAACCGAAGTGGTCATCTTGACAAAAAAGAGAATCCCTAGAGTAAGGATGATCAGTATTGGAGACATACAGATTGGATTGAAGCCAGCGGTGAAGTACCTGGGGCTACTGATCGACTCGAAGATGAGTTTCTCTGAGCAAATCAGGGCAACGGCTGAGAAGGCTGCTTCGGGAATATCGGCCCTGAGTCGACTTATGGCCAACGTAGGGGGACCCAGCCCATCAAGAAGACGCCTCTTGATGAGTGCTGTAGGGTCAGTGCTAATGTACGGAGCAGAGGTATGGGGCGACGCTCTTAACAAGGAGGTATACCGAAAACGATTGGCACAGGTACAGAGAAGAGGAGCACTGAGAATTGCATCTTCGTATCCAACAGTCTCCGACTCGGTGGTGAGAGTGATTGCAGGCGTGATACCTGTTGCCCTGCTTGCTAGAGAGCGCCGCGCTATTTACCTGCACCGAAACGAGGATGCGAGGGAGATGGTTGTCCGCGAGGAGAGACAACGCTCGCTCAACGATTGGCAGCAGTCTTGGAGGAATTGCACGAAGGGAAGGTGGACTGCGCACCTCATTCCGGATGTGAGACCGTGGCTAAATCGAAGGCATGGTGAGACTGACTTCTATCTGACCCAGCTTTTGAGCGGGCACGGGTGTTTTCAGTCTTACCTGCACAAGATCGGCAAGTCACGGTCTCTTGATTGTCGGTTTTGCCCAGGAGAGGAGGACAATGCCTGTCACGCATTTTTTGCGTGTACCAAATGGGCCAGGCTGTGAAGGGAACTCTACAGGGAGACGGGAGAGCTCACCCCGGATAATATAGTTGCGGTGATGCTCGAATCGGTTGACAAATGGAACCAGGTGGCACATTACGCTCGGGCAGTCCTAAAATATAAAAGGGACTCACAGCAGCCGGAGGTGCTGGGGCTGGGGGATCGCTCTTCTGGCAATTCCTCTTCCCCTCTCCCCTCCCGCTAGGAAAGGGACTCCCCAGGTTGAAGGCACCCCACAGCGTAACAAAACGAGACCTGGCCCGAAGTAATGTGTCAAACGGTTCCAGGCTAGGTTCTCAGATTGACAGGGAAGTTGTTTAGTGGGTAGTCCAAAGGTATCCTCCATGGGAGTCCCACACTGCCAGACTCGGCGGGCATAAATGCCTTCACCTCCCTACCACAAAAAAAAACATGTTGCATAAATTGTTGCTTTTAGTTTTGTTTGTTTTCATTTACAGATTTAACCATCATCTTGTTCGTGTCCGAAACCTTTTGACTACAGGCAGCTTCAAATCATCTGGCTTCTCTTTTTCAATCTCGTCAATATCTAATTTCTCCGGGACATCCTCCTGGGTGGCGGCCACTACTTCAACCCTTCACTCCCATGTCGACTAAACCTGACAATCTTTTTTGCAGGAGGCGATTGGAATTGAAGATATGCAGCTTGCGACGATGGCGACTTTGTGTCCGCGTACACACTTCCTGCTTCTGGTATGCTGCTTAACTAAATCGGCTGCTTAAATTAAGTTCGCCTATTTTCGCAATGGTTGAGTAAATAGCAGCCGCGCGACTCACAACACACACTCTGCCACCATGTGGCTGTCCATTTTTTCTTTTGACATCCCACGACAAAATTGACGTGGGATGTGCAACCGTCACAACCGACATGAGATGCCAAGCCACTTGGTGGCAAAGTGTGTTAGTAGTGGTAGCCAGCGGCGTCACAAGATTCATTACATTTTCTTGGAGCAAACACGGAGCTCCAGGAACTCGCTTTACTATTTAACCAGCAATTTGCACAGATTGAGGATAGCTGTGCCAATGAAGGTATAGAATGGTTGCGCATACCGCCACGCTCCCCTCATTTTGGTGGATTATGGGAAGCCGGAATTAAGTCCGCTAAATATCATTTGAAACGAATGGTAGGATGCGCTTCCCTGACGCATGAGGAACTAAGTACGGGAATCTGCCAAATAGAGGCCGTACTGAATTCTCGGCCAATCAGCCAGATGTCACCGGATCCAACTGATGTACAGGCCCTAACACCAGGCCACTTCTTGATCGGGGAACCTTTAACAACAATTCCTGAGCCTCAACTTGACCCTGGATCCATGCCTATGTTAACTCGATGGAAATTGGTGAGAGATCTTCACGAAGCCTTCTGGCGCCGATGGTCAAAAGAATACCTTCAAGACTTGCGACAGAGGCAGAAATGGCAAGAAATCAAGCTCAATGTTGAGCCAGGATTATTAGTCATGCTAAAGGAGGAGAACTTGCCGCCTTTCAAATAGCGCTTAGGAAGAATAATCAATTTAAAAAAGGGATCTGATGGCAGAGTAAGAGTGGTTGAGATAAAAACTGCTACTGGTCACCTCAAGAGCAATAAATATAATCAGTCCACTACCAAACATCTGAGAGCCTTCCATAACAGAGAACAACACTACCAACAACCTTAACCGGAAAATATCTCCCCAGTCAACACTGATCTCATTGACGCAGTTAGAGGCCAATCCAGGAAAAGAGTGGAGAATGTATCCAATGACTCTTACTCTGCCTGCTACTAGTCCTTCCAGTATTGGTAGTTGGAGAAACGGAAACGACTTCAGCCGAAGGAATAGTGGAGCTAATACCATTCAAAGAAACCCCCTGGTATATATTTCGAGGAAGTCAATAGGATAAAGTTAACGGATGGCAGCTGGAAAATAATCACATTTTACGACTTAACAACCTACTGGATGGAATACGATGATATTAGAAGATATATTTCTAGACTGATCGATATATGTTCTCAAGAGGATCAGCTACTCCACATCGGCCAATATTGCAAGACCCTAATATCGCAGTTCGAATATCTGCTCTGCGAAATCGAGCACAAAAACGACCTTTTGCATTCAAATCAACCACGCACACAAAGATCACCTCTGAATATAATAGGATCAGCTGCTCACCTCATATTCGGAGTATTAGGTGAAGAGTTTGCCACTCAGTACGAAAACGACATCGGTCAAATAAAACAAAACGAAGGCTACTTATTGGAACTTATAAAAAATCAAACAATGATATTTGATTGTACTTCAAACATACTAGCCAAGGAAACAGAATTAATCAACCAACAATTTCGTTTCATGACAACACAGTTTGAACACTTCGCAAATACAACATTCCAAATTGAGACTCTCAGCAATATTTTTAATTCGTTAGCGCTGCAAACAAGAATTCTTCAATCTAACTTCAAATGCGTGCAGGATGTTCTATTGCAAGTTGTAACCAACACCTATCAAGGCAAAATAAATCCATTGCTAATAAAGCCTTCACAACTTCGCAGACGACTGCAAATCATCAGAGAAAATCTGCCCAAAAATCAAATGCTTCCGGTATCTTCAGAATTTATAAATAAGCTCTAAAGCATTGCTACCTTGCGTACGAGAACAACTATGAAGCGAATCATATTTGACATGCCGATACCACTCACGTCTGCGGAAGTGTTTCAGTTACTCAAACTTTACGCTGTTCCAACAATTTTGAACAACATTTCAGCATGTATAAAACCTTCCACTGAGTATCAAGCGACCATCTTGAAAAGAGACAAATTCTTTCCATTGTCCACACAAGAACGTAGTAAATGCCTCCAACTGTCGGAGATCGAACTGATATGCCCTCGGAACCAACCTATTTACACCACACATTCACATATGTACAAATGCGAGACAGCCTCCTTGCTCACAGGGTTAATTCTTCCGCATACTGCAATGTACAAATTGGTCCAATGGCCAATACATGGATACCATTAGCGGCATCCAATTCCTGGATATACGTTTTGAAGGAGCGAACAACATTCGATGCCATATGCCAAGGAAGGGTTCGAACTCTTCAGCTGAATGGTACTGGGGTTCTAAAACTTAGCCCGATTTGTGAACTAAACCATCCAGCAATCATTATTACTGGCCACTCGCAATACCTTGATGGCATGAATTTTTCCTTTTACCCAATGAGCAATCTGTCTGACTATAGCAGCCAAAATATGTTACATTTTGCTAACAAAATGGACCTCAATGATATAACCATTGGCTATGGGGCCACATCAAGGAGGGGATTTACAAAATAAAACCAGCTCTACGAGTGTTTCAAGTGAGGGAGGATGTTAGAATTTGATAACTAACCAAATGCATAAATGATTTTCGCCACATCATCATTTCCCACAGTTCAGATAGGAAAAATAATATGCATAATATGCATTCACATGTATTCAGACTATTTGTAATTCCCATGGTCCAACGCGGTAAGACTACACCGCCAGACAAAACAATAAAGTTCTATGCGGTGTGATCCCACGATCTAGCATAATGCGGTAAGACTACACCGCCAGAGAAAACAAGTAAGTTCTATGCGGTGCGATCCCACGATCTAGCATAGAACATGAAACCGCGAAAATTTAAACATGCTTAGAAGCAAATTCCATCGACGCGTTGAACCATGGGAAGATTTAATTTGTGTATAATTAAAATTGTATTTAAGGTAAAGTGCAATAATAAAAGATGTCTATTGTCTCCCAACCACTCGGAGTAATCACTTCGAGCTCAAACAGCCTCCAAGGCCTGAAATCTAAGTTCCAAAAATGTCAAGAACGAACCCAGTCATTGCAGCGCCCGTGGAAACCTTAGGGATTGTTTGTACAAGTTGTGTGACGTCTTGTCTAGCTTTTTCAACAAAAGATTAATCAAGTTTTATGTTTCTCAGGCCTAACATGCATTCTTTGGTGATGTCATGGCACCGTTTGATTGATACGGCTAAGTCAGTCTGGATAGCTGGTTGTGACAATAACTTTTCAAGGAAAGTAGTTACCATAAGCCTTTTGTTATCATATCAGCTTCGAAGAACAGCCCATGCATACTTATAGTTTTCCTCCGAAACCGGCATATGTTTGATAAGCTGTTCTGCTTCACCCGTTAAATTGGCTTTCAAGTACTACATTTTTTGAGCAGTTCCAAGCAGCTGCGAATCAATTATTTGATGAAAGAGGTCGTGGAAGGATGTCCATTGTCCATAATCTCCATCGAATTTCGGAAGGGACATATCTGGAAGCTTGATGTGTGGTTGGGGGTGAAGGAGACCCTGTTGTCCTGGCTTAGCCTTGTCTTTGTTCGTGAAAAGGAATATGATGGCATCTTATATGCACTCTTCCATTTGGTTGAACTCCATGGCGCTATACATGGCGTTGTCATCTTGGGACCTGCATATGGTTTTATGCACGTCTCAGAGTTCATCCCAGTACTTCATCAGCGTACTCATCTTTAACTCGTAGTAAGACTTACTTTTCGCTGGGCCCTTGTAAATTCCGTCGATTATGAAATTAAAGAAACCGATCATTGCCTCCAGCTGATATTTGAAACCCTCAAACTCATTCTCAGTTTGTTTCACCTTTGGCGATGGGGTACTCTATTGCTCAAGTTGATCACACTTGGATTGGGAACCTTTAATAGTTGTTCTACCTTTTGAGCTTCTTTCAAGAGACCAGCGATAGCATCTCTTGTGTTCATATATTCTCGTTGTATGACCGTGAAGTACTTATTAGCAAAATATGGATAATGAGCTGAGGCTACAGCATATTCTTGTAGCTGTTTATCCTTTTCACAGAAGAATTCCCAAAGTTCATTTAATTCAGCGAGTCTCCTGTTCAGATACCCCACTGTTCTTCGTGTAGGCCCATCTTTGCGATAATTGGTGATCAATCGCTCGATCTCGAAGCCAGTTTGATCTTGCTCCCTGGTTATTCTTCCATTTCAATGGATTTAATGGATTGTCCCCAGAGAGGCTATTCAGCACCACGCTGGAAAAATTTAAAAATTCAAAGGGATAGAATACCGAACGCATTCTCTTAAAATTCTGATCGGGGAAGAATATTTTCTTCAACTTGATTGCGCGAAATATCACGTCAGAAACACCAAAATGTTTATAGAGTGACGAAAGGCTCTTCTTTCACCGCTAATTTGGGAGTTTAGATTTGCCGCCAGATACAAAATCTGTCAGTACGTCGATTAAAACTTTAGATTGGCCGCCAGATACAAAATCTGTGGGTGCGTTGATTTTTGAATCTCGGTACAATACCGATATCCTAAAGAAAACTGGTCAAGTTTTCTCCACAAGTCAATAACACGAAAGAACACCTTTAACGTGTGATGAGTAAATGACAAATTTTATTTGATAACACTTAACTTAAATACTATTCTAGTTCATATCTGGTCAGCGCTATTCACTCGCTCTCACGATCCAGCATTCATCATCAGCGAGCATATTGCTGACGCTGCACATGCATGCATTCATTCAACCCGTTTCTATCGTACGCGGTTCGTGGGAACATGTTTAGAAGATAAAATGATATTTTGTTTTGACTAAAGAATTTGCGACGCGCATGAAATTTCCAAATAAGATGCATGTGTTGCATATGTTGCAAAAAATGCATTGCATTATGCTGCAATGTATATGAATTATAAAATTGTATTACGTTACAATGTATGGCAAGTAATTTAAGGTATGGAATTTTAAAATACTATCATTTTTCAATAAATTTTTTTGGTTTGGTTTGGTTTGTCAGTTGTACAATTTTTGGTTTTGAACACAGCCGATGTCGTTGGTTCCGCGTTAATTCATGCCTGTCAACGTTGCTATCTTACTCAGGCCCATAAGGAAATCAATTAACGTACCTGACGTCACTTCCCGTACCGGAAACAGTAGCTCTAAATTTCATCAGTAGCTCTAAATTTCGATAAACAGCTACTTTTGAGATTGTCAAATATGACATTCCTCAGGTGAAGTTTAGCGAAAATGATACAAACGGGATCGAAATACATATATGCGCGCTAATGTCTTCGACGTCTCATATTTAAAATAAATCGTTGACATAGTACTGATAAAATTTCAAATTACAGTCATATGTACTGTCAAAAATCTTTAAAAAATTTGTTTGATGTAAACAGCACTAGATGGCGCTGATTAGGTTGCTCGAAGTGGTTAGTTCGCGATGTGACGCGGTGTTTCCGTTTTCGGGCCTGAGTAAGAAGGCAACGCTGTCAAGTATAGAAGCCAGTTCGTTGACCTATCTAGTATTTAAAGACGAATCTGTGAATAAATCTGGGGCCAATTGAAGGACGAAATTGACGCCAAGGTACACGCTCTGCGTCAGTGACGGGATTGTAGTAATTAAGCAGTTAGCCTATTAAACTGGTCTAAAACCTTCCTTTCTCCTTCACCCCTACAGCATGGTGATCAAGAAAATTGGAATTCTTACTAGAAAAGTGAAGATAGTTCGATTAAACCCATATTGCTATAGGCGGCGACAAGTAGACACTAATCGTTATTCAGTTTAGAAGTTTTTTCTAAATATCTAATGTCTTCTTTAAAATAATCAAGAACTAACAAACACCTCGCATACCAATTTTGTTTCAAATCAACGTGCTATCAAAGAAAAACTGCAATATATTATTACGCATCATTCATTATTGTTTCTTTACGTTGAAAACGAATTCGAATTTATCAATAAAACCGTATGATAATAATATTAGTTAAAAACACAAACAACCACCAAGAATCAAATCGGTTTATTCGTCCAAAATTTTCGTTTATACTCGTTAATTGTGCGCGCCCACACATATAAAAAATACCATATGCAAACTACTTCGAAGCTTGCATCGAAAAGATAGGAGTGCAGTGGTATATGTATACAGCGGCGCAAAGGCTGACACGTTTCGATGTTCCTCGACGTATTTACGAGGTTAACGACAGTGAAAGATGTGAGTGTGGTTACCGACGGATGTCACCTCGATCTTGATTCGATAACCTGGCTTCTTCCGTATGATAGGAAAAACACGAAAATCGGTGTGCGGGGAAATTTTTTCATCATCTTTTTTCGCTCGCGTTACAGAGTGCATGGAAGAGTGATTACGGAAAAAGTGTCGTGCGCTAGCGTGACAGAGCGGCGGGCGTAGCGCAAGGAGAGGTAGCGCTGGAACGGAAGCAGCCAAAAGTCAGTGTAAATTGACAACGAAGAACTTATGTCTTCGGGCGTCTTGAGGAGAGAACGAAAACCACCCAAAAAGCAGCCAAGATTCAGTGCCGAGTGCTTGTGAGCGCCATCGCGAGAGGACAATTGGTCGTGGAGTTCTCTGGCTCATTGGTGAATGCAGAATTGCATACTCATCAGCCAAAGCTAAGAATTCAGACCGTTTTTTTTATCTCCGTTCCAACCTTAATTTCTACATTGATCAGGTTGATACAATTATTGTCCAGGTGACGATGGACTCCGCTCATTAGGATTGCTGTACTGTGGTTGCTGCGATTAAGACAGGAATATCGAAGTAGAAGCGATCGAGTAGGCAGCACTTCAAGCTCTTCAAATTCAGGGTGTCTTGACGTAAATGGAGACACGAAGGAATGCATCGTAGTCACAGTCGCGCTTTCAACGCTGAGTGGTGAGTGATCGCTGTTAATTCGATTTTGCTTACTGTAGGACATCCTTAGAAAGTGGATAAGTTACTATTACTTGTAGAATCTTAATTGCATGTCTTTACCAGTGCCCCTAAGACTTTTATTTCGTATTCGGTTTGGATTACTTTCCACTCACTGAGTACAGTTGATACCTTTGCGAATCTATTTGACCTCACGAAAAGAACAGTCAAACAAATTTTCATTTTTTTTGCGACTTGTAGAAGTCAGTCGATTTTGACTTTCTGCAACAATTTGAAGTGAATCGAAGACCTCTGATAAATTCGCGCGAGTGGTTTTGCTTTTGCCCCACACAAATTACAAGTCAGAGAATTTCCACCACAAGAAAACGTTGAGAGTTTAGTTCCGTGGAAGTTTTTCGCCAACAATTATTTCCAATTCATATTTCACAAGTGTCGAACCTCCTGGAAAACGGTGTCCCGTCACGTCTTGAAATGTATATCGCGCCGAAAAGTGCCCAGTGACATTAAAAGTAAAAATTTCCAGAAAAGATTATTTGCAAGTGCCTCCTTTCTCAACTGGATCTAATTTGTGGAATGAACAGACAATTTAACGTATAATAAAAAAAAAATAAAACACAAAGCTACAAACGCAGAAGCGATAGTAAACCGTATGAAAGCCCGTAATAGGAGAAAAAAGTCTTACATCTTTACGGGAATATATCAGATGTATAATATAATTTATAAAATGTAACCAAACCACATAAATCGTAACACATGTGACCGTGATCCGGGCACGCATTAAGTTGAACTTTGGGCTTTTTGATGATATTCAGCAAAGTCCCAAAGATGTGAGGATTTTTTTGGAATGATTCAAAATAAAAAAATATACTGCAGATCGATCACACCCTACTAACAATAAAATCAAGAGGAAATTGAAACATAAACATACAAATTACTTTTTATGGAATTGTTTGCAGCTACATATAAATGAGTTGCATATTTTGAATCATAATTTTTCTGAAAAATTATTAGAGAAGAAAAATGTTAGAAGAAGGTGGTTTCGACGTGTGCACTAATTCTCCTCAGGCCATCACACTTAGATACACACTGGTGATGGCGACCACCATGCTCAGAGGTGAGGGAGTTAATTTTTAATTTTTCTACTTATGCAAACTCAATATGTTTTTGTATCTGCAAGTTATATTCAAGGTAAATTTCTCTTGTAAGTACTTGTATTAGCTAAACTTTTTAATTGGATCATTTCACCCTTTTCACATCAATTTAATGTAAATCTATACGACAAATTTGCTCTACATTTGAAGCTTTATCTAACGTCGCGCGGATATCGATCACCCTTTCGGATGGTGGTCGCCATCACCGGTGTGTATCTAAGTGTGATGGCCTGACGAGAATTAGTGCACACGTCGAACCCACCTTCTTCTAACATTTTTCTTCTCTAATAATTTTTCAGAAAAATTATTATTCAAAATATGCAACTCATTTATATGTAGCTGCAAACAATTCCATAAAAAGTAATTTAAAAAAGCTATCGGAGCCATCCGAAAGAGTGATCGATATCCGCGCGACGTTAGATAAAGCTTCAAATGTAGAGCGAATTTGTCGTATAGATTTACATTAAATTGATGTGAAAAGGGTGAAATGATCCAATTAAAAAGTTTAGCTAATACAAGTACTTACAAGAGAAATTTACCTTGACTATAACTTACAGATACAAAAACATATTGAGTTTGCATAAGTAGAAAAATTAAAAATTAACTCCCTCACCTCTGAGCATGGTGGTCGCCATCACCGGTGTGTATCTAAGTGTGATGGCCTGAGGAGAATTAGTGCACACGTAGAAACCACCTTCTTCTAACATTTTTCTTCTCTTATAATTTTTCAGAAAAATTATTATTCAAAATATGCAACTCATTTATATGTAGCTGCAAACAATTCCATAAAAAGTAATTTAAAAAAGCTATCGGAGCCATCCGAAAGAGTGATCGATATTCGCGCGACGTTAGATAAAGCTTCAAATGTAGAGCAAATTTGTCGTATAGATTTACATTAAATTGATGTGAAAAGGGTGAAATGATCCAATTAAAAAGTTTAGCTAATATAAGTACTTACAAGAGAAATTTACCTTGAATATAACTTGCAGATACAAAAACATATTGAGTTTGCATAAGTAGAAAAATTAAAAATTAACTCCCTCACCTCTGAGCATGGCGGTCGCTATCACTGGTGTGTATCTAAGTGTGATGGCCTGAGGAAAATTAGTGCACACGTCGAAACCACCTTCTTCTAACATTTTTCGTCTCTTATAATTTTTCAGAAAAATTATTATTCAAAATATGCAACTCATTTATATGTAACTGCAAACAATTCCATAAAAAGTAATTTAAAAAAGCTATCGGAACCATCCGAAAGAGTGATCGATATCCGCGCGACGTTAGATAAAGCTTCAAATGTAGAGCAAATTTGTCGTATAGATTTACATTAAATTGATGTGAAAAGGGTGAAATGATCCAATTAAAAAGTTTAGCTAATACAAGTACTTACAAGAGAAATTTACCTTGAATATAACTTGCAGATACAAAAACATATTGAGTTTGCATAAGTAGAAAAATTAAAAATTAACTCCCTCACCTCTGAGCATGGTGGTCGCCATCATCGGTGTGTATCTAAGTGTGATGGCCTGAGGAGAATTAGTGCACACGTCGAAACCACCTTCTTCTAACATTTTTCTTCTCTAATAATTTTTCAGAAAAATTATGATTCAAAATATGCAACTCATTTATATGTAGCTGCAAACAATTCCATAAAAAGTAATTTAAAAAAGCTATCGGAGCCATCCGAAAGAGTGATCGATATCCGCGCGACGTTAGATAAAGCTTCAAATGTAGAGCAAATTTGTCGTATAGATTTACATTAAATTGATGTGAAAAGGGTGAAATGATCCAATTAAAAAGTTTAGCTAATACAAGTACTTACAAGAGAAATTTACCTTGAATATAACTTGCAGATACAAAAACATATTGAGCTTGCATAAGTAGAAAAATTAAAAATTAACTCCCTCACCTCTGAGCATGGTGGTCGCCATCTTCGGTGTGTATCTAAGTGTGATGGCCTGAGGAGAATTAGTGCACACGTCGAAACCACCTTCTTCTAACATTTTTCTTCTCTAATAATTTTTCAGAAAAATTATGATTCAAAATATGCAACTCATTTATATGTAGCTGCAAACAATTCCATAAAAAGTAATTTAAAAAAGCTATCGGAGCCATCCGAAAGAGTGATCGATATCCGCGCGACGTTAGATAAAGCTTCAAATGTAGAGCAAATTTGTCGTATAGATTTACATTAAATTGATGTGAAAAGGGTGAAATGATCCAATTAAAAAGTTTAGCTAATACAAGTACTTACAAGAGAAATTTACCTTGAATATAACTTGCAGATACAAAAACATATTGAGCTTGCATAAGTAGAAAAATTAAAAATTAACTCCCTCACCTCTGAGCATGGTGGTCGCCATCACTGGTGTGTATCTAAGTGTGATGGCCTGAGGAGAATTAGTGCACACGTCGAAACCACCTTCTTCTAACATTTTTCTTCTCTAATAATTTTTCAGAAAAATTATTATTCAAAATATGCAACTCATTTATATGTAGCTGCAAACAATTCCATAAAAAGTAATTTAAAAAAGCTATCGGAGCCATCCGAAAGAGTGATCGATATCCGCGCGACGTTAGATAAAGCTTCAAATGTAGAGCAAATTTGTCGTATAGATTTCGATTAAATTGATGTGAAAAAGGTGAAATGATCGAATTAAAAAGTTTAGCTAATATAAGTACTTACAAGAGAAATTTACCTTGAATATAACTTGCAGATACAAAAACATATTGAGTTTGCATAAGTAGAAAAATTAAAAATTAACTCCCTCACCTCTGAGCATGGTAGTCGCCATCACCGGTGTGTATCTAAGTGTGATGGCCTGAGGAGAATTAGTGCACACGTCGAAACCACCTTCTTCTAACATTTTTCTTCTCTAATAATTTTTCAGAAAAATTATTATTCAAAATATGCAACTCATATATATGTAGCTGCAAACAATTCCATAAAAAATTAATTTAAAAAAGCTATCGGAGCCATCCGAAAGAGTGATCGATATCCGCGCGACGTTAGATAAAGCTTCAAATGTAGAGCAAATTTGTCGTATAGATTTACATTAAATTGATGTGAAAAGGGTGAAATAATCCAATTAAAAAGTTTAGCTAATATAAACATACAATTTGGGACAATATTTCTTTGCGTTTTACAACGGCATATACTTTATATTCTACTGGTCTTTTTAATTACATAAACTTCTCCGGGACCGGATAGACTTTTGTTTTGTTAGGAGAGAACGATTTGCATCTTTTCTTTCCTTATTTTTAGTATTTCATGCATAAAAGAAAGAACATTCCCAACAAGAAAAAAGTATCAAAATCAAATCTATTCGAAAGAAAAAAAAGATTTAAAAACAACAATAACAACGAAGTTATCTCTTGTTGCCCTACCCGCGCTAGCTCCTTGGCCAAAAAGCTAACGTAGCCCTTTTTTTGAGAACGTACTAAATTCAACGATTTATTATGTTTCCGTGAAACTTTAAAATACTTAAGTTTGTTAAATGGATTTATTATGTTTCTATGAAACTTTAAACTACTTAAGTTTGTTAAATGAATTATCGGGAAATACAATGAAGTGCTAAACTTTAAATAAAATCGGCCTTTCCTTTCCTTCGGTCCTGACCGGGTATAGGACCCGGTACGATGGAAGGATCTCACCACCAGACATGAGCTAGCCATCGGGCACATAACAACCTTTTTGTTTCAGGTACTATCACGGGTTGAGTGGCCCCGAGCAAGGTGCCTTTTTATGGCGTAGGGTTATGTGATCCGATTGCATAATTCTATGACATAAATTGGTCACCGGGGTATTTCTCCTCTGATGGGAAGGCTCATACAAGTTATGTTGTATGAGTTTTCCACTCAGAAGGGACATAATTGGCGAATCCAAGATCTATGGATCTTGATCCGGTTGTCCCACTCTTATTTGTGGGCCATGAGCTGGTCAGCCGGACTTGCCTTTTGTGCCGACAACCAGCCACGTTGGCGGGTCTACCTTCCAGCCACCTAGAGCTTCCAGCTGCTCAAGGGGCGGTACCCAAACCAAAGGACCGCCGGTATTATGTTCCACCAGCGGCTGATGAGCCTGACTTAATGGGCAGAGCCGAAGCAGTGCCACCTGTGGAAGGGCATAGACCCATCGTCACTGTAGAGGCGACCGACCTGCAAGATCTGATGGCACTTATGCAAGCATTGACCACTCGGGTAGCCGCGCTTGAAAGCAAAAGGGGAGATCCAATACCACCTCGTCCAAGAACGCCTCCGATGTGGGATTCAGACTTAAATCCCTGGGATTTTCCGGTAGACTAGCGACGCGATCCCGAAAGAAACCGGACAGGTGCGGCAATGCATCCGTTGGCTCTAGTGTAACGGCCCCGGCTGAGCCAAGCACCGCCACCAACTCAGGCTCCAGTGGCTCCTCCGGACCGACGCGTCCTTCCACACGCTACGTATCGGCTGAAGCCGACGCAGATTCCCAGCATCATTCAGGGCTGGAATCAGCATTTCAGCGGGGAACCCAACACGATAACTGTGGAGGTTTTCATTGGTCGGGTGGAGTCGCTGATTGAGCAAATGCTGGCAGGTGACCACACGGCACTGGTAGGATACTTACCGATACTGCTTAGGGGGGCAGCACTTGAGTCCTACTGGCGGATACATTCGGCCCCACCATCAATACGCTGGTCACGGCTGGAGGAGGTACTCCGCATGGAGTACCCTACGATCGATATGTATGAAAGGGTCCTGGACAAGATCCATGCCAGATGGCAACGTCCGGACGAGCCCTTTCATCAATATCGAGCCGAAATCCTTCGGCTGAATGACCAGTTGTCAGAGCCGATGTCTTCCCCCCAACTGCTGCGAGTGATAAAGCGCAATCTAAGGCCGGAGCTTCGTCGCTATATCGTGGACTCAGATCCGCAGAGTATGGGAGGACTGTTGACTGGAGGAGGTTGTAGAAAACCTCCGGAAACGGCCCTACTTACTAGCTAGGACGGGTCCTCGGCGTGGAATCGCGGAAGTGGCACCAGATTATACCACCACAAATCTGGAGGAAGATATGGAGAGGGACTAGCTTGCTGTTGCAGCGGTGAGGAACCTCACGACCTGCTGGAACTGCAATCAAAGCGGACAAAGGTTTATTGCATGTCGATAGGATGGATAGGATGCTCGAGTTGGGGGTTATAGAGGAGTCCTAAAGTGCCTGGTTCTCACCGGTAACCTTGGTGGTGAAGCCAGGTAAAGTTCGCCTTTGTCTAGATGCCCGTAAGGTAAACGCGATGACCATCAAGGACGCTTACCCTCTTCCGTTCATCGATGGAATATTGGGGATCGACGGAATATTACCAGTCTCGACCTAAAAGACGCCTTCTGGCAAATTCCACTCGATGAGGGGTCAAGGGATAAGACCGCCTTCACAGTGCCTGGACGACCATTATACCAGTTTGTCACCATGCCTTTTGGCCTGTGTAATGCACCGCAAACGATGACTCGGCTGATGGACAAAGTCGTCCCACCTCATCTCAAACACCAAGTGTTCGTGTACCTGGATGATCTTTTACTCATCACGGAAACGTTCCACCAACACCTCTTACTCCTGCAAGAAGTAGCCCTGCACATCAGTAAGGCGGGACTCACCATCAACGGACACAAAAGAAAGTTTGTCATCAACGAAGTCCGATACATAGGACATGTCATCTGACATGGCACTATCAAAACGGATCCAGACAAAACTCGTGCGATTGATGAGTTCCCCTTACCAAAAACAGTGAAGCAGCTACGACGTTTCCTTGGTGTGTGCGGTTAGTACCTAAAGTTCGTTCGGAATTGTGCAACAGTCTCAGCGCCCCTGTTGGACATGCTGCGGAAAGGGAAGTTCATTTGGACCGAGCGCAGCCGAAAGGCATTTGAAGAGCTTAAACAAGCCCTCACATCAGCTCCTGTCTTGCACAGCCCCGACTTCACGAAGCCCTTCTCCATTCATTGTGACGCAAGTCAACATGGAGTAGGAGCCGTGCTGGTGCAATTGACCGATGAGGGAGAGGAAGCTCCCATCGCCTTCATGTTCAATAAGCTGAACTCGGCCCAAAGGAACTATACCGTGTCCGAGCAGGAATGTTTGGCAGCGGTGATGGCTGTGAAAATTCCCAGCCTATATCCAGGGCCACCAGTTCGAAATCATCACAGACCACGCTTCGCTACAATGGTTGATGAACCAAGCCGACTTACATGGACGCCTAGCCAGATGGGCTCTTAAACTGCAAGGGTTCAAGTTTTCAATCAAACATCGGAAAGGGACCCAGAACATCATACCCGATACTCTCTCGCGAATGTTTTCACCAGAGGGAGGCGAATTGACAGTGAATGACGAGGACCCCATCGAGATAGATTTGGACAGCCCACATTTCAAATCGGATAGCTACAAAGAGTTGAGGCAAACCATCGTGACCTAACAATCACAGCTGCCTGATTCAAAAGTGATAGATGGCTACGTGTATGGACGGAATGTATACGCGACTGGGGATCCATGGCCAGAAGAAGAGTCTTGGAAATTCTGGGTACCGGAGGAAATGACACAACATCTGATCCTCCACGCCCATGACCATCCTTTAAGTGCCCACGGAGGTTACGGTCGGACACTACGGTGACACAAGAAATACTTCTTTTGACCTAAAATGGCATCCCAGGTCAAAGACTACGTGAGCGCCTGTGAGACGTATAAAGGCACTTAAGCGCCCAACCAGCCTTTTTGACCTCCTATGGGTCAAGTCCAACGTCTATACATAGGTCTACTCGGTCCATATCCTCGATCATTCATGGGACACATTGGAGCTATCGTTGTTTTAGACCAGCTCTAGGAATCCCACTGGTGGAACCTATTCGTAAGTTCACGACTCCATCCATCGTGAAATTTCTAGAGAGCCGGGTGTTCCATGTGTTCGGGGTACCAGAAAGTGTGCACTCGGACAACGGAGTACAGTTCAGATCTCGGCGGTTTAAGGGCCTACTCAAACAGTACGGCGTCGAACACCAACTGACGCCCATATACTTTCGTCAGTCTAACGCCTCTGAACGGTTGAATCGCACACTGTTAGCCGCAATCCGTTCGTATGTTCACCCAACTCAGAAAGATTGAACCGCAGAGTGTCCGCCATCACGTGCGCTCTGCGATCATCTTATCATTCCGTCACCGATGTCGCTCCTTACTTCGCCGCCTTCGGACAGCACATGATTTGCCATGGTAAGCCATACAGGCTGTTACGGCAAGTAAAGTGTTTAGCAGACCCTGTCGTTGCGCTGGAGCCCCACTAGCGTTTAGGAGACCACCGCCAACAAATCGGACGGAAGATTAAGGCTGCGGGACGTACAAATGAGGCGCAGTATAACCTCCGGGCATGACCTTCCATTTTTAAAGAAGTAGATGAGGTTTTCTGGCGCAATTTCCGCCAAAGTAATGCCGCTGGGCATTACAACGCCAAGCTGGACCGGTGCTTCTTGAAAACCCGCATACAAAAGGTAGCATGACCCAATCGTTATCTGATAACTTACCTATCGGGAAAAGAAGTTGGGGTATACCACACGAAAGACCTGCTCCGATAGATACTAATCTACGTCTGTTCTGTCCGTCCGCACACAGTTTCAATCACGCGCAAGGTTTATATACTTGCGGCAAAACAGAAATATGCGTATCAGTCTGTCCGTCTGTCTATTGTGTTTTCTTTTATCATGTGTCACTCCGTATTCAGACGCCAAAGACCACCGGTGCTATAAAGGATGATCCTTCAGCTCCTTTTTCGCAATCCTCGTCACCTTTGGGATCGCGAGAAAATTAGCTGCCCCGTAGTAATCGAGCAGTTACCCTATTAAACTGCTCTAAAACCTTCCTTTCTCCTTCACACCTACAGCATGGTGATCAAGAAAATTGGAATTCTTACTAGAAAAGTGAAGACAGTTCGATTAAACGCATATTGCTATAGGCGGCGACAAGTACACACTAATCGTTATTCAGTTTAGAAATTTTTTCTAAATATCTAATGGCTTCTTTAAAATAATCAAGAACTAACAAATACCTTGCATACCAATTTTGTCTCAAATCAACGTGCTATCAAAGAAAAACTGCAATATATTATTACGCATCATTCATTATTGTTTCTTTACGTTGAAAACGAATTCGAATTTATCAATAAAACCGTATGATAATAATATTAGTTAAAAACACAAACAACCACCAAGAAGCAATTCGGTTTATTCGTCCAAAATTTTCATTTATACTCGTTAATTGTGCGCGCCCACACATATAAAAAATACCATATGCAAACTAATTCGAGGCTTGCATCGAAAAGATAGGAGTGCAGTGGTATATGTTTACAGCGGCGCAAAGGCTGACACGTTTCGATGTTCCTCGACATATTTACGAGGTTGACGACAGTGAAAGATGTGAGTGTGGTTGCCGACGGATGTCACCTCGATCTTGATTCGATAACCTGGCTTCTTCCGTATGATAGGAAAAATGCAAAAATCGGTGTGCGAGGAAATGTTTTCATCATCTTTTTTCGCTCGCGTTACAGAGTGCATGCCTGAAAAGTTATCGGCGTTGTCGGAAGAGTGATCACGGAAAAAGTGTCGTGCGCTAGCGTGACAGAGCGGCAGGCGTAGCGCAAGGAGAGGTAGCGCTGGAACGGAAGCAGCCAAAAGTCAGTGTAAATTGACAACGAAGAACTTATGTCTTCGGGCATCTTGAGGAGAGAACGAAAACCACCCAAAAAGCAGCCAAGATTCAGTGCCGAGTGCTTGTGAGCGCCATTGCGAGAGGACAATTGGTCGTGGAGTTCTCTGGCTCATTGGTGAATGCAGAATTGCATACTCGTCAGCCAAACTTAAGAATTCAGACCGTTTTTTTTTTATCTCCGTTTCAACCTTAATTTCTTCATTGATCAGGTTGATACAATTATTGTCCAGGTGACGATGAACTCCGCTCATTAGGAGTGCTGTACTGTGGTTGCTGCGATTAAGACAGGAATATCGAAGTAGAAGCGATCGAGTAGGCAGCACTTCAAGCTCTTCAAATTCAGGGTGCCTTGACGTAAATGGAGACACGAAGGAATGCATCGTAGTCACAGCCGCGCTTTCAACGTTGAGTGGTGTGTGATCGCTGTTAATTCGATTTTGCTTGCTGTAGGATATCCCTGGAAAGTGGATAAGTTACTATTACTTGTAGAATCTTAATTGCATGTCTTTATCAGTGCCCCTAAGACTTTTATTTCGTATTTGGTTTGGATTACTTTCCGCTCACTGAGTACACTTGATACCTTTGCAAATCTATTTGACCTCAAAACAAAGAACAGTCAAACAAATTCTCATTTTTTTTTGCGACTTGTAGAAGTCGGTGGATTTTGACGATTTTGAAGTGAATCGAAGACCTCTGACGAATTCGCGCGAGTGGTTTTGCTTTTGCTCCACACAAATTACAAGTCGGCGAATTTCCACCACAAGAAAACGTGTTCAGAGTTTAGTTCCGCGGAAGTTTTTCGCCAACAATTATTTCCAATTCATATTTCACAAGTGCCGGACCTCCTGGAAAACGGTGTCCCGTCACGTCTTGAAATGTATATCGCGCCGAAAAGCGCCCAGTGACATTAAAAGTAAAAATTTACAGAAAAGATTATTTGCATGTGCCTCCTTTCTCAACTTGATCTAATTTGTGGAATAAACAGACAATTTAACGTATAATAAAAAAAAATTATAACACAAAGCTACAAACGCAGAAGCGATAGTAAACCGTATGAAGAGAAAAAAGTCTTACATCTTTACGGGAATATATCAGATGTATAATATAATTTATAAAATGTAACCAAACCACATAAATCGTAACACATATGACCGTGATCCGGACACGCATTAGGTTCAACTTTAGGCTTTTTGATGATATTCAGCAAAGTCCCAAAGACGTGAGGATTTTTTTTGGAATAATTCAAAATAAAAAAAAAACTGCAGATCGATCACACCCTACTAACAACAAAATCAAGAGGAAATTGAAACATAAACATACAATTTTCGACAATATTTCTTTGCGTTTTACAACGGCATATACTTTATATTCTACTCGTCTCTTTAATTATATAAACTTCTCCGTGACCGGATAGCCTTTTGTTTTGTTAGAGGGGAACGATTTGCATCTTTTCTTTCGTCATTTTTAGTATTTCATGCATAAAAGAAAGAACATTCCTAACAAGAAAAAAGTATCAAAATCAAATCTATTCGAAAGAAAAAAAAGATTTAAAAACAACAATAACAACGAAGTTATCTCTTGTTGCTCTACCCGCGCTAGCTCCTTGGCCAAAAAGCTAACGTAGCCCCTTTTTTGAAAACGTACTGAATTCAACGGTTTATTATGTTTCTGTGAAACTTTAAAATACTTACGTTTGTTAAATGGATTTATTATGTTTCTACGAAACTTTAAAATACTTATGTTTGTTAAATGAATTGTCGGGAAATACAATGAAGTGCTAAACTTTAAATAAAATCGGCCTTTCCTTTCCTTCGGTTCTGACCGGGTATAGGACCCGGTACCATGGAAGGCTCTCACCACCAGACATGAGCCAGCCATCGGGCACATAACATCCTTTTTTGTTTCAGGTACTATCACGGGTTGATTGGCCCCGAGCAAGGTGCCTTTTTATGGCGTAGGGTTATGTGATCTGATTGCATAGCTCTATGACATAAATTGGTCACCGGGGTATTTCTCCTCTGATGGGAAGGCTCATACAAGTTATGTTGTATGAGTTTTCCACTCAGAAGGGAAATACTTGGCCACTGCAACATCTATGGATCTTGATCCGGTTGGGCGGGTGCGAGGGGCACCATCACCTCCCGGTTGTCCCACTCTTATTTGTGGGCCATGAGCCTCGTCGGGTAATGACGAGGTTACCCTAAGTCCGTCCCTTTTTACTTGTTCAACTTGTTCTCTGAACAAGTAATTTCCGCTCTTTGTAGTTACGTACAATTTTGCGACTTTGGTCGCCACTCTTTTGAGACCCAAGAATTCGTGAATGCGAAATTCTTTTGTAGGGGGTCCTTGTGCTGGGGGAATGAACCCGCGCCACGACACCGCAATGCTAGCCTGCCAGCGCATTCACGCGTCCCCAGACAAGGGCATTCTCGGCGGATATCAACATCTTCCTCCGCTGAGGCAGCAGACCATGGCTGCAGTCCTTTGTGGACTTTGATATTTACCTATTCACTACAGGACAATGTAGAAAGTAATATCCTTCGTTTGACCTCTGAACGTCGCGGGTGTTGTCAGTCTACCTTGGATAGGATGTTTGTTGCCATCAGCTGTACTAATTTCAGAGTGCCAGGGTTTTACTACCGTAGTGTTTTGTTGTATTACCTTTGAGCCGAGACTCGAGGCAAGGCAGCTAATACTTGCACCCGTGTCGATAAGTGCAATAGCGATTTCGCCCAACACTTTGATTGGTGCGTAAGGTCGAGTATCATTCTTAGAAACCTTCGAGATGTAACATAATTTTAAAGTTTGGCAACAGGTGCGCACTCTTCTGCGGAAGTTCCTCCAACGACGAGTTGACCACTTTGTTTTGTGCTGGTGTGGCGTGACCTCTTCTGCGCAAAAATACTCTCTCGTGCAGCAATATACTCCTGCAACCTAATATGGTATGGTTTAAATACACGAGTCCATAGATGCTGGGATTCTTCGAGCAGCACTTGGGGTGATCGCTTCAGCAATGTCTTTGGAGAGGCCTCCAGAGAAGATGTGGCATCTGTTGCATCGTGTACCAGCAGTGGTGTCGTGATGTTTGACTCTAGTGGGTTGACTGGCAAGGAACTGGTCGTGGTTGAACTGTCAGTAGACGTTACAGAGTACCGTTCCGTTACTGAGTCTGTCGCGAGTGCCGCGACTGTCGTGAGCACTCGCTTGCAAGTTTTGAGGCTTCTTGCAATTAGTGCAGTTTGGTGCATAAATATCTGGCTTCCCACAACGAAAGCAAAAAACGTTAGCCTCTGCCTGGCATGCAGTGAAGCGGTGTCCCGTCTGCGGGCAGTTCCAATACGTGGTAACCCGTGTCCTGGGAGCCAGTTCATGTATTTTGGACTCAGGTTCTGGGTCTGAATCGATGGATAATGGAAGGAGAGTCTCCGGTATGCTGACAGTTGAGGGTGGACTGAGACCAGGTGGCGTGGGTAAAGCTGGCATGCGGTGCTCGAGCTCAGTGATTGCGCGTCGTTCTGGCTGCTTCCAGCTTGCCACTATATGTGCTATCTTAGATGGTGGGATAGCACATGGTGAACAATTACGTTCGTAGCTGGACTGCTCCGGCGCAGCCTCTTCGCGAAGAGCAGGCGTGCCCGTCCGTCGAGCTCCTGGCTGGGCTGAAGATGGTAGGTCCCAGTTATAACAGGACGTCGAGCCTTGATCCTGAGCTGCCTGTTCGAACAGTTCTCGCGCAGGACTCCAGGCATTTGTGTGCATCCACTGAGGCAGTCGCGAAGTCAGGACCTATCCCCTGGGCCTGTACTCGCTACCGTCAGTAGTGGCTCTATATAGTCCGCTCTGGTCGTTGAGATGGAAGGCTGCATAGTTAGTTGTGGAACAGACAGACACTGTAATTCTTGCCTCATCTGGTCCATACCGATGGCCATAGCTTGCATGACCGCCAGCAGCTGCGACATCTCAGGTGACGCTGAGGATTAGGGTTCGATACCGGGTCGGCTAGTTGGTAAGGCTGCGGCTCTTCTGTCAACACCGTGCGCACCCATTGTGTTTGCTGAAGGAAGTCCACCTTTGGGCACTGCTCCACTAGCGATGGAGGACTGAGGTCGTTCTGTTGCTGACTGTGTAGATTCTAGAGGCTAACGGCAGAGCGGGCACGTTGATACGGTTGGCCTCAGTTGGTGAAGCCTGTGTCCACACGGCAAACTCTGGCTAGTCGGTTCACCCATGTTCTCATGGCATATGGAGCACAAGAGCGCTGGTCCGGCATCTGACCTCAACTTCCTCCTCTCTGGCGTTCTTTTGGTGGGCATTTCTGTAACCAATTACATTAAAAAACTTAGAACTATAAATATGTAAAGGGAGAAAGATGTAGGAATATATATAAATACCAAAAAAACTTTAGAAATAAATAAAAAATATGCTATTCTTGGAGCGGCCGTCTGTCACATATAAAAAAATGGATGTAATCAACATGAAAAAGTTCGGTTTTTTCATTCGATCGGTGCCTTTCCAAGGTAAGGACACAAATGGCACACTCCTCCTGTTGCATCACAGGGACTACTCTCTTGCGGCACCATAAGGATCAGTGTCCGGAAGTACTCCTGCCTCCGCAAGTTGTTACAAGTTACAACTTGTCAGCCTAGGTTGAAGTCTGACCCACAAGCAGCGCGTGTCTTGTGATGGATGGTCATGGACTAGCTAAGCAGCCAATCACATGAATCAAAATCCATGTAGTGAAAGACACTTGGCCTTGTCTGGGGATGCGTGAATGCGCTGGCAGGTTAGCGTTGCGATGTCGTGGAGTGGGTTCTTTCCCCCAGCACGAGGACCCACTACAAAAGAATTTCGCATTCACGAATTCTCGGGTCTCAGAAAATGTCGAAAAATGTAGGTAACTAACTGAAGGTGGAAATTGCTTGTTCAGAAAACAAGTTGAAACGGGTAAAAACAAACGGACTTGTGGAGATTTCATCGTTACTTGACGATTCTTATGGCCCACAAATAAGATTGGGGCATCCAGATGGATCTGGTGCACCCTCGCAACCACCAAACCGGATCAAGATCCAAACCTAGATGTGGCCATATATTTCATTTTTGAGTGGAAAACTCATACAAACATAATTTGTATGAAAAGAGAAGTATAGACGTGACCGATTTATGTTATAGAATTACGTGATCGAATCACATAACCCTATACCATAAAAGGGCACGCGAGCGGAAGGCCACTCTACCCGGCAAGAACCCCTGTTAACCGTCAAAAACGGTGGAGCGTGCCCGATGGCTAGCCCATTTCATGCGGAACGCCTTTCATCGTGGCGGGTTCTATACCCACTCAGAATGATAGAATGGAAAGACCGAGTGATAATGTTTAAGTGGACATTATTTTCCTCTGTTTACTTTTTTTCAATTAAGAATTCAATGTGAACTCCACTGCTTGACATCATAACCTAACAAAACATCGTTCTCTACAAGTTTCGGCCTTTTGTCTTCTCTTTATTTCAAATATATGCTAATGCTATAATTTCTTTTAATCTTTATTGTTTTCCCTTAATTATTACTTCTCAAGGTATTTTCGCATTCCTAGTTTCTCAAAAAAAATTTAAAAAGTACATAACTTTGTAGATGGTTTTCTTTCTTTCCATTTTTGTTTCCGCCAATATGTTCGAAAAATATATTTACATAAAATTTGAAAAGAATATATATATATATATATATATATATATATATATATATATATATATATATATATATATATACTTATATAGATATTTAGGTCATAAAAGAATGGGATAAACATTTTAAAACAAAATAGTGTACTTACTCATTGGGGTGGGTACGGCCTCGAATTTAAACTTCTTAACAATTTGCTCCTTTAACTGGCGTTTATGTGACACAGAGTGACAACAAGTTGAAACGCATTGAAATTCACGCCAGGGCTGTCACAGACCCGATATAATAATTCAAAAAGATTTTAAACAGACACGATTGACTAGTTCAAATAGCTTTTAAATAGACACAATATACCAATTCAAGACACGATATACTAATTCAAATAGATTTTACAATTATCACAAGAGGCATGAATAATCCAGACCCAATAAAAACAGACACGATATATTAATTCAAATAGATTTTACAATTATCACAAGTGGCATGAACAATCCATTTTTTGTACAGCAACATCTAGGCATATGCCGGTGTAATGTTTAAAGTATTAATTAAACGTTCGCTTAATTCATTCAATAGTTTTTCAACCTCTGCTACTATAAGACACTCGTACTCAAAATGTTCC